>VUYV01000173.1:511643-583666 GCA_008711295.1 Anarhynchus alexandrinus | reverse complement strand
GAAAAATGCAAAAAATTTGGGTTGAAAAAAAGGCGGTCAAAAAAGAAAAAAAAAGGGGGGGGGGGCAAGAACAAAGGAAAACAAACCCAGGGAACACGAGTGATGCAAAAAAAGCAGTAGCTCACCAGGAGGCAACCGATGCCCAGCCAGTCCCCAAGCAATGGCAGGTAAATCCCCTCCACCCCCCCGCCAGGTTTTTATTGCTGAGCATGATGCCATATGGGATGGAATATCCCTTTGGTCAGTTGGGGTCAGCTGTCCCGGCTGTGTCCCCTCCCAGCTTCTTGTGCACCCCCGGCCAGCTCGCTGGTGGCGTGGTGTGAGGAGCAGAAGAGGCCTTGACTCTGTGTGAGCACTGCTCAGCAGTAACTAAAACATCTCTGTGTTACCAATGCTGTTTTCATCACAAATCTAAAACACAGCACCATACAAGCTATTATGAAGAAAATTAACTCTTTCCCAACCGAAACCAGTATACCTGTATAACAAAGGTCTTAGACCTTTTCAGAGATTTCTTTGGAATGATGATGGTCTGTACCACTGTAAATGAAATGGAAAATTATGTTGAAACTAACATACATGACTCATTGTACCTGCTTTGTGAAACAGTTGATGCATGCCATTGTAAAATTGCAAAATAGACCTGATCAAAGAGATACATTATCTTCTGTGTGCAAAAGCCACATATATTTCCATTAATTCTGTGATAGAGCTCTATAAAGAGATCTTCTTATGGAGCTGTGTATGAAAGTGAGAGTTCAGGAGGGATTTATTTTGTTACTTCTGCTGCACTTTATTTCAGAGTACTAAGTATACCCCAGTTAATTCCAGTTTAGGACACATCATCCTTTCAGTACCATAGAATTATCTGAGCTATTTTCTGCAGTAATTCTGGGTTTACATCCCAGATAATGCAGAGAAAGACTCTGGAAACTGTAGTCCTTTTCTCCAGTCATCTTGCCCTGTTCCAGCATCTTGCATCTTCTCTTACTCTTCCTTGAACAGGGATGCTGAGATGATAAGCTTTTCCAGCTCTTGGATCCTCTGCTTTGTGGTTTTGGGTGTGTGTTTTGGAGAGGGGGAGAGCAAAACAAGGAAGCAGCCTGTTTTCAAGCTTGGCTTCATCCCCCTTTTCTAGCTAATCTTTAGTTTTGCATGGATTACTTTTTCCTGTTTAAAAGAATGTATCAGTCAGTGTTTTGGTTCATCTGTCTTTAACAGATTATTTATCTAGCATGAGAATTGTTAGCTGCCTTTATTATAATCTGTTTTTCTCCTGATAATGCTCCTTGAATTTTTGTATGTTTCCTACTGGATGTGATTGTTACATGACCGTGAAATTGTACTGTGATTAAGTTGTGTTTTGGCGTGGAGAGCAGAGGGAGCAATCAGACAGTGAAGGAAATCAGGTTTTCTCTGTTCTCAAGGGTATAAGTAAAGCTTAAGTGTACTGTCTACCTCATTCATAGTAATGGTATCATATCATGTGCTTACCTGCCATTTAAAACATTTTAGTCTTCTAAAATAGTTGATGTCAGCCACTGTAAGAACCTTTCTTTTTATTTAACAAAGGTTATAAAATCCGTAGTTTCACATTAATAGACTGACACAGTGCTGCTTGAAATGGTAGTAACATTTAATTAGATTGACACTTGCATAAGCTCTTTCCTTGTAATTGTAGTATACTTCCTTCAATTACAAAGATTTCCATTTTCTGATGTGAATTATTGTGACCTATTCTGAAGACAGTCTCTTGTAGTATTTTAAGAAAGAATAGTGATAATTTATTAGAATATCAGCAGTGCAATGAGGACTCTAAGCAGCTCTGGATTTTTTTATTATTTTGGTAATCCTTGCAAGTACTGTTATAGTTTACAAAGCAGAGAATAAATTCAGAGATAATCTGATGGAGCATCAAGATGACAGCTAGCTGGATTTGATACATTATTTTAGTTCAGGAATAAAACAAGTTAGTGCCAAGCAGAACCGCTGTTTCTGCTCTTTCTTTTCCTGAATTTTATTTAACGTTTGTCTGTTTGCCAGGGACTGTGTTCATGCAGTGCTTTCAGCTCAAGAAATTTGCTTAAGCATACAGTTTAACACTGTTTTGGAACCTGTAAAGTTAACTGGAGTGTCTGAACGCTCACCTGTCACATCTGCTTTAAGGAGTGCCAGAAGAATATTTGCACTTAAGATATGTGCTGTATTTTACTGGAAAAATACTGTTGTTTATGGAGAAAGGGAGAGGGTGGGGAGCTGAGAACTGGCTTACTTGTACTTCCTTAAGCAATTTTCACACTTGTTCAATACTCACAACTGTTTCTACTCCAAACAATGAACAAGTTCCACTATAATTTGCACCTTCCCTTGGGGGGAATAGTTAGCCTCAGGGGGTTAGCGTTCCAGTGGCATGGTGCAGGCTGAGAAGGGCAACCAGAATTAGACATGAAGTGGAGCTTCGCATTCTGTTGTTTTGTTTATAGCAATAGTCTGAAATCATTCTTTTTCTAGATTTCTGGGTTGGGTTTTTTTTTCCCCTAGCGAAAGTATAAAATAACTTGTAAATGCACAAATCTTTGTGTTGTCAGTAGAGTAGTTGACTCCCGTACCTAAGTGATCTTAAGTAAAACTGTTAAATAAACTATTGTGGTTTTTTCAAGTAATAAATCTGATAAAATTGTAAATTGAAATTTGGGTTATAACAAGTTGGCATTGATTGTTTTATCTTGAATTGAAATATCATCCTTCTTCATATTAAATACCATAAAACAGGTTATAATCTTGAATTACAATTTAAATATAAAACAGTAAAAATGTTTGTTGGCATGACTTAAGGTCAAATTTTATAACTAAGTGGTTTCTAAATTTGTGTTAATCATTTTAAACAAGAACTTAATATATAAAAAAGGATTTAAAGGCATTTTAGTCACTCAAACTAATTCAAGTTCAGTTAGACATGATTTCTACTTTCGTGTTGGGTGTTTGCCCACCACCTTTTTAATGATACTACTCTAACACCTTGTGTCATTTTAAAGGCAAAATTTGTTAATATTTCATTTCCATTATTAATGGCATTACTATCTCAGCAGAGCATCAGGATTCCCTTAGTTTCTGTAGTCTACTGTGTTTCATTCTGTGTTCAAAATAGTTGGGTATTGGGCAAGAATCTGCTCAGTTTTGTCGCTTTAGTTGGAAACTTTGAACTTGGACGCCATTCTGCAGTTGTATCTGTGGGTTGGTAATGTTGTTTGTTGAACAGACTTCAGGGAGGAGAGTTCCTGGGTGTGAATGCTAAGGTGGGAGGTTAGATAATAAAAAGTATGAAGATGCTGGGAGGGAAGAAGAGAGTTTCTTCTGCTTCCTCTCAGTCCGGAATTTGTCTTCAAGGGAGTAAATGGATCAAGCATCATAACCTTGTAGGAAGACATACTTTCCTGAAACAGAAACATTGCTGACTCTAAGACTTATTGTTGTTGTTATTGTTACTTATTGAGGAATATTGAATATCTGGAATATGGAATTATTTTCATGTTTTGTCTGGTAACACAGATTTGAACCACTTCTGGACTAGCTGATTCTCAGATGAACCACTGACCTGCTGACCTCTGGGTTTTACTGGGGGTAAACGGGTGCATCAGTCATATCGGAAATAAGACTTAAATTTTAGGTTGACATATACTCCTTATGTTCACTTTTCTTGATGCTGAGCAAGTCTACTAGTAAACATACTTGAAACTAGTGATTTGTGATAAAATATCAAACTTCAAAACCTGTGTTACGTAAATGAATCAGTATGACTGTGAAATGGGAAATGAGGGATAGAACACAGATGAAGCGTGCTTTTGCTGCATGGGAGCTTGGTTAGAAATATTTTTTTTTTCAAAATCAATCCATGCTACTAGTTTAATGCATATACACAAAAATCAAAATAAAATGTTGGGTTTAGTTTATCGTGGTTTTGCATGTTTGAACGAGAACTGGCATTAGAATGGACTTCCAGAGATGATTTCTTAAAACATATATATATATTATTTCTTTTCATACTTGATCCTGTACATTTTATTTCAAGAATGTATTCCTAAAACACTGGAAATCCTGGTCTTTATGGAATTTCCTATGATTTAAGTGTGCTAAATAACTAGAGAATACAGACAAAAGTACTCTTGGAATTGAAGAAGTTTCCTAAAATTAGTTTCAGTAATTCAAAATTACTTTTAAAATGTATTGTAAAAAATTACTTAGAATGTCTTTTCAACAGCATTAAACTATTAGTCCTTCTGTTTTAATGTATTTTAAAATAGTATGAAATAGAAGTGCTACAGACTTTCTTTTTCTCCCCTCTAGCCATTACTGTGGTGTCTAACACTGTTTAAAACCAAAGATACTTATTAGTCATCAAAGTTTCATGTAAGAATCAGCAATGGTGGTTTCCTTATTGTTTTTCTATATAATCCACATTTAACGAGCGGTATATCCTTTATTGATAGATTAATAGTTTTAATAATACTTGTGTTTTCCTCATTATTTGTCTATACATGAGCTGTGAAAAGAGCTTGCCAATGTCTTGGCAGAAAATTCTAGGAATGTGGTGTTTAGCTGGCATGACTGGATGCAAATTTAAGTATTGAGTATAGATTTGTAAAGTAATTTTGATACAGTTTTCAACCAATGCAGGTGAAGAGTATTAGTTCTTGTGAAACTGCTTAAAAATATGTATTTTCTGTTTTAAACTAATCCTGGTTTCAAATGTTTGCTGAAATAGTTTTGCTTTCCAATCATTTTCAACTATTTAATTTTATATTTGTGGTTACAATACCATTTCCATAACTATGCCTTTGTTTCATTTTACAGAGGAAATAAAGGCTGAAACAGAAAAGCAAAGGTATGTTCATCATATTGAGCAATAGTGCTTTTAACTTCTTAAAATGTGTACCATACTTGTTCTGCATTGGGAGTACGGGCTCTCTCTGAAAAGCATTTTCAATGTATTTTGTAAGGTTGGTGGTATCTGGAAACATGCTAAAAGTGCTGCTTCTGTGACTGGCTGTTACTGTTTAAGGCATGGGGCATGGGAGTCAGGGCAGAAGACTGCCCTGAGGGAGAAGGCTGATATTGTCTGGCCAGGGAGTGTAGGAATGGGGATCAAGATTAGAAAAGGTCTTTGTGGGTGGCACAGAAAGAAAGTATTGGTGGAGGGGCCTGAACTGAAAAGGCTCTTAAAGTGGGTTCAGAGGAGGGGGAATAGCCTGGAATGCAAATGAAAGACCTGAACTGTGAGTGAGCAAGGGGAGGAGGTTGGGGTGAGAAAGTGGGAATGGTTAGAGGAAACGAGTGTAATTTGAAAAGGTAGTGTCTGGAAAGGACCTTGTTAGGGAATGGGTGTAGATTTCTGGAGGCAATTACTCTACAAGTGAAGGTAGAAGCCAAAACTGACATTCAGCACTCTTCTGCTATCAACAAGCAGCTTTTTAAGTATTGGTAAACTGTGGAATCCACTATTAGTATTTAATTACATGTTCCACAGGATCTTCTTCCTCATTCAGTGTATGTTGCTAACCATGAGTCAGGGCTGTGTGGCAAAGACTGTTTATACCACTTGTTGAAAGAATGGGATCAGTGGGTGAAACTGATGATGAAAGTGTTCTTATGGCTTAAACAGATGAGTGCTGCTGGGGGATCTGCATTCTGCCCTGTAACTGAGTTTCTGGTTTAGGCAAATCATTGAAACCACAGCTGTCAAAATTGGCTGCTAATTATTTCTGCTTCATCTCCTGGGTATTTGAGCTGAAATCTACAAGTTTTGGTTTGGAAAATGTAAGCGCTTCTAGCTGGAAGGGAAGCCAGTGGGAACTTTGTTTCAGAAGATGTAAAGGACAATTTAATATCAAATATGCTGCAAAATTTAGTCTTGCAGCTTATCAAATTGGGCACGTAAAAATTAGTGGATGCATCTGACTGAGGCGCTGTGCTTCAGTTTCCACCAGCAAAATAAAGTCAATATCATCACCTTGTAGTCAGGTTGGAAGAATAAATTTCATAGCTGTGTAGTGTTCAGAAAATGTCGCACCAAGCACCACAAGACAGTCTCAGACAGAAAGTAATAAGGTTGTTTTGTAACAGGTTTTACTTAGAGCAGTGTAAATAAAGCAGAAGTCCATATTGTGAAGCATCATAAAAAAAAATCCTTAATGTTAAATATTCAGCGAGGGATATTTGTTCTGGGCATTGAATAAGGAAAAGTAATATCTGATCCTATAGTTAAATACCATGCTAAAACAAATGGGAGTGATGAATTATGATTTATACAAGCATGGTTCAGCCATTTCTGAACTTTGAGCGCTTAAATTCTGTCCTATTAATATCTGAAGTTGTGAATTTTTGGGGTATAATGTCTTACCTGCCTATGTATGGTTTCTAAAGAGACGTTGATTTCTTCACTGCTGTCTTTATTTTGACAGTAGCCTTTTGCTGCTATGAAGGCATTGCAGGACTTGGAAACTGTGAATGGATTTGCCCTATTCTTACTGTAGAGAGAAATTTTTTAGATGCAGCAGAAAATACTGTTTTTACAGGCCTTAGAATAGAGAAACCTGTTTATCAAATTATTTTCAGCTTCTTATTTCTGTAATTGAGATTTAAATATCCTAACAAGGGACTTCTAATGATAATTCTTTAATTTTTTCTAGTCCCTGTTCAAGGAAACTGATCTCACAGTTAACCTGGAATGCACTGAAAAATAGATCATCTCTTCCTCCCAGAAATTTTAATGGAAAACTGCTTCTTTTGTTTTGTTGTTTTTTAAGCAGAACTGGTATTTGGTAGTGGGGCAGAGGGGAATGGAATAGAAAAGGACAAGCTGATTTATGTAACCGTTACACAGCAAATGCTGCTAAAATAATTTTAAGAATACATTGTTTGATACATACCTTAGTCTGTTTCTGTGGCTGAGGCATAAATATCAGCATGTTTCATAATTCTCCTGCTTAGTAGATCCCTTGGTAGAAGAAAGTTTTGTGAGGAACAGTTTCTGATTTCATTGTCTGCTGGAAAAAAAAACAGCTGAAGTAATTTCTTTGCTGACATTAAGAAGAAAAGACCTTTTCCGTTTTTCTCCCGTATCCCTGCTATTACTTTCCCTTCCATCATCAGCAAGGTGATGAGCTTATTGAGTTATCTTTCCAGAGACAAATGGAGCATCATCTTCCATATTTATTATTTTGGGCATTTTTCAATAGCTTTCAGTTAAGAGAAGCTTCAGGCTTCTGCAGTTGCTTGCTGTGGCATGGGCTCTTCATTTTTGGAATCTTATCATGGCCTGCTCCTTGTTTCTGAAAAAATCTGGTTTTATTTCCAGAGTGCTTTTTTAACCTAATTTTAATGGCTTCAATAGACATAATCGCTAGATGAAGAACAGTCTTGTCATAAGACATGAGCAAGAGATACCACACTTTCATTCCTCAGAGAAAAGCTTTTATAGGAATTTCAGAGACCTTTAAGAATGTAGAAGAATCATGTACTTCCTCTGAAACTTATCTGATTTGGGTTTTGTCCAAAAGAGCTCTGTTTCCAACAAAACAATATTGGGCAATAAATAAAATTATGCATCCAACAGAAAAACAAACCTCTGCTCTTCTTCAGGAAACAAAAAAAAAAGGATAAATCCTTAAACCTTCAAAAGTTAATTAGGAGAAAGTATAATCTTAGCACTAATTGTTTGCTACTAAGACTTAGAATTTTGATGCCCTTTTAAAGCAGCCTAAACAAGGAAGGCTGTTTGAATGTGGTACCAAACATCTTCTCAAGGACAATGCAACTTGCTCCTTGAAAAGCTGAAATTGATAATTTGTTGTATTGGTTAGTTTAAGGCTCTTTCCATGATGCTTGGACTGCATTCATTCTTTGGATTTGTAATAAAATCTTAGCAGTTAATTATTCTTCTTAAGCAACATGAAAAACCTGTATTTTCTGCATTCCTTGAAGCATCTGATGTAATTTGCAACAGATGCATAGGGCCTGGATTTGAAATATCTATTTGAATTACTGCAAGAAATTTGTAATCTTTCACTACAAAATACTAAGTTATGCTTTTTTTTTATATACCACTTATCAAGTCTGTGTAAGACAGTGTAGTTTACCTTTTATGTAAAGATATGTATGTGTGCACAAAAAAGGTCAGGAATGCTTTATATAAAGGTGATGAGGTATTCTGTTACATTAAAAATCTGAACATCTTGCTTTGAGTCAAAGGCAAACTGCATTGATGCGCACAAATGAACGAAAAATTACCTATTCTTAATTGTCCTTTTTAGCTAAGTGTTAATGAGCATGCCCCTTTTAAAGATGCTGTAATCAATAAGACTTCACCAACTAATAATTTTCTCAAATTTTGTACAGTTAGTCATTTCAGATATGTTGCCCAGTTGAGATACATTGGTAACCACTGAACTGTCTTAAATTCTGTGGTGTCAACTGAAGCACAGATAGAGCAAAGTTTTGTGGGTTTGTTTTTTTTTTTTTTTCTGTTGGTGTGTGTTTGTTTGTTTTCCCTGAGTATGTCCAGGTTTGAAGTTCAGATATGATTTAAGCTTCAAAATCGATGTATTTTCTCTAAAGTACTGAAACAGACTAGTATCATAATACAGCAGTTGATCAGTTCTTAACTTTCAGGGTCATCAAAATTTTTGTCAAGTCATATTTTTTGTCTTTTCCTATTTTCAGAGGAAAGAAGTCTTTATGCCTTCAAACTGGCAGGGACCACTGAATATCTACTTAGTGTGCAAATGGGTCAATTTGCCTGATCCATAAAGGAGACAGATGAAGTATAAAAGCTGTTAAGAATATTTATACGACCATGTTACTGTTGTGTTAACTTCATAGAAGTTACTCTTTCCTAATGTTAATTTTCTTGATATTTTATTTCATTCATGAACATTGGGGTGGTGAGAACAATTTGTTTGATTGCTTACAGCACTCTAATACAATCATTCTGTTTAGTCCCCCTCATGGAGAAGCAAAGCCTGGTTCAAGCACTCTTCCACCTGTGAAATCAAAGACAAGCTTCATTGAAGCGGACAAATACTTCCTACCATTTGAATTGGCGTGCCAGTCGAAGTGCCCCAGGATTGTCAGTACATCTCTAGATTGTTTGCAGGTCTGTATAAAGATAAGCTTTAACTGTCAACTATAAAATTCTGTTGGTTTGGAGGGGAAGTACAGTTGTATGTAACAAATAATGTCATTGTTTTTCTATTATTTTACTTTATTGCATACACAACCAAATATATTTCTCACAAAAGGTGAATGTGTGTCTTATTTATTATGTAGGGCATGTATGTGTTTATTTCTGTATATATGTTACACATTTGGATCAGTTTTATTTTGTTAGTGTACAACTACCTATTTTCCTATGTATATCTATGTGTTGAACTAACACATCAGGTATAGCATTGTCCAATTCATTTTACGCTGTTTATAATTGCAGTTAAATATTTTCATTTTGAGATGTCTAGTCTCTCAAAACTCATAGACTCCTGTAAGGTTTTCAAAACAAATTCTACAGCATGGAATTTAGCCATTCACTTTTCCTGAGTAGCCCAACAATGAACTCAATTAATATATTTACATTCACAGGCACATGCATGCCTGGCATGCTGTCGCACTATGATGCCGTGCTACTCTATGTATTTTTTAAGTAACTGTGCCATGGAGATTTACAAATGCTGTCATGCATGAAGCGTTTGGAAGAGGATTTTGTTAATTTTGCAATAAACTCCATTTCAAAGTATCCAAGACCTAGAGAGAGAGAGGGATAGTAGAACACTTAAAACCAAAAGACCTGCTAGTAGCTTAAATAGAAAGCACTTGCAACTGGTTTATCTGGTATTAAAAGCATTTATGTGCTGACTACACATGAAGACTTGTGTGATGTGAGTTAGTTTTTAGAATCCTGTTTTTTTTAAAACAGTTAACTGATGAACAAAAGCTTTAATGTGAAGCTTGCTGACCAACTTTGTATTGCAGTTGCTGAGTGAAAATTGAATGAATCTGGAGGACATTTAAAAAAATCATTGATGTTTTATGAGACGGGGTAAAATGTACTGTTTTAATTATTCTGTGCAAGTTAGAGATATGAAGTGAATTTATTTATTATAACAAAAAGCTGACATATTTTTAAGCTCTTATTTATGTGGTTTTTTTTTCTCCTCTCCAGAAACTTATAGCATATGGGCACTTGACAGGGAATGCTCCAGACAGTACAGCTCCAGGCAAAAAATTAATTGATAGAATTATTGAGACAATATGTGGATGTTTTCAAGGCCCTCAAACAGACGAAGGGGTTCAGCTACAAATAATAAAGGTAATATGATTAATATTTCCAGTATTTATAGTGGTGACAGCAGGAAGGCACTCATGACCTCAGAGTTCAAAAGCAGAAGTGCTTAATTTGTAGATGTACTGGTAATTTTAAAATATTTTCTTGATCCTGTTTGTTTGAGATGGAAGCTCCCTATCTTATGCTCCTTTCCCTACTCTCCCCCGTTGCATTTTGGGTGAATTCATGGTTGTGACCTGAAGTCCTGTGCACAGACCACTGGATGAAATTTCATTCATAGCAGACCTATGGAGCTCTCTAATTGTGAGGAATTACTATCAAATATTCCTGCACTCCCAGAGGGGAAGGTGGTAATTAAGCAGCATATTTTTAAAACCATTTTGGAATTATTTTATGAAATGCAATTAGACCTGGCAGTCAGGTGTTACCATGGTAGTTTTGTGCTGCTGTCATAGACTTTTGCTTGAAGGAGGTCTAGGGTTTCTTTCCATAGCTTATATAAACATGTCATGAGGAGTTTGTACAAATAAGTGTTTCTGGATAACCTTAGCAGTTTTCTGATTGCATCCATTAATTATGGGTATTTATTACAGGGAAATTATGCCAACTAATAGAAGTTAGCCACCTAGTGAAAATGCCATACTGTACTACTGTTAACACTAGTCTTTGAATGGTTGTGATGATGAGCCGTAGTGAAGAATACGATTAAAGTTAGTTACAAGGAATGGAGTGTTTGTTACCTCGTGTTCTTCTATATGTGTGTCATGAGGCGTTGACATCTTTTGCAGATTGAGTTTACTTGTTTTACTGCAAAGAAGGTATTTTTTTGTGCTACTTCTCATAGCTTAAATCTTCCTTTTTCTTGACATTCCATTTCTCCAGCAGATAGTTGTTACAAATGTTGGTTTATGCTGCTGTTGTCTAGATTTGTTGTGTTGTTTTGTCCAAGCATTTAAGACCTTTTTTTATCTTGAAAAGGGAAGTTGTTGTTGATTTAAACTTTCAGTGGCTGAAGCCTCTCAATGTAGTACCCTCTCTCCAAATACTTTCTTGTTCCAGTCCTCTCAGCCCTTGCTCAAGATGTTAAAAAGTTAACATCCCGCCTGAAAGGGGGTATCTGTGAGCTGAAATTCCTTCTGTCCAAAAAAATAGTTGAGAAAGTAAATTCTTCAACAATTGTAAAATGCATTAAATGTACAAATTCATTTAGTGCCTTCCTTTTTTGACTGTTTAGACTGAACTAATTGCCGCATTAGAATGCCTGGGAACCTAGAGAGTAGACTCTAGAATGTAGAGAGTTTTGACTTTCACTCTGTGTTTGTCCAGTACACTGGACACTACAAAAAGCATCAAAATTAGAAATAATCTTAGCATAGATCAGAACTTTTTACTTCCTTTGGGGTAATAATGAAACTGCCAAGTCTCTTAAGCTTCGTAACTCTTCAGCTCTAGGCTGAGTGTGGACCCCGCTTCTCCAGTTTGATTTGAAGGATGGATCATGTGTCTTTTCAGACTATTCTGTGGTCTTGGTGATTAGTATGTTCTCTGAAGAATTTTAATTCCATCAGGGTGATAGAAGTCAGGGGACCTGGATCTCCTGCTTCCTGTACTGGTGCTCCCAGGCTATTATTCAGAACACGAGCAGTCCTCCCGCAGGGCAGCTGCATCACTAACACCACGGTAAAATCTGAGAACCTTGACCACTCAGATAACCCTTCACGGAGGAAGCTATCTCGGTTCTGCATGCTGAATGGACTGCCCGTACATAGCGTGCTGCTCCCAGTCTAAGATCTGAGAGCTGGTGTTGGGTAAGAGTTCGCGTGCAGTGCTGTTTGCTAGTTACTAGATGGCTTTCCAGTGGTGGAGTCATCTTAAGCAGGTTCCCAACAACCAGAGCCACTTAGGCATTCTGAAAATGCCTTTCTGCTGATTACCAAGGAAAAAATCTTGCTGAGGCTTGAGGAGTGTAATTTGTCTCTTTTTAGGTATCTAAGCTTAGAGGTATGTCTGGCGGTAGTTCTGATGGTGGCCAGTGTAACTTTTCTGCCCCTATTTCTGCTTGTGTGTTCTCATCTCTGTAATCCCCTTGTTCTTCATCTGCAGACTCTGTGATGAACCAGACTGGGAAATTGCCTTTTTTCTTCATTCCTTCCTTCCTTCCTTCCTTCCTCTGTCATTTAGTTTGATTTGGTGTAATTTTGGTGGGAAGCCATGCAAATTCTTGTTTGGTTGTTATGGTGGGGATTTCTGGGGCAGAAAACAACCAAGTAATTAGGCTACTACTGCCATTGAAAATTGTCTATTCAAATCATGTTTGAAACAGCCTCTCTCAGTTGAACCTTTTTGCCTTCAGACTTGCTCTGCTAGGGCTACTATGGCATTTGTGGTCTGTGTGTGCAAACTTCCTGTTGACACCTGCAGACGTTTAGTTGAAGTTCTGTTTGCATTTCTTTTTGGCCTTTTTGTTCCTGAAGAACTACAATTATGACAAAAAAATATATTAATTTTTTTTGAAAATTTATAAAAAAAGAGTAGGGATGGGGAAGAAGGATGGGACCATGAGGTCAACTCCTTATCCTCATCTGTGCTTTCTTTCTTTGCCTTGCTGTATAGTAAGCATTTGTTACTATTTTACAGCTTAACTTGCTCATGTTTGGCAAAGAAAAATTTTTGTATGTGCTTGATAGCTGTAGTTTGAAAAGTTGAATGTGACCGCTTTCTGAGTCTTCCATGTGCAATAGACTGTTCATAAGGTCAACTCCTGTGTCTTTTTACAACTAGTCACCCTGTCATTATGACCGGTGGCCATGGAGGAAGGAAAGTTGAATCAAACATTGCTTGTACAAGTTGCCTCTCGAAACTAACTAAAAATTGAGGATAGCTCATTGTTGGATTACAGAATGGGAAGACTGTAAAAGCTAACTAATTCTGAGGAATAAGGAGAATGATGATAGGTTTCAAAGAATTTTAACAAAACTTGTATGAAAACAGATTCCAGATTGAGAAGACCTTTAGAAAGAACTTCGTCAGTTCCATATCCTGTTGTGTTTCAGTAGTGTGGAATGCTATCTTACTAACTTAATTATCTACAGTATCATGTAGTAGTGTAGTTATTTTTTCCAATAAAAAGATCTTAGAAAGCTGAATTCCTACTGCTGAGATTAAAAGGAGCTGTGGATTATGGTATTATTTGAGAATTGAAATAATGGTGCAGGAGGTTTTATTTCTGAATCTTTGTATTTTTGGGCTTTCATCTTAAGGTAACGGCTAGGAGTGATTATTTAACCTGAAAATGTTGTCCCATCAGTTTGTAATTTTATTTTTTTTAGAGAAGGATTATGTTTTCAGAGTTGGACATAAAATACTTCAGTCTTGCAAAATATGTATCCTTTTAATTCCATATTAGATTCCAGTTCATTTTTGAACATCTAACTTTCTAGTGATAAAACTAAATACAACTTTATGTTCTTATATAATTTATATCCTTTATATTCTTTTCCGTAGGAGAAACTAGATCATAGTTTTGTTCTTTCTGCAATCTCCGCAGTCATAATCCTTCAGTGTGTTTCAAGGCTGCTTCCAGACCACATGCTTGTGAATATGGATTATTTTTTCTTAAAATTGACTTAAGTAGAAAAAAATACTAGCTTTAATCAAATACTAAGTGTTAATTAATGATTCATTATTACTGAAATGTGGTGTAGAATCTAGGATATGACACTGTTGATTTAAATCACTGTCTTGACTGTGAAATCATGCTGCAAGCAAACACTTTATCTTTCTGTTTTTCATATCCTTACAGTATATTTCCATAGGTATTCAAAGGTAGTAAACTAAGTTAGGTAAACGTAGGTCTTTTTTAAAGCTATGGTAAATGTATAACATAAATGACTGAATAATTTGGGAATGGTAAAAAGCAGGAGATAATCTTATCACTTGCTCACAAAGAAAATGTTGCTTGGAGAACTATATTACTGCATTCTGTATGATTTTTTTGGTGTCACTCATATTGAAAAATGATTTATCGGTGAAAGTTACTTGATGTATTTTTTGTTTTGTGGTTTAAGGACTTAAGTCTTCTGCGTTTTTCCAAAAGTCAGTCCATAGTAACACATTATTTTGTGATAAGTTTATGTTGAGACTTCAAGTTGACTTTTAAAAAAAAAAACATTATTAAAAATAACCCTATAGCTCTTCTCAAAGAAAATGGAATTATGTGGCTCCAGTAGCTAATACACTAGAGAGAGGGGTTAGGGCCAGTGTGTCAAGTAATCAGGAGTTCCCAGGCGACTGAATTATGAGTATTTTGCCCAAAGTAAGCCTGTGCTGAACACGACAGCTGTACTGTCATAAATCTTCCAAAGATAAGATGATCAGAGTTGGCTGACAGGAGGAAAAAATTACCCTGAGCTGAAAACTAGGCTTCCTAGCAAGTCTGTATGCAGGTGCATCTGCCTCTTGTGCAGTCTTAAATCGTTCTTCTGGTTGTAGTTGCTTTCTGTCACCATAAGCATTGTGGTGTTGCAGAATATTCAGTGTGAGAGCAGTGAAAAGTTTACAGGTACAGGTAGATGTTGGATGTTTTTAGTAGAGAATTAATGTTAATTTAGTTTACTTCTTAAACTACATTAGTCGTGCCTTACAAATCACGATGCTTCCTGTACTAATACACTAATTTTACATAATAGGAAATGCGTTAAATAAACAAGCATGCTACAGGTTATAAGAAAAAATACTATGGATGTCATACAAAGATATGATAATCTGTAGCGCAAGAAATGGTCCTGAAGATTTTTCTTCTTTCCCAAACCCATCTGGTGGTTGTTTATAGAAATGAATAAGCTTTATTTATAGTAACTAGGTAGAGGCACAGAACAATAGGGTCTTTCTTAAATAGAGAACAATAGGTGTGAACGACTGGAAGGAAAGCGTAAGGAAACAGTCTAGCAGTCAGGATGGTAGTCAGTGGTTTCAGGAGGAGGAAAGCTTGATGGCTGTTGGTATTTTTGCAGGCTTTGTGACAAAGAAAACTTCAGTGGAAGGACTTGAAGTGTAATGAGGTAGTGCACAAAAGGTTTCCTTCCATGCCTAAAGAACAGCAAAGGGAAGGAGAACAGTAAAGTAGGCTTTTTTGTTTAATCATCTTTCCTTAGCTGGCACTGAAGATACTGGATGAAAACAGATGAGCTAAGTGTGACCAGAGGGAGGGGGAACTCAACTGCAAAAAGCCTTGAGCAGCAAATCTTTACCATGATAGAAAACAGCAGCCTAATGCTGTAACTCCATAGCCAGTAGAGCCACTGCAGTACCTTGCTGTTCTGACCTCTGCAGAGATGCGTCTTCCTGTCCAGGCTTTGCTCCCAGACAATGTCCTACCCAATCCCTTGTCCTGGCATGCATTTAATACTTGGAATTAACTAAAATAACTTTTAAAACAAAACAAAAACCCAAATGCCAGAAAAGCACTTGTGGGGTTGGTTTTTTTGTTCTGTTTTATTTTAATTGTATTAACGTATTGCCACTAAAATAGCACAGGTGACTTCATGCCCCGGAGCTGTTGCAAAGTAAGCAGTAAGATTGTGTGGCTGGGAGGCAGGCAGAGCTTTTGTTGTTCCACTTCTCAAGGACGTGTATTTCTGTGTAGCAGTTTGAGATTTTGTGTAATCCTGCTTAACTGGAGACTGTTGCTGAGGTGGTTGTCTTCTACTGATCTCTGTCTTCCCTCTCGTCCTCCTTGCATTGGACCTAGTAGCCGTTTGGCCACAGAGTAAGGTTGGGGAGTAATCTGCCAAAAACTGATATATTGAGAAAGGGAAGGATTAGTTTTCTGACATCTGAGTTGACAGGGGTTTCAGAGGAGCAGGACAGCTGCTCCTGATCATAACCTGTGGTTTCTCGGGGTTAGCTGTCACTCCAGTTGTAGTACTGATGTACTCTTTTATGATACGGAATGAGGTGATGTTGTTTAGGGCATGCTGTCAAATTGAGCCCTAAATGGAAGCTGCCAAGAGGGAAGGGTGTTGTCAGAAAGTAATTGCAAATTGCTTCCTGTCTCATGTTCGTTCTCATATTTCTGCTAGCTTGTGATAGTAGAGGAAGAGAAATAACATTGAGACATGAGGTGAGCATGACTAAGAGCCTGAGGATGGCTCTAAATTGGAAGGAATAGGAAAAATACTAGCAAAAGATCAAAGTTAAAAATGCGTATCAGTTTACAAACATGTAGGGTAGTCAATAGAGTTCATTGTCTCTAATGCCCGAGAAGGAAAGACTGTCAGGGCCTCTGCAGCCAAGTTGAACTCTTTAAAGTTAGCTGTCTACAAGGAGATGCCCTGCTGGAAAGACTGTTTTCGCAGTCTGCATAGAAGGTGTAATTATTCAGTTAATTTGGATTATTATGTTAAGGAGGTATGTCTCTGTGTGTGTGTAAACGTTTCTTTGCCTCCACACCCCCTTATCAGGTGGTGTGAAAAGAACCAAGCTCTAGTAGTCGTAACTAGCATACTAAAGAAACTTAGGAAATTCAGGCTGTTAAGACAATTAAAACAAAAGGGCACATCATCCATCCGTAGCCTTGTCACCTTTTTCTACTAGCAGGCATTGTCTGCTATTATTAAAAGTCGGAGAAAAAAAACCCGTAAGACTTTACTGAACTGAGATTGAAGTTAAAATTGGACTTTCAAATATCAAATTCTTAAGGAGACAGAAAGTGACAAAAAGGAGTAACTTTATGAATGACATAGCTAGAACAAAAATATGGAGACTTCGTCCCCCTGTACCTTTTTGTTAGTGTCCTAAATGCTAGGCAGCAGGAGACCTTATCTTCCAAGAGAGAGATTGTAGATGGTTTTTAAACTGACATATTATAAGTGTGTGTGTCTCAGCATTATCTTTTGGAATTGGGTGAAAGAAGTCTTAACTAAATCTAAATACTTACCGTATTGGGCCCAAACAGCAGTGCTTTGGAAAAAAACAGCTGTCTGTTTATGCCTGGGCTCCACTTGTTTTGCTTGTTTTCAAGAGTTACTGATTTTGGTTTTTTAAACTAGCACAGACAAAGGAAGCTTTCTGTTTTGGCCTTTCAGGAGTTTGACACACAAAACTTGAAAAAGTAGAATACTAAAATATGTACAGGTGGGCAGCCTTTCCAGCCAAATTGGAGAGTGCAGAATCTAATCGCTGGGAGTTACCTGTAGGAAAGAGTTGGAGAAGTCAGCAGAGCTGTGACTGATATGAGGAGCTTTGGGGATAAATTTTGGAGTATGACAGTACTGTGGTGTAGTGGATGTAGATACGTTTCCCGATCAGAAGAGATGTGCAACTCTAATTAATGGGATTCAGCATGTTTTAACTCAGTATCTGCAAGTCTCACAAACCCCCCTGGGAATTTCTGGCAGTAAGGTAGAGGTGGAACAGTTACAACACTTAATGAAAGATAAGTGAAAATATGACACACAGAATCACATGTGTAGGCCAGTGTAGAAGATGTTTATATTAAGGGGAGAGGGGAAGGGACAGGTGGTGAATGGTTTAAATGTATAAACAGTGGTGGCACACTCATTGATATAGAGATCATAGAATGGTTTGGGTTGGAAGGGACCTTTTAAAGGTCATCTGGTCCAATCCTCCTGCAGTAAGCAGGGACATCTTCGACTAGATCAGGTTGCTCAGAGCCCCCTCCAACCAGACCTTGAATGTTTCCAGGGTTGGGGCATTTACCGCCTCCCTGGGCAACCTGTTCCAGTGTTTCACCACCCTAATTGTAAAAAATTTCTTCCTTCTGTCTAGTCTGAATCTCCCGTCTTTTAGTTTAAAGCCATTACCCCTTGTCCTATCACAACAGGCCCTACTAAAAAGTCTGTCCCCATCTTTCTTACAAGCCCCCTTTAAGTACTGAAAGGCTGCAATAAGGTCTCCCTGGAGCCTTCTCTTCTCCAGGCTGAACAACCTCAACTCTCTCAGCCTGCCCTCACAGGAGGGATGTTCCAGCCCTCTGATAGTTTTTGTGGCCCTCCTCTGGACTCGCTCCAACAGGTTCATGTCTTTCCTGTGCTGAGATCTCCAGAGCTGGACGCAGTACTTCAGGTGGGGTCTCACGAGAGCAGAGTAGAGGGACAGAATCACCTCCCTCGACCTGCTGGCCACACTTCTTTTGATGCAGCCCAGGATGCAGTTGGCCTTCTGGGCTGTGAACCACATTGTCGGCTCATGTCCAGCTTTTCATCCAGCAGTACCCTAAAATCCTTCTCTGCAGAGCTGCTCTCAATCCCTTCATCCCCCAGGCTGTATCGATACTGGGGGTTGCCCACTTCTCAAACTTGTCCAGGTCTCTCTGGATGGCATCCCATCCCTCAGGTGTGTCAACAGCATCACTCAGCTTGGTGTCCTCTGCAGACTTGCTGAGGGTGCACTCAATCCCACTGTCTGTGTCATTGATGAAGATAGTAAGCAGTACTGGTCCCATTATGGAACCCTGAGGGACACCACTTGTCACTGATCTCCATCCAGATAAGGGGCTGGATTTTGTTATGGCTTGTATATGTCCTGTTCCCTGAATGGTATTTCCATTAGCAGAAACAGGGTATTGATAAGTTCTGTGGAGGTATTGAATTGTTGCACAGAAAGGGTAAGAATTAAGGATGGTGGTATGAATTTCAGCTTAGCACTTCTTGGTTTTTAGAAGGCTGGTGACATGTATACTGAATTTTGGGAGGAAAAAAAAAGAACAGTACCAGTGCTTGGAGACTTAAGTTCCTTTAACAAAGCCATTGTCTACAGTTTGCCTACCTCTGTAATTTCTTTTCTTCAGTTGGTTGAGTGTTTTGATATTTTTTTTGTTTTGATTTTTAATAAGAAAATACTTCTAGTGGGTATTAGGCAGTACTACTTCGTAGATTGTGGTGTGAGATGCTGTTTAGTGGTTATGCAGATAACAATGTGCGCTTTCAAGTAAGAAATGTAAGTACAGTCTTACATATACGTACTTCCCTATGTCCGCTGATGAGAGAACTGGAGCACCATGGGTACAATAAGAAGGGACCTTAAGCATACTGCTTATCTAGGAGTAGAATTCAGGTCTCTTCAGCAGCAGCTCAGTGAGGTGGGTGTTTGATTTTCTTTTTCCTGTTAAGCTGTACAGTGATTTTTAAAGGGTTTGAGTGAGCGATGGATACTCTTTGTCCACTTGTTGGTGCCATGTGTGGACAGAGGTGCTGACAATGTTGTAAGAGAAATGAGGCATGGTTTGATGGGTAAATTACACAACACTTGGAATAACTTCTGGTTTTAACTGTGATAAGCTTACAAAAGTATGAGCTTTCCAGTGCTTCTTGTTCGTTCTTACTTACTGTAAATGTCCCATTAAATCATTAACCCTCTCGAAGTCTTTAATGCATATAATTCCCTGATTTCTTCTACTGGCATACAGTGACCAGTGTAAACATGTTTGTTCTATTGTGGACCAAGCTCTTCCCCTTTCCTTCCGCTCTCCAACATAGGCACCTCTGACAGTGTCTTCACACCCTCTCCTCAGCTTTCATCTGCTTCTGTTTCTGCTCTTTAGTCCAGCCTGCCTCTATCTCACATAAAGATGTATACCTTACTTCTGTGTTACCTGATCTTTTAGAGGCTTATTTGCCTTTTTTTTTTTTTGTTGGTAAAAAAAGAGAAGCAGATACTAGCTCAAATGGAAAGAAAGAAGTGAATTTCTACAGAGAGGGCAACACAATATACCTACCCAAAGAGTGTTTAGAAGGGGTAGTTGTCTCACTTACAACTGCTTAATCTCATACTCAATCTTTGTTCTTCACACTTACATTTATTTGTAAAACAACTTTTGGACCTTTTGTGTCTAGAAAATTCTAGGATGTCTTTTATTAACTACCTATCTGATAACTCCATTGGTTACTTCTTGCTGTTATATACTATGAAACATGTATTTCCTAGGTATGTTGATTAAAACCACTTTCAATTTAATATAACTCGTATGTATGTATGATGTTCTGATATGGCTACAAGAGTATATGGGAAACTGCAGTTCAAGATATGTACTTAGTTATATTTTAAATGTAATCCAATTTTGATATTTATTCACTTGCAAACTGTTTGATTGACAAAGAAAAGTTTTGACTGGAAAATATATATGTGTGTGTTTATTTAGGCTTTGCTCACTGCAGTAACTTCTCAACACATAGAAATCCACGAAGGAACAGTGCTACAGGCTGTAAGAACATGTTACAATATCTATCTAGCAAGCAAAAATCTCATAAATCAAACCACAGCCAAGGCCACTCTAACACAAATGCTGAATGTCATTTTTGCACGTATGGAAAATCAAGCCGTGAGTATCTCAGTATCTTTATCTAGAAACTAGCTCTGAAAAGCAAACCAACTTGAGAGATTTGTTTTGTCATTATTATTAAAGCTTTTTGGCTTTCCTAACTTATAAAAAAAAAAAATAAAGTCTGGTATCTTACATTGTTCTTTTTGTGTTTTGCACTCTGAAATAGGTGTGAAATACATTTTTGGGGGTGGTATATAGGATTTAAACTTCTTGTAGAGGTCCTCTTTATTTAATGAATGTATCAGCTTCAGTTTCCGGCTGTCAGGAGATGCCACGCTACCTGCATAAGAGTGCATATAGAGTACAGTAGTGTTACAGAAATGCTCCAATGTTGTGATGATAAACACTGAAGAAGCAATCCATGATTAAAACAAAACAAAGCAAAAAAAAAACAACCACACCCAAAAAACCCCACAAACCAAAACCCAAACAAAAGAACTGGATTACAGTCATGTAATTGTTTAAATTTTTTAACATTTTAATGTGTAGTAGTCACTCACAGATATGTCACTGAAATTGCTATCGTGAGTTGTCAGCAGGGACCCCAGCATATGCCCTGTGCCTTCTACTGCTGATAGTAATGATCAATAAGGCAAAGTAGTGGTCCTAATTCCTATTAAAAAAAACAACCAACACCCAAACCCCAAACAAACAAAAAAGCAGATGCCCAGATTTGAGAACTGGTTGAATTCCTAGCTACTTCTAGAAGTAATTCTGCTGTATTATTACAAACTCTAAGTTTTTTCTAAGAATATGTAGTACTTTCTTCCTTACTTTCCTCTCAGAAGCAGCTGCATATTGGTACGTGGTACCATCACAGTTGAAGATTTATGAGACATCATATTTATGATAAGTCATAGCAAAAGTCGTGCAGTACCTGAGTGCTTTGAGAAATCTGTGCAGTTACTGTCCTTCTAAGCAACTTAATAGAGAAGATTATTACTATTATTCTACAATGGAAGTCTTCATTTTTTGCCATGCCATAAGTCTAGTCTTTATGCAAGTTGATAAGCAGTTCTGCTTGTTTTGCACATTTAGGACAGTTATTTTAAGATGATGCTAACAAATGCTAGAATGAATTATTTGAGCTGTAATTTGAAAGGTAGTGTCTACTCGGGGATCTGTAGCACCCCAAAAGATGCAGCATAGAAAGCTTTAAGTGGAACAGTAAAGGGCTGAGATCATAATAGCCAAAATAAAAGTAAAAAAAAGTTACAAAACTTTTGGTAAACACTAGGCTCTTCAGTCCTTAGAGCATCGCCTCAATGGACACCCTGCTTTGCTTTGCCTTTAATGTCTGTCTTAATTCATTAGACAGGTTACAGAAATTCTTCCCTTTCTGGAGATTCCAGATCAAGGAACGACAAAACTAAAATAGTCTTTGTCTTACAGTTTTAAGTATGATGATTTCTTCCTGAGGATCTGTCTTCTGTAGTGTTTTGTTTTGGAAGTGCTGCTCTTTTCAGTTTTAACTTCTGGTTTAGTTTTTGGGGTTTTTTTCCCTTGAATGTCCAGTAAATTTCCTATTTATTTTTTTTTTAAGTCTTTCCCTTACTACAACGTGTTTGTAGGCTAACAGAAGACTCATAAGTTCTCCAATGTATTTCTCTTTGTGAGAGCTTTCAAAAAAAGAAAAAAAATCTGCCTTGATGTTTCTCCATGCAGTCCTTGTATATTGTCACATCTTCTGGCTGAACTTCCTTATAGGGCAGGCAGATGATTCTTGGTCTGTACTATGTGTAGTTCAGTCATCCCCCTCTTCCACAGTGAAGGTATGGTTAAGTGTCATGTGTATAGTTGGGAAACAGCCCTCTTGCAAAGGTTTATCCCATGATATTAAAAATATTTATAATAATACAAAGAATGCATTTTCTTAAACTGTTCTGTTACAGCTTTATGAAGGCACTGCGTAAGCAGAGACAATAGAGATTTCATGTTTATAAAATAATGTATACAATATGTATACAACTCATTGTTTTGTTTTGATAGTGAAATTCTTGTGTGATTGGAATGTTTTTATAGCTTCAGGAAGCCAAACAGATGGAAAAGGAAAGACACAGACAGCAGCATCATCTACAGCAGTCTCCAGTAAGCCATCATGAGCCTGAGTCACCTCAATTGAGACATATTCCGACACAGACTGATCAGCTGTCCAAAGAACATGAGAGAGAGCTCGACCACAGCACAAATGATGTGGACAAGAACCTTCAAGAAGATATAGAGGCAGAAAATGGATCTGATATTTCTAGTGCTGAAAATGAACAGACAGAAGCTGACCAAGCCACAGCAGCAGAAAGTAATCAGTGTGTATTTCTGTTTCATGGAGGGAGGGAGGAGGGTCCTTAAAAAGAAAGGCTTGAGGATTGTCTTTTTTTTGCCCCTCTCCCAAATCAGGAGTCAGGCATATATTTTCAAATAGCTGACAACGCAAAATGCCTGTTGTCCTTGTTACCACTGTTAAAACTTTATTACGAGCATCCTACAGTCTTGCACTCTGTTGTAGTCACTAGCAAAGATTCCTCTTTGCGCCTATGTAATATTGTGAAAGTTTTTGAGAATACCATCTCAAAACCGGTAAGTTTTCAGTGTTTAATGTAGGTGAAAATAAAAAATTGATGTATTTGATTATGTTGGCATAGGCTTAATTACCATTTACAGGTTAAACACAAATACTTATGTTTTGCCACAACTATTTTCAAAGCATCCAAACGTGTGTTTCTTTAATGTATACTCTCCTATTGATAGATTGAATTTTTAAATAATTGTAATTGTATTTTTTAATATTTTAATTATTTTTAATAATTGTAATTGAATTTTTAAATAGTAAAATGGCTCCTTAATGTCTGAGTTTCTTTTTAATATTTGTTTTTCTTTTTAAAGATCTTTCTAAAGCTGATGGAGGAACATATGATGGTGAAAGCAATGAGTGTGAAGAGAAGGCGCAAGAAATTGTTGAAAGTATTGTGCAGGAAATGGTGAACATAGTAGTTGGAGGTATTAATATCTGTCTAGCCAATAGCGACTGCAGTCTGAATCTTGACATTAAGAATTATTTTAACACTTTTGAATATTTAACTAAAATATGTCATTATTTAAATAACACTTGCATGCTGAAGAAAACACTTTCAGTTGTCTGTTTGCCTCTATGCATTATTTAACAGTAAAACGGACAAGATTTCATGCATTAATTTACACTCTGTACACTGGAGACCAACGTTCTTTTCAAAATACAAACTCTTGTTCCTTTTGGTTTTTCTGTTTGGTTTCCACATAAACTCTTCACAAATGGGCCCATCTCTGTAGTAGCAGTGTAGTGCTACGTTTTTCAGTTTGTTGGAAAGTGTATATCAAATCACTGACTTCCCCCCCCAGTACTTCCTGGAAACTTGGTAAAATGGTGAACCTGGCAATGTAAAGTTATAAGTAATTTTTTATTGTAATTTTCATTAGCGGGAATTAAGAATATTTGGATTTTTTTTTTTTAGTTAGTTTTTAGTTATATATATAATGCTATATAAATTCTGCCTTAAGCTCCTCCTTATGATGCTTTGCTTATGATTGTTTTAATATTTAAATGTTAGATTTAAAAGCTCTTTTTAATTTCTATTCTTATGTAACATTTGTTTATAATTTTTACATCTTTTCTGATAGATGTGGAAGGGACTGCTGAGAGTGCAGGTGGTGATGGCACAATTGTTACATTAGAGGATGGCAGTGACAGTGAAAACATTCAGGCAAATGGAATTCCAGGGACTCCAATTTCTGTTGCTTATACACCATCTTTACCTGATGACAGATTATCTGTCTCTTCCAACGATACTCAGGTACAGGCAGTTATAAATTAGAAATTACTGAAAAAAGTAATGTTTTAAGTGTTCCCCAACACTTGTGCAGAGAGTGTTTAATGTAATTCCATAAAATAAGTTACTCAGATTAATTTCAAGTATTAAGTAATGTTCTAAGCATTATTGTATTTTAATGCACTATTTAAATTAATTTTTTGTAAGTAAATTTTGCATGTGTGCCTTTTTTATCCTAGCATATTTTTGGCTGCCCCATAGTGTATTAGAGAACTCAGTTCCCTGTTTTTGAAGTGCTCCTGAGAAACTATAAAACTATATTCAATATACATAGTGAAGAATATAGCCAATTATAGACATACTTGTATGATTTCAGTGTCCTCTTTTCAAAAGATAAATAGAAATTTCAAGCCTATAGCATGACATTACTGCAATGATTTCGGATAAAAAGTTTCATGTCTGAGAGGATTTGATTTTCATTAACAAAAGAGATGTGAAAATGTACTCCCTCTGTTGTATCGGATATCAGCATGTGTGCACTATCAACTAACGGTATCTGCTGTCAAAGTGTGCTAAGTAATTACATTTGGGAATAACAGATTTTTAAGCTTAAACAGCTACAGTCACATATGCCATACAAATAGAAGATTAACATTAAACATGTTGCTTATATAAGGAACAACAATACAGAATTGCAAGAACTTAGTAATAGGGGTGATGACTGTACCATAGAAATTTTACCGAATGTATCTTGCCACAGATATGTAACTACTCACATTCTATTAAAATATCAAGTTTGGTGGTTGTTGGTTTTGTTTTTTTTTTTTTAAAACTAGTTATCTACTGAAAATGTCTGAAGGCAATTCACTGAAAGTTACCTTACTTAAACTTGACCTACCTAATTTCATGAGAGTCTTCAATTAATTCTGACTTTTTTACTGAGATGGCAATTTTTTTTAGTGAATTTGTTCATTTTAACTGGACTGCAGAATATTTTGTTTTGTTTTAGTTTAGTCTTGAGACGGTAAAGCTATAGTGAATTGGTTATATTTGTATAATATGTTAACTTCTTGTTGCTAGGAGGTGGGGATTTCCCTACACACCCTGCTAATGCAAAATGGAATACTGAAATATGTTAACTTCTTTAGGAATCTGGAAATTCTTCAGGACCTACCCCTGGTGCTAAGTTTTCCCACATTTTACAAAAGGATGCCTTCCTTGTATTCAGGTCACTGTGTAAACTTTCCATGAAGCCCCTGTCAGATGGACCGCCAGATCCAAAGTAAGTAGAATTGAGAGGTCTCATAATGATTTTTTTCTATTTGAAAATAAAAATAAATTACTTCAGTATTTTTAGAGCCCTCAGTTATTGAGAAAATAATGGTATGGTAAAAAGAACCTAGAAATTTTGAAAAGGTATGTTTATGTTTTAATGCATTTTTTGTACGTTAAATGAAAGCAATTGCTGCTACCCATCTACCTGTTTAGAAGTTTCTTAACAATGCCTATGCTTCCTGTAAGTACATCATGTTCTTCCTAGTTGCCTCTTTATAACGCTTTTCAGGAGGGTTTGTAAAGGTCTTCAGGTATTTTTGGTCTTGGCTAATGTTGCTCTGCTTTTCAGTGATACCTAGGTTTGTAACCGTTGCTCTTTGCCTGACAATTTCTTACATCTCTTGCATATTGGATATTCAGTACACATACCCAAATCTACTTCATCTTAATATAAGCTCCTCACTTTGAGCTGATACTGGTTATGATAAATTCATGATACAGTGTTTCATTCTTTTGCTCAGGTTGGACAGCCTCCTTAATCAGAACACAAATGTTTTGAAAACAAAGGTTTTATTTGGCTGTTTTGGAAATCTGGTCCTGTGACTGAAGATACCATGTTTTCAATTTGACTTAGAGAACTGCTCGTTGCAAACAAAAAAAAAAATTCTCCTATAGATGGGTGCCAGCATAAGTTAGTTGTGAGTGTTGGCAAAGAGCTTTGCTTTTCTGATCTTGGATAGAATTTATATGCATCTTGTTTTGCACATTAGGAACAATCAGTAATAATTTTCTGAGAGGAATGCTTTTTTGTTGCTAAGATATTAAAACTGTAGTATGACTTCTGATCACAGACAGAGTCCCAGTATTCCTACTTCCAACTTCCTTCTCCAAATGGTTGAGGAACCAACGAGGAAAGGAGCTATGCTGGACCTTGTGCTTACCAACAAGGAGGGTCTGGTAGACAGTGTCAAACTCATGGGCAGCCTGGGCTGTAGCGACCATGAAATGGTCGAGTTCAAAATCCTCGAAGCAGCGAGGAAGGTACACAGCAGGCTAGCGACCCTGGACTTTGGGAGAGCTGACTTTGGCCTCTTGAAGAATCTGATTGGTATGGTGCCATGGGATGAAGCGCTGGAGGGAAGAGGGGCCCAAGAAAGTTGGTTAATATTCAAGGACCACCTCCTCCAAGCCCAGAACCAGTGCATCCCTACAAAGAGGAAGGCAGGCAGAAAAGCCAGGAGGCCTGCATGGATGAATAAGGAACTCCTGGACATGACCAAAAGGAAAAAGGAGGCCTACAGGGAGTGGAAACAGGGGCGGGTAGCCTGGGAGGAATACAGGGGAATGGTCCGAGCAGCCAGGGATCGGGTTAGACAAGCCAAAGCTCAGATGGAACTGGATCTGGCAAGGGATATTAAGACAAACAAGAAATCTTTCTTTAAATACGTCAGCGAGAAAAGAAACACTAGGGAAACTGTGGGCCCTCTCCGGAAGGTAACACAAGAACTGGTTACCCGGGATAGAGACAAGGCTGAGGTACTCAATGACTTTTTTGCCTCAGTCTTCACTGGCAAGGACTGCAGCCACACTGCCCGTGATGCAGAATGCAAAAGCCAGGATTGGGAAAATGGAGAACCGCCCACTGTAGAAGAAGATCAAGTGCGGGACCACCTGAGGAACCTGAAGGTGCACAAGTCCATGGGACCTGATGAGATACATCCGCGGGTCCTGAGGGAACTGGCAGATGAAGTCGCTAAGCCACTAGCCATCATATTTGAGAAGTCGTGGCAGTCTGGCGAGGTTCCTGATGACTGGAAAAGGGGAAACATAACCCCCATTTTCAAAAAGGGAAATAAGGAAGACCCGGGGAACTACAGGCCAGTCAGTCTCACCTCTGTGCCTGGCAAGATCATGGAGCAGATCCTCCTGGAAACTCTGCTGAGGCACACAGAAATCAAAGAGGTGATTGGTGACAGCCAGCATGGCTTCACCAAGGGCAGATCATGCCTGACTAATTTGGTGGCCTTCTACGAAGGGGTCACAACGGCGGTGGACAAAGGAAGATCGACTGATGTCATCTACTTGGACTTGTGCAAGGCATTTGACACTGTCCCACACGATATCCTGGTCTCTAAATTGGAGAGACATGGATTTGACAAATGGACCATTCGATGGATAAAGAACTGGCTGGACGGTCGCACTCAAAGAGTTGCGGTCAACGGCTCGATGTCCAAGTGGAGACCAGTGACAAGTGGCGTTCCTCAGGGGTCGGTGCTGGGACCTGTACTGTTCAACATCTTTGTAGGAGATATGGACAGTGGGGTCGAGAGCACCCTCAGCAAGTTTGCCGATGATACCAAGCTGTTTGGCGAGGTAGACACGCTGGAAGGGAGGGATGCCATCCAGAGGGACCTGGACAGGCTGGAGAGGTGGGCCCAAGCCAACCTCATGCAGTTCAATAAGGCCAAATGCAAGGTCTTACATCTAGGTCGGGGCAATCCCAAGCACAATTACAGGTTGGGCGGGGAATGGCTGGAGAGCAGCACTGAGGAGAAGGACCTGGGTGTGCTGATCGACGAGAAGCTCAACATGAGCCAGCAATGTGCGATCGCAGCCCAGAAGGCCAACCGCATCCTGGGCTGCATCAAAAGAAGTGTGGCCAGCAGGGCAAGGGAGGTGATTCTGCCCCTCTACTCCACTCTCGTGAGACCCCACCTGGAGTACTGCGTCCAGCTCTGGAGTCCCCAACATAAGAAGGACATGGACCTGCTGGAGCGTGTCCAGAGGAGGGCCACGAGGATGATCCGAGGGCTGGAGCACCTCTCCTATGAGGAGAGGCTGAAGGAGTTGGGGCTGTTCAGCCTGGAGAAGAGAAGGCTCCAGGGAGATCTTATTGCGGCCTTCCAGTACCTAAAGGGGGCCTACAGGAGAGCTGGGGAAGGACTTTTTACTAGGGCATGTAGTGACAGGACAAGGGGGAATGGCTTCAAACTGGAAGAGGGCAGGTTTAGATTGAACATTAGGAAGAAGTTTTTCACTTTGAGGGTGGTAAGGCACTGGAACAGGTTGCCCAGAGAGGTTGTTGAGTCCCCATCCCTGGAGGTGTTCAAGGCCAGGCTGGACGTGGCCTTGGGCAACCTGGTCTAGTGGGAGGTGTCCCTGCCTATGGCAGGGGGGTTGGAACTCGATGATCTTCAAGGTCCTTTCCAACCTAAACCATTCTATGATTCTATGATTCTTCAAAATAAAATCAGCTTCACTGTGCTAAGGTCTAACTTTTAAAGCAGATAACTTTAAGACAGTTTAATTTAATCACTTATATGTGTCGTGGTTTTGAGAAGCTGAAAAAATGATGCAGTAGAAAGGGCTTTGAACTGTTGGTCTAGAACCATTTTCAAATTGTTATCTGGTGATGCACTACGGAAAGTCAGGACATTAATGAACGAAGACAGAGGCTAGAGGTTTTTCCTCACTATTTTTGAGAATTTGTCTTCCAGGAAATGCCAGGAAAACCCTTTGGGTTTAGTCAGTTCTCTGAGACTAAGACTGTCCATTTATTGAAAGCTTTAATGGATTAAGTCCCTCTGGAAGAGCAGCAATCAGTAGCTGTTGAGGCACTTGGAGCATCTCATCCATGGAGTCCTTGATGTTCATATTGGAACTGATTAAGCTCTTCATATAGAACAAATTGGAGGAAAAGGCATTTAGGGCAACAAGAGTTAGCTGCAAAGGCATTTGAAGGCATCCTGTGTTTGGACAAGTGCCTGGAATTTATCAGTGGTTCTGAGGCATTGATGGCTTTTTGAAATATTACAAACATGTTGTAATTGGAAGAGGAGGCGTAGGATATCTACAGCATTTTAAAAATGTCTTATTTGCTTCTTTAAAAATAATCTTTCCAGTGAAATTAGCTATGAAGTCTTCAATGAAAATATTTTTAAATTTTAGGTAACTGGACATGGAGCTTTAGCCTGAGATCAAGGTTATGCTTCCTGGGAACCTGCTTAATGTCTTTATCTCCTTTTTCCCTGAAATATAATAAGATGGGGGAGAAATGTCTTGAAGGTTCACTTACTAGATTTTAGTCCTTAAACTTGTTTTAAATTAAGTAGGCTTTACACATCATCCAGAATTGTTAAGGCCAGCAAGTTAGGACTTCGGTTATGAGCTGACACTTGCTGGAAGTAGGCAATATTTAATATTTTATTTATTATTGAAATTCTCTTAATATTTAAATTCTTACGTTTCAAAGCAAAGTGTGTTCTGGGCATGTACTGTCTGCACACTTGATAGAACGTGATGCAGAAATCAAGCCTTTTGCATCAAAGCAGGTTGTTAATGTTAGGTTCCATGCAGCTGTGCAGTGTCCAGAAACAGTCATTTTCTTGAAGAACTCCTACAGAGAGCTGTTTTGGGGCCTCTACTTTGATCTGCAGCCCATTAGGAGGAATGGGAGAAACAAGTTCCTCACTCAGTTTAACTGGCTGTGTTTTGCTTCTCAAAAGCATCTTCAGACAAAAAAGTCTAAGCTTGGGATTATATTCTATGAGTTTGAAATATTTGCAGATTGATTCCCCCCCGCTTCCACTTTGCCAGCATGCAGAAATCATTGAGTTTATTTGTGACATACTTGTTATTTATTTGCATTTTTGTTTTTGGCTAGACTGAAATTACTTTTCTTTCATTAAGCTCGTATTTTTGCAGTATACAGCAAATATCTAACTACTGTGTGTGTCAGGTGTTGACTTGAAGTGCTCCTTACTGTGTCTGCGCTGTATTATATGAAAAATTTCCTGTCATTGTTCCTTATGTTTCATAACTGTCCTGTCAGTGGGTGGTTGTTCAGTGAAAGCTGTGGACTGTCTTCTTGGGAAAGCCATTTGTGTCTATACCTGTTCTTCAGAAGAGCTATAGTCTTTTTTGAGACCACAAGTGGGAAGGAATATCAGGAGTCTGAGGGGAGAATGCTTTCACCCAGAAGGCTGTTTAAATTGCATTATATTTTCATAGATGCAGATTTCCTTTTATACTTTTTGTGTGTGTGGTTTGAGGGTTTTTTTGGCTGTTTGGTTGTTTGGTTTTTGTTTTTTTTTTCCTTGAAGTATAAATAGTACCACTGTTCTGACACGAGTTCGAGCTTACTTCAGTCTGGAAGAAGAGCGATGTTACTGTGGAGCACTTGACAACACTGCAGTTGCCCAACTTTGCTATTGCCATGCTTAAAATAGGCATGTTATGTATCTTAGCTGCTCTTGGAGTGGGATGGGGCCAGTGACTGATAAACAATATAAAATACTGTATTTGAGAAGAAAGATTTCAGTGTTGGGAGGAAGTAGGTGAGGCAGTACAGCTTAGTCTTTATTTGTGGTCCTTCAGCTCTCTTTCCTCACTGGGGGAAGTAGAGGAGGAGGAGGAATTTCCACCTGTTGGTAGCCATGGTTCTGTAGCTGAGCTGGATATTTTAGATGGCATCTTCCAAAACTCCATTAAAAGGAAAGAATGTTCCCTTCATCCATGTGCTAAGATGGGCAGCATTGCCTACTGTTGCTGCTGGTCTGCGGTGCTGTGCTGCAGAAGAGAGATTGGCTCAATAGTAGTGGAGAGAAACAGTAACTGGAAAAGGTTGTTCTTGCCCACCTTCTTGGCTGAAGAGTGATCACTTCAACAAAAAAGGTCAACATCTTTTTATGACTTTTTCTATACTAGGTTATGCCAAATTTGAGTTTTTCCTGAACATTCCACATACAAAATCATTGTGGTGTGTGTTGGCTTTTCAAGAGAATACTTTATTTTTTATGACTTACACTGAGCTAATACGCTGTGTTGTTCTATTCTAGATCTCATGAACTGCGATCAAAGATTCTTTCATTGCAGTTGCTTCTGTCCATTCTGCAAAATGCAGGACCTGTCTTCAGGACAAATGAGATGTTTATTAATGCTATTAAGCAGTACCTTTGTGTTGCACTGTCGAAAAATGGAGTCTCATCAGTTCCAGAAGTTTTTGAACTTTCACTTTCCATATTTCTTACCCTCCTCTCAAACTTTAAGACTCATCTAAAGATGCAGATTGAGGTATGTTACATGAATTTCTAATTTAATGGGGGGTGGGGTGGGTGTTAAATGAACATTTGTTTATATTTGCATGTAGCTTGGTCTTGCTTAGATAAATTTGTTTTCCTTTCTGAATCTCAGCTTTTGCATAAGGCTTGCCAGATCTTCCCATGCGCAGAAGCTCTTTTTCACCTAGTGGCAATGGACTTGCTTGCAACAATGCCCTTGAAACCCCCTTCAAATAAAATAGCAGCATTTCCTTTGGAATAGTTACAGATCAAATAAGATTCGCACTGTAACATCAGAAATAATGTGACACTTGTAGTGTGAAGTTGTTTGGTGAAGTGGAAAGTGACGGGAAACCTTTTGTAGGGCTGTTTAAAAGATTTCCATCATATTTTAAGTAGAACATGAAATGAAGTATCTAATAAAGAAATAGGCCATTTCATCACTTAATAATATACATTAACATAAACTAAGAAGTTTTACAGTGCAAAACATGCTTTGATTTACTCTGTGATTGAGGTGAATTTTTACAGTCATAACTTATTATGCCCGTACACACTACTGTTACTGTATGAGTTAGTTTCCTTTATTTAGAAGCAGAGTTTTGTGTTGGCTGTGTCATGGTATTGCAGAATGATGCTGAAACTCAGAAAAGAGTAGATTTGGGGATAAGCTTAATCAACCAATGTTCAATAATGCGATTATGAAGTTTTAGCTCTGCACTACATAGTACAAATTAAGAAAATGAGTACACTTACAAAAAGACTACGTAATGTATGGTTTTGCAAAGGAATTTAAGAACAAAAATTAATGACTTGAAGTGCATTGAGGATTCTCCATGAGATCACTTGAATAGATTTCATTCTTTAGGAAAGTCCCAGCTATTTGATTATTGTAGCCACTTCCCTTTGGGCCTACATCAATGTATGTCCTGAATAAGATAAACTCCTTTCCTCAGGTCTAAAAAGGTATACGCACAATTTTACTCCTTGGGCCGTAAGTAGAGATAAGTCCATATTCCTAGCAAAAAGAATTATCTGAGTCCTGACAAACATTGTGAATTTTCTCGCAGGAAGGATATATTCTAAGTCAAAGGAGAAAGCAAGACGTATGTAGGGACTTTGTTCTTGACTTCTAATTCTTGTGCCATAGGGTATGAGCAGCTTCTTGGAACAATTCTGTCCATTTGAACCACATGGATGCCCTCTTGTGTGTCCCATGTGTTGAAGATCTTAATCCATGGTGAATAAAGTAGTAGTGTGCGCACTGTGTCCCTGCTGTTCATTTTGGTTATTTTATGTTTTGGGAGTTGATGTGAGTACTGAAGCCTACAGATTGCCCCATAAGTGTGGAGGTTAAGTACTTGAAAAGGTGCTGAGAAATGTTGATAACGTTGCTGTTATAAGGACCTTGAATTCAGGGATTTCTTCATCTATGGATGTCATTGTGTAAGTTGATATGTTGTGGCAGCTTTGGAAGAACTTCATTTTGCCAGTACCATGTCAGAAAGGCATTGTGCTCTGATTGCTTACCAGGTTATTTTGATGCCTTGTGGGGGAAGAAACAATAGGATTTCCAGTATTTCCTCGAGCATAGCTTGGTGATTGATTGAATGTGCCTTGAAAATATGATGCACTTTGAAGACTTTCAAGACAAAGTGTGTGTGCTCAACAAGACTTTAGTGCATGTGGAGTGTTCAGAACATCAGACAGACTGGGCCGAGCTGCTCTTCAGTCACACAGCCTGCTTCCCAGAAAGCGTTGGACTCGCTATGTGTTCGCAGAGCTTACAAGTCAGCGTGTAGGTGGTAAATGCATAGCAATCCGGCTTCCCTGACAGAAATTTGATGAGCTTCCATCACTGCCATCCTTTCCGCAGATTCCAAACAGAAAATGAAGACATATCCGGGGAAAACTAGATACAGGATATCTTACACTATTGTACCAGGTCCTAGACTAAGCTAAATTAGGACCATCACCACATAGCAGGGGCTGCATTTCCTCCTCACAAACGTGAAAGCCAAAAGCTTGATGCTGCCAAAGTATCCATCTAGTATACAAAGTACAAGGGACAGCAATTTCTAGAAACTTACTCTTTTTCCCAGTTATGAGCTAAGAATTCTTCTTCTTTCAGCTGCTGATCCTAAAGGTTATTCAGAAGATGTGGGTAGACAAGTAGATAACTTCACATTCGGTTTGTGTCTTGGAGCTGTAAGGAGAGCCATATGCTATGATTTATAATATGCAAAATCTATATATTTTGGGATTGAGTCTGCATTCTTCATCTGTGTAAGAAATTTTTGGCATATTTTAAAATAATAGGTTGAGATTCTGTTGAAAGTGACCCTCACTTGGTCCTTTGACTTAAACATTCAGCTAACACTGCCCCCCTGACAGGTAAAATAGTTTGAGTTGTACCTTAATTGTGTTGTAACTGTATTTCTAAATGTGTCAATGAATATATTTGCAGCAAATCAAGCCCAGATATCAGGGGATTTGGGGCGTCATTTAGCTATACTTGCCATTACCACCCTTTCATAACTGTGAATAAGCTATTTTAAAACTCTTTATCTTCAGTTGACCAAACTAAATAATTAACTCTTTTCTGGTTTACTTTTCTGATATGCTAGGAATAAAGTCTCAACTCTGTGACTGACCTGAATTTCAATAAGTAACATAGCGATAGATCGCATTTTTAAAATCTGAAATGCAAATAATCAGTATGGTTTTGAGAAGCTATTCATTCCAAGATATTCTTCTTGTATCCAAAGTTGGCACCAGAAGCAAGAAGTCAGCTCTGTCTCAGAAGCATAGAGATCTAAAGTGTCTTCGTAGTATACAGACCTTCCATCTAATTTCTCTTCTAGCTTAGATTTGGGGTTAATTTTGAAATTTTGTCTCTGCTCCATCAGTGACTTCTTTTTCTAAATTCCCAGCCAGAAAAGAAAAATATTTTCCTGATTCCAGAGAGAATATAACATTACCTTTTTTCAGTAAAAAAAAAATATCAGAAAACAGCGAATATGTAACTAAGGATTGCTCATAGCATGACCTTTATTAAAATTGTATGTCTTTCTCTGTTTGGATTACATAAAGTTGTGGCTAAAATCAGTCTAGTACTCTTGAGTATATTTAAGCGTTTGAAAGTCTTTGATCTGTTATATGTTGAACTCCTTATGTTTCATAGGGATGCTTCCCTTATTGAGACAAGTAACTGGAATTATGCTGTGTGCCTCTCTTTCTCTAAAGAGGCCAATAAAATGTTAGCGCATTTTGTTTGAGGAAATAGCTTACCATAAAAGTTGCTTAGAAGTCAGTGTTGCCATTTTTCCCTGAACGTGTGACTTAAGTGAAATTAGTCTTATGCTTATCTCTACCTGGCTAATAGAAATCTCTAGAAATTCTGTGGTATAAGGGAATATCTAATATTAAAAACAAGGGTAGTTACATATTCGGATATTTGTGTCCTGCTATCAGAGAAGAGGAGCTTGATGGCTTGAGACTCTCGGCAATGTTCTAGAAAAAACATATTGGTGGATTTTGATAGCCACAATTGGCTATGAAGAGGTGAGCTCTCAGAAGTGCAGGACAGTGATGTAATGCTGTGTAGGATGGTGATGTGATGCAATGTAGCGGTTCACATTTTGAGTTCATACGCTGTTACAGCAGTTGCTGCTGCTAAGGGAAGAATGCCCTAGCTGCTAAGCATGCTCAGCTGAAATAGTCAGCCTATAATACTAATGGATCTGGTAAGGAACTAATAAAGAGGGGATTAAATAGTCTCTGTTCTAAACAAAAGCATCTGTACTAAAGCGATTTCAGGGAAAACTAATATCTATTTTAGGGAAGAGTAACTTTCCTATTAATGGACTTACTGCATTTTTTTTATGCTGTTCCTGACCAGTACCCTTCTTCCAATAATCTAATACCGTAGAGTGATTCTTTTGCGTCAAGATGTTTCTCTTCTAATGAAGATCTGATACTTTAAATTGGCATAAGTGGCTGTTTATTATGTTTTTGCCATAATATCATCATCTTGTAGAGAAAATCTTTTGTGGTGATTTGTCTCCTTTCAAAATCCCAAATGAACTCTTAACAGCAACTTAGACTTCTTGTTAGGCTAAATTATCCTTCAGGACTTCACATCATTCCCCGTTCTTCTGTTTTTGAGTGATCAGAATGTAAACCAAATTTTTCAGCTGGACAAAACTTCAGAAGTACATTAGGAATTTGAATTATTACTTATTTGAATGAATCGAGCATAAGTTGCACTTCATTCTTTCTTCTTTTTTTTTCTTATCTCCTGTACCTCTAAAGTGCTGCTTTCAGAATTAGTCAGAATATTGGCCGTCAAAGTTAGTGATTGTGTTTGTAATAGATGTTATTTTTTTCTCCCTCTTCCTGGAATATTTGTTAGGTTTTCTTCAAAGAAATTTTCCTGTATATCTTGGAAACTTCTACTAGCTCATTTGATCACAAATGGATGGTTATACAAACGCTGACAAGGATATGTGCAGGTATTAAGGACCGTTTAGTTCTAGTTTTTACATTTTTATGCTAAAGAACCAAACTGCTTGCCTTTCATTGAATGACCTAGTTTTTCTTCCAAGTTTGACAGTGTCACTTTGTTTATAGATGCCCAAAGCGTGGTGGACATCTACGTGAACTATGATTGTGATTTAAATGCAGCAAATATATTTGAAAGGCTGGTTAATGACCTATCAAAGATTGCTCAAGGAAGGGGTAGCCAAGAACTTGGCATGTCCAACGTTCAGGTAAAAGTTCCACCAAACTTTATGAAGTTTCATGTTTCTTGGCATGATAGGTTAAGACTAAGCTCTCCATTCCACTGATGTATTGCCTTTGAAATCTTTTCCAGGAATTAAGTTTGAGAAAAAAAGGGTTGGAATGCTTAGTATCGATCTTGAAGTGCATGGTGGAGTGGAGTAAGGATCAATATGTAAATCCCAATTCTCAGACAACACTTGGTAAGATATGCGATATGTTGCTTCTGAGTGTAGTCAAGAGGTGCTACAGGAGTTTAGTGCGTTTCCAGTATTTTGATACTGTTAGTGTCCAGATTGATAAAACCTCTTGCATTAAAAAAAGAGAGAATAAACTTTTTTTTCTTTGGTAGAAATACAGGTGAGTTTGGATTGGTGTTATTTGAACAAGTTTTCTAAGTTGTCTTTTCTTAATTGTATGAATTCGTAGAAAGCTACCACACTGAAAATTACTAAATCTGGTTATTTCCTGTATTTCTAATTTTAAAAGGATCACAAGACTTACTTTGAAGCTCCCTTAATTTCATCTAACTTCATATTGATTAAATTACTACTGAAGCAATCTGGATGGAGACCATTTTTTTGTTTATTAATATATACCTGTAGAACTTTCAGTGTTGTAAGCAGTGAAGTAACTAAATCATTAATTGTTTTAATCTTGTTTCCATCTGACCTGAGATGAAAAGTACTAAGGTTATGCCAGAATTTTCAGATTAAGCGCTTAAAGTTGGTAGGTGAAGTAATAACCTTTTTAGAGGTGGTTAGCACAGCTGTCTTTGTGAACTGAGCACCAGCTCCTTGGCATGTGTGGTCATAAACACTTTTAGACACTCTGCTTCAAAAACTCAGAATAGTGTGATTTGTTTCAAAATGTTGCGATTTGCTTCAGGTCAAAAGTAACATTGGACTTGAAAATAAAAGGAAATATCTGTAATTATGTTTCTAAGGTGTCGCATATTTTTTCCCAAGTGCCTACAAACTATAGTTGTAATTTAAATCTTAAATTTCAGTATGTGATGGACTGAAAGAATCCTCCTTGATATGTTGTAGTGATTTTTTTTGGTGCTGTTTCCCCCGCCAAAACAAAAGCAGAATATTTATGTAAAAATAAATAGATCATTGAGGATAACCCTAGTAAGTTTTAGAAGCCTTCAGAGAGGATATGAAGACTAAGCTATGTTTTTAATTCCTTTTCACTGCATGTATTTTGTATGTATGTAACCCTTTCCAATTTGTAGGCCAAGAGAAACCCACAGAACAGGACAGCAATGAAACCAAACACCCTGAGACAATTAACAGATATGGAAGCTTAAATTCCTTGGATTCTACAGCTTCATCAGGAATTGGCAGTTACAGCACACAGATGTCTGGCACTGACAACCCAGAGCAGTTTGAGGTCCTAAAGCAACAAAAGGAAATAATAGAACAAGGAATTGACTTGTGAGTCCCCTTTTATCACCCATGGGAGGGTGGATTCTTTTGGAGCTATGAAGATTCCTGGGTTTTTCTTCCTTCTCCTCATAGATACTCATCTTGTGTTAGGAAAAAAACTCTGGATGTAACAGCACTTCCTCTGGTGAAAGAGTGCTGAATGGTGTCCCCTTTGGAGCCTGTCAACAGTGTTTTGTGTTAACCTAATTCCTCACAGCTAGAAGATGAGTACTCTGAATGTTTGTTCTTTTTTCTCCAGACCTGCTTGTTTAAAAATAAGATTTTTGTATTTGGATAAAAAGAACATTGAACTCATGATCAGTTGCATATGACCCGTTCTAGTGTACACGTTACTGATGAAAGTGCCTATATGCTTAAACTGATGCTTCCTTTTGATTAATTAACTTGTCGTAATTAGAACTGGAAGATAGTATAATTTCTCAGTGCAGTCTGACATGTGATTTCTGTGTGATTTCAGCCTTGTCACCTTACCTCATCAGTGAGGTCACTTCATGCAAAAATAAACGTTTTCTGTAGTATTGTTCTCAGTCCCTGAGAACTTAGTCCTTTAGGGTTTTGGTTTCTTTCAGTTACCCCATTTCTTGTCTTGTACATTGCTGTTCTTACAGGCAACTCATGGATTTCTTGATTGTTTCATACAGATTTAAAAAAAAAGCAATAGAGCGTAATTGTTCCTTTCCAAGCCAAGACTTTGCTATTTCTGTGGAATATTTTTTTCTTTACAAGTGCCAGAGTAAATGATAGTGTTTAGCTCTCTTTACTGGGAGCTGCCTGGATGCCATGCTGGCAGTTACATAGCAAAGAGGAAGAGGAGGCTGTTTACAGAGGAGAAAAAACATAAAATCATCTAATGATAAAGGGAATAATCGTAGAAGGGTATAGCTCGTTCCTATCTAATGCACAGTTTGATAAAGGAAAAATATTTAATACATAGATTTTTTCAGTACCTCATCCAAAATTATTGAATCTTTTTACTTAAGCTGGTAAGGCTTTGTGCATGGGTAAAATGGTTAACTCTCCTTCCATCCTGATCTTGATTGTACAGATTCAATAAGAAACCAAAGAGGGGGATTCAGTACCTGCAAGAACAAGGAATGCTTGGCACTACCCCTGAAGATATTGCTCAGTTCTTGCATCAAGAGGAAAGATTAGATTCAGTAAGAAAACTGTTTTCCTGATGGTTGTTTTTGCTCATGCTGCTGTTTTTGTATTGATTGCAAATCCTATTATAGAGTTTTAAAGTGTATAATATTATTGTACAATGAAGAAGAAGAAACTTCTCTCTCTTCTACAATTTGTAAGCTCAAGGAATTTGAATTCGAGTATGTATTAGAGCTATACCCTGTACTGTATGCATCCTGCAGTTCAGCGAAGTGTAGAGGAAAAGACTGACCTACTTGAGCTGACTTCAAACTTGTACTTAGTTGCTAGTACAGCTAGAAGTAACTTACTAAACTGTATGTACTTTAGTCCAGTAAGGGACTGCCAGAAGTAACTGTCCTTCAGAGACGGCTGAAAAATAACATGATGCAACAGTTTTTTTGCTGCCTCTCAAAGGAAAGTTATTTAATCTAGATTAGTTCTTTGATTTTATTTACAGCTACCAGCTGTTGCTGGACTTGGCAGGGTCCTACAATGTCTGCCTGAGGAGGGTGAGAGTATCTCATGTTGGTATTGTCATGAAAAACGTAGCTTTCTGAAATGGCAGTCTGCACCATTGTGCTTAGTAGCCACCCCTATTGTTTTCTAAGGAAAGGCTTGCATATGCCCATGCTTGCAGCTGTGACTGAAGTCACAAATTTTAGTATTAGAACTTAAAATCAGCCATCAAAACAAAATTTTAACTTCCGTTTACATATACATCTGAATGCAAAGTATTTTTCACTGTACTGTCTTGCATTGACAGTGATCAACTTGGATGTATTTGAGCACCAGCTGTTTATATTTGAGCATCACTTGCATGTATTTGAGATCTGTACTCTAGTGGGAATAAACTTGAGTTCAGTAAGCTTTTCATTCCTGTACTGAGTTTCCTAACTACAAAAATCATTACAGCACAGAACAATCAATCATTGGTAATACTAACTTTGTCTTGTGCACATGTGGAATTCATCTAATAGAAAAAATGGTACATGAGAAAAACCTGAGGAGGAGGAAAGTAGGCAGATATAAGCATGTAAGGGTACTATGATGGAATATATGGCCAAAATACATTGCTTCAGAGAGTAGAGGAGAAGCAGGAATATGTCTTAGTTAACCACATACAGGCCTGTCTTTTTGTCAGACATATGGGCAGTATGGCTCTGTTCTTATTTACTATTTTTTTTCCAGTATAAATGCACCAGTTTGTCTTTTCTATTCTTATTTTAGACTCAGGTTGGGGAGTTCCTGGGAGACAATGATAAATTTAACAAAGAAGTCATGTATGCATATGTAGACCAACACGACTTTTCAGGAAAGGATTTTGTTTCAGCTCTGCGCATGTTTCTAGAGGGATTTCGTCTTCCAGGAGAGGCTCAAAAAATCGATCGCCTAATGGAGAAATTTGCTGCTAGATATTTAGAATGTAACCAAGGGTAAGCCATACTTTGTCTTCAGAACTTTGGAAAGCTGAATAATAAGTAAAGAATCCTAATGTGTTAAATTTGCTGTTCTTTTTCTCCTTTTCCCCTTCAGGCAAACTCTTTTTGCTAGTGCAGATACTGCATATGTTTTAGCTTACTCAATTATCATGTTGACAACAGATCTTCACAGTCCACAGGTATGTTGCTAGAGAAATGTTTGTGTAATCCATACACATCTAACTTTCAGGCTTTGTGACAATGTATTTGTAAAAGCTTGATGTTCAGTTTAATACAAATATGTGTGTAAGAAATATGGTAGCTTAAGTTTGTGCATCTCTTAAGTGTTTCATGGGTGTTGAGATTTTTAAGCTGTTTTGGTTAGACCTTTCTGTAAGGTATCATTACCCTACTCTGTGCTGAATACGAATTGCGTAGATTTTCTTTCATAGCAAGGCACAAGAAGTGATCTAACCTACAGTCAAAGCCAGAACTTCTGTAATTACTTACTCATTGATTTTAACACAAATCTGCTCCTGATTTCAGTCTGTTTGAAAAAATAATGCAGCTTTATTTTGATATATACTGCTCACTTCTGCAGTGCATAATATTCAAAGTTGTGGTGATTAGCCATTGTCATTTATTTAAGCAAAATCTGGAAAGAGTATTGAACTCTTTATGAGATTATGGGATTATGTTTAAAATAGATAGCGTGGTCTGTATGACAAGATAAACCACTTTTTTTTTTTGGTAACATATGTCTGATCTACCTATGGATCCTACTGAATGTTTGAGTGTTGTAATGTCCACGTGGCCTTGTGTTATTTTGTAGATTTGACAGTGTAGTCTTGCATATGTTGGATACTTAATGTCTTCTGAATCAGCAGATTTGTCCTTGACAGTCACTTTTCATCTGTTTGGCTGCTTTATAGGCAGCATTGTAACTGCTGTGAACTTGCCCCATTTGTTGATCCTAACAGCTTCTTTCTGGGTTTCAGGTTAAGAATAAAATGACAAAAGAACAATATATTAAAATGAATAGAGGTATCAATGACAGTAAAGATCTCCCTGAAGAATATTTGTCTGCTATCTATAATGAAATAGCTGGCAAGAAGATTTCAATGAAAGAAACAAAAGAATTAACAATACCCACAAAATCCACTAAACAAAGTAAGTAGTTTCAATATCAGCTTTCTTCAGATGTTGACTCTTCAGTCTCATGAAGTTACTTCCTTTTTTTAAGTGAGAGATGAATGAAGCAAGCACCACTTACTTAGCTCAAAATTAGTCCTTCTAATTTCATATCCTTTTCCTTTTAACATAAATGCATGACGCTACCTTCAAATCTGTGTTAAATGCAACTTCTTATTTTCACTTCTCTTTGCATCTGAATTCCTGGTATTCAGTGCATTGACCATGGAGAAGACAGGTTTTGCTGCTGAACAGGGGAACATAGGGAAAATGCATTTGAGGGCTTTACGAAGTGTTGCTGATAGGCATAGTGCAGAACAAACACAGTAGTTGTGCCTTCTATTTCCAAGGTAACCGTTGTGTTTTCCCACAATAACAGCTCTGTCATCTTCAAAAAATTTTGCATTATTTGGTTTGTAGTGCCCTAATTTATGCACTCTATAAATTAATTACCTTTTCCTCTCTCAAATACCAGAAAAACTTTTTTGTGTTTTGCACAATGTGAAGACTCACATGTTACTCATTCTAGCTTTTCTACAGAGAACATTAAGAGAGACTTGACTTTTTCTCTGCATAGTCAAATTTGTATACTTCTAAGTCCTAGGTTAGCCTTATGAACAGATTGCTTACAGTAAATTTGCAGCTGGAAAAAAGAATCTCTCTTATTTTCAATATTTGTTCAATTAACATAATGTTTTTATTGTAATTTAAAGAAGCTGATTATTACATTCTACTTGGGTTTCACTGTCTCGATGAGATGGCGGTTCCATTATGGAAATGAAAAGGGGATTAAGATAGTTCTTCCTTAGGAAAAGGATGTCCACTTAATTTTATTGTTATTTTCTTTGCTGATGGATTGCTATTGAACTTCTATTCACTATGAATTTAGCTTAGCAGATGTGATATTTATGCTGTCAGTTGAGGTGATGGAGAAGAAATGTCTGTTGTGCAAATCTTAAAATTCTGTAAAGGTTTAAAATTAGGTTACGTTTCATACATGTTTGCCTTAAGTTAAATTTTGTCTATATTGTAAAAGGAATATCTTACTGATGTGGTAATTTCAAAGAGTAAAGATAATACAAAAAATGCATCTGAGTATTGCACTTAATAAAAAATTTAACATAGTTATATTCCTGAAGACACCTCTGCTAAAGATGCACAAATGAGAGGAAAAAATGTGTTTACAGGTGTTGCGAGTGAAAAGCAGAGAAGACTCCTATATAATTTGGAAATGGAACAGATGGCTAAAACAGCTAAAGCTCTTATGGAGGCAGTGAGCCACGTTCAGGCACCTTTTACTAGTGCAACACACCTGGAGCATGTGAGACCCATGTTTAAGGTGAGATGCATGTTTACATATTTACCTAGAATATCGCATAGTTTCTTAATACAAAATACTGATTGACGGGATTTGTTGAAAATACTAAAGATTGGTGTCTGATATGTTTTGATCATTTTGTAAGTTATTTAACTTTCTACAGGAAAGAAGGGATTTTGAGCCTTCTACTCCAGTTTCACTTACCTTGGGATTTAAGATGTTTCTATGCTGATAGAAGCAGCCTCTTGATATAAGTTACGAGAAGCATGTTCAGGGGACGAAAGTATAAAGAGTCATTAAAAACTTGAAATGATAAGATTTTTATTTCAGGTATAGAGGTGTAGTCAAAACAACAGATTTATAAAGTGCAAAATGATTAATCCCAGTTCATTATTTGAGTCCTTCCTACTGCTTCTAAGGGAGATTACTTCATTGCATTTTGGGGGAGCAATTATCAGAACAAACTTAAGTCTAATGTTATCTGTTGCAAATTAATGTTTCAGAAAGGCTAGGACTGTCATCTAGTTTGGGGGGAGGTAGCTGGACCTGTATTAAATCATTATTCTAAATGCCCGTCTTGACTTTGCACCTACACAATAGCGATCTGCAGCCCAAATGCCTTTTCCATACCAATGATTCAAATTCGTAGATACAGAGTATGTTCAGTAGTGTGTTATGTCTCAGTATGCTATTGGGTATGGTCTTTGGCATAACTAACTCATTACGGTTAACTGCCACTGAAATAAATTGTTGTGCCCTTACCATGTGCTCTTATTTGCTGCTCTTGTGCAAGTGGTGGTCCTCATATGACCCCTTTGTGAACTGCTCCAGGAAAATAAAGTCTTAGATCACTGTATTACAATAAACAGATGGTTCCCTGGAGTGATGTGCTGTGAAGTCAGATTGAGCTCCAGGACCAGGCTCAAGAATCATAGAACCATTTAGGTTGGAAAAGACCTTTAAGATCATCGAATCCAACTGTTGACTTAAAATCGCCAAGTCCATCACTAAACCATGTCCCTAATCACCACATCTACATATCTTTTAAGTACCATCCAGGGATGCCTGCTTCCCTGGGCAGCCTGTTCCAATACTTGACAACCCTTTCAGTGAAGAAGTTTTTCCTAGTATCCAATCTAAACCTCTGCTGGTGCAGGTTGCGGCCATTTACTCTTATCCTATCACTTGTTACTTGGGAGAAGAGACCAACCCCCCGTCTCACTGCAACCTCCTTTCAGGTAGTTGTAGAAACCAGTAAGGTCTCTTCTGAGCCTCCTTTTCTCCAGACTAAACAACCCCAGTTCTCTCAGCTGCTCCTCAATAAGACTTGTTCTCTAGACCCTTCACCAGCTTCATTGCTCTTCTCTGGACACTCTCCAGCACCTCAATGTCTTTCTTGTGGTGAGGGGCCCAAAACTGAACACAGTATTCGAGGTGGGGCCTCACCAGTGCTGAGTACAGGGGGACGATCACTTCCCTAGTCCTGCTGGCCCCACTATTTCTAATACAAGCCAGGATGCTATTGGCCACCTGGGCACACAAGATCTAGCTGTAAGATTGCTGTCTGTGAGGCAGACTTCTGAGTTCTTCATTACTGTATTAATAAAAGTAGGATAGTACTCTGTACAGAATAAACAAGAATGAAAACCTTGTTTCAGGTCAACTTTCAGGGTTTCAGGGTGTCACTTAGCAGAAGTGTACTATACATAGTTTCTCTCTGTTGACTTTAAGGCTGAAACGAAATAACTTGCATGCAGGCATCTGTAAAATTCATAGACTATTTTTTCCTTAAGATACCAGCCCTGTTACTTGACAACGTTCCTAGCCTTTACTGTCTGAAAAGTACATTTGCAAAATCCATTTTCAAAGGAGCAAAATATGAAGCATCAGGGTAAATTAACACCCTAAACGTCTTTTGTGAAGGTGCTAAGAATTAGAAGTCTTCTGACTTGAGGATGTTCATAAACTAATTAAAGTACTGAGGACAATGCAATATGTTGAACAGAGAGCTGTCTTCTCAAAAAAAGTGAGAACTGTGGAAGTTAAATATTTAATTTCACATTTTTTAGACTTTTTAATTTTTTATTCAACAAATCTTTATAAATTTCTGGGTATCTCTTTTAGCTGTTGATGCCGGCATAAAATTTATCATTATAACTATATTTACAGACAGATTTGCTAAATGATTAAAACAGAACAAAAATTCACTGTATGCAACCACCTCAGCAGCCCAAAATTTATTGTTTATTTTAAAGGCTTAATCTTCACCTTTAATGACAAAACAGTCTATTATAAATAACAGCGTCAATCTGGTTATAAAGCATACTATACAGATCTCTAGATAGTTCTTAAAGTGTTTCAGTTTTGCGATTTTTAAGGTTAGTTTTGATTTCAATAGAAATGAAAAATTAGGAAGGGGGGGAAAGAAACATATGCTTCTGGAACACAGAATAATTTCATAGTTTGAGTTGAAAGGGACCTTTAAAGGTCATGCAGTAGGGTAAGTCCTGGAACTAGGAATTCATCCAATGCCTTTAATACTGTCCCAGAGTTACAGTTTGGTGTGTGCAAGTGTTAAACGCTTTTCTGAGGTAGTGCTTTTGGAGTTGCTGGCTTAAATGAAACCAAAGCTCTGTGGTGCATCCTTTTATTATGAAATTAAGTGTGAAATCTGTTGCTCTCTGCTGTGCCCATTGACTCTGTATTTCATCTGGGGTGACTTCAGGTAAAATTATTTCTAAAATCGTTCTGGGTACCCTGGGGTTTCCTCTGTAACCATGTGTAGTTATGGCATCTTCTGATTGTTTTTTCTGCCTATGGGAGAGGGAGCCTTGACCACGAGGACAGGACCACGTGGACTCTCCTGCAGTAACTTTCAGTTGAGTGTATTACACTCTTAGTCCCACCTAAGGCAAGAGGAATGGGAAACATCAACAGTGGCTTAGATACAAAAAGGTGGATGGCTGAGGGCTACAAAATTAAGAGCAGAGAGATCAAGGAAAAGTTGTATTCTGTCTCTTATTATTGTTTTACTGTAATTTTATTGGAATTATTAAAGTTTGCTGTCCTATTTTACCCTGCTTTTTTTTTCCCTTCTGGTGTTATCAGGACAAACCTGTCTTATTAAGTACATACTTTTCATCATAAAAGAATCTATTATACATTGTGTTGGTTCTTGCAATAACTGTTGACTCTATCCTTATTTCTCACTGTGCAAAGATGAAGGTTGTCCCAGGAATACCAAAACTCCATTAGACATCTAACTGACATAGCTTTGGGGTTTGGTTTTTTCCAGCTGTCTGAAGATGGTTGTGTGTGTTGGTTGCTGAGGGGGAGGGAGAGTGCTTCTGAGGGGAGCGTCAATTTGCATTTCTTCTATCCTATTCTATGTCTCATGTCTATTCTATTCCATTTTCTTTTTGGCAAAATGCAACTTCGTGGTTAATGATGTGAGTTAAGGACAGAATTTGCACTTTAGCAAGGTGTTGAAACTGTAACATTTCCTTCAAGTATTAAGGGTTGCTAACCTAACTTCTATTTTGCATACGTTCTAGTTGGCATGGACACCTTTTCTAGCTGCATTCAGTGTGGGTCTACAGGACTGTGATGACACAGAAGTTGCCTCTCTTTGTTTGGAAGGTATACGATGTGCAATCAGGATTGCTTGCATTTTCAACATTCAGGTAAAAAAATTAAGATTGAGTCAATACTTTGATTTATTTACCAGCAAAATGTTAGTGGGGCTCTAAGAGTCCTTGTTGCTGAAGCTATGCACTGCAATACCGAGAGGCTGCCTGCTTCTGCAATTACTACGTCATCTGATATTTGACTGGAAGTGTTTTAAATAAAGTGACCTTTATTTTTCCTGATGTTTTGTGGTAAGTGCTGCCATGCCTATGTACTGAATTTATTTTCCCCACAAGTTGACTACTTTTATGTCAAAATACTTTCTTTCTAGCTTTGTTACAAAGCTGTTTAGTTTTGTTGTGATGTTTCATAAAATGAGTCTTTCTATCCTGTTTCATAAGTAAAATAGTATCTCTGTGAACTGTGTTTGAAATACTATTCTCAACTTCAGAGAGACTGTACTAATCTGAGACTTCTATAATTGGCTACCATGTTAACAGTTATGGCACTGGAAATGTCATTCCTGATGTAATGCATGAATGTATCTTGCATTAAGCACAATGCCAAGAATTCCAGACTCTCTGGCTCCAGAGGGTAATTCTGATTAAACTTGGGTGCTTTTTTTGCCTTTTTGCCCCTGCCCCCCCCCCCCATTTAAAAAAAATCAGTAGTGAACATACTATTATGTTATTGTAGACTTATTAGTTAACAAATGGAGTACTGGTCTGTCATAAGCCCATTGTTAGGGATGGCTGAAGAGAGGGGCAAGCAAAATTCATGTTTGACATTACATTATTTCATGTGTACATTGAAAACATTAAAAAAAACCAAAACAAAACAAAAAAAAACCAGAACAAAACCAAACACTCAAAAACCCCAACAGTCTTCTAAGACTAACTTTAAGTAAAAACTGTTAAACTATGATATGATAGTGAATGCTTTGCTTCCCTCTCCCCTTGCACTTATATTTAGCAAATTAGATTCTTTTTATCGCTAACGTGGAAAAGCACATTGAGATCTCTGATAGAGCTGCTTAAAAAAGCCCGTTTGAGATCATGTAAGGTTTCCTTCCTCTGTCTTTGCACTTCTTTTTCTCCCACACCCCCTCCCCTGAACTGAACAGACTTACAGATTTGATTAACAAAGCTTTCCCTGGAGCCTGCAGCTGTTCAATGAAATTCACATTCCTGTTATTTTTGTTTCTAAGCTGCAAAAGGGGAACTGGTACCAATATCAGTTTCAGCAGCTACAGAGGTCCCAGTTCTGCAATGGTCTGCATTGGGTGGGGAGTGTAAGGACACGTTTGCTCTAAGATCCCCGTGCTCCAAGAATGTACCAGAATCGGTTGTACCCTTCCATTGGCTTGGGACAAACTTGATTGAACAGGAGGTGTTTCAAAAACACTTCTTATTTGCTGAAATTTCAGAACTTGTTTTTGTGTTTTGAATATAAGTGATATTCCTTCTTGGTTTCCTATGGGAATTCTATTTTGTTGATATCATTAAAAACAATACTGGTTTGTTGATGATTTCAGTACGTTCCAGGATGATTCCATTGCACGAGGTCCTGATTAGATGGCAGTGTTGTCTGACTTCAGATGCCAAATAGCTCTGGTGGTTTGAAGGAGACTGGCAAATCTGTGCTTGAGCTGACTTAGGGATCTTCTCTGTGGGAAACAGGTTTTTCCTCTTGTGCTTAACTGGTGCTGGCAACTTTTCTGTTTCATTGAATAAACATACAGAAGTTAAGATTGGTGTCTAAGAACAGTTGCATCAGTTTACACGCCCTGAGAGATAACAGAGGGAGCATGGAGGCTTTTAGTTTTAAGAAAATTTGCAAAGTACACAATATAGTTGAAGCTATACCTGTTCACCTCTAAAACCTCAATTAAAGATTCTATTTTTAATTATTTATGCTTTTAATCTTAGACTGTCACAGTCTGGCTTTTGCCTTTAAGCATCTGGGACAAGATACACATCAAAAGGATGTACTTAATTTGCTTATATCATTTGGTTTTACTTTCTGGTTGATGGACACATTGTTTAGTTGTTCTCCTACTTCGATGGCTTAAAAAAAGGGGCAGAGGGGGAATATCTGTATGGAGCAGAGAAGGGAGGTAGGAGTGAAAACATTCTCCTTTTACAGAAGACACACAGTTTGTAGACTCTAAAGCTTCTTTGTTTAGTACTCTTTCCATGAAATTTCCATTTTTCTGTGCTTATACATCGTTTGCTGTGCCTTTGCCAGCATACCCTGTAGTAGTAGTTGGGTTTGAACATGGCAGCTCTGTTGCTCTGTGAGAGTGCGTCTCTTCTGTCATTGCCCACTGTTGTGGCATTCATGTTTTCTCCATGAAACAGACATTCTTCCAGGGATTTTTTTTTTTTTAAATATTTCATATTTGGTTTTATTGTGTGCTCAGTGATTATTTTTTTTTATTATTTCAGAATAGTCTTAAACATCCGAACAGTTAAATATATTTCATAGTTGTCATTCGTTTCTCTGATGTACAACCATTTCACTTTATGGCCTTCAGATCATACATAACAGGAGAGTAAAATGCATTAAAGAGCTCACCTGTAGTCACCTTTTTACCGCTGTAATTGGTTCATATGAGATCTGAGGAGTTTCCTTTGGTATTTATAGATACCCTATATATAAAAATTGGGAACATTCTTTTTTTGTGAGATTGATTTTAATCTGCCTAGATTATAGGTCGCTTGCTCTTTACCCACCCGTGACAGACTCGCCTTGTAAGCTTCTGAGGTGTTCCAAACGGTGTAGATTAAATCAAAGAAAGTTCTAAGCAGTTTTGTGGAATTGGCAAAACATACATTATTTAGATTCTGTTGCCAAAAAAATCCTACAACTTGTGAGAGTCCGCTAAGGCAGCATTTTCAGAGTAGGTCCAGGTATAGTACAACAGTATTAAAAGCTTACCTAAGAAGCTACATTTCTTCTGGAACTGCATCCTGTTTCCCAAAAAAAGCCCCCCAAAAATCCCAAAAGACCAAACCCAGAAACCTAAGAACAATTTATGTTTTCTATGCTGTCAGACATTACACTTCATGTTTCTGAATACAGGGCGCCTGATTTTATCCCGCAGCTTACTACAGAAAAACACGAGGTATTTTCACTATGTAGAATGCTTTGGAAATTCAGTTCTAGGAGGAGAGAGGTAAACAATATAGTTGCTGAAATCACGCAGGTTGTACTAGAACAAGAAACTGAGAAAATACTTACAGGACAATTTTTTTTTTTTTCCCTCCATTTTTAGCTTGAAAGAGATGCCTATGTCCAAGCGTTAGCAAGATTTACATTACTTACAGTGAGTTCTGGTATTACTGAAATGAAGCAGAAGAATATTGACACAATTAAAACTCTCATCACGGTGGCTCATACGGATGGAAACTATTTAGGAAATTCCTGGCATGAGGTACAAGAGTCATTTGTACTTAAACTGTAAGAAAGCGCGTGTACTGATTTTGAACACAGTAGTGTACTTGTTTGTGCATAAATACAGTGGTTTTTAGATAAGTGCCAAGTATATACTTTTGTACATGCATTTTGTAGAATTGCACATTATGCAGCCAGTTAAAGTAGCAAAACATATCCAAGTGAGAAACAAAATTGTGAGAGACTAATCCAATAGTATTTAAATTAATATTCATTTTAGACCGAAGAAAAGAAATTCTTGTCTGACCTTGAGTGTTTAGAATTCTTTTCTTCTAAAGATCTGCCTAAAGATTTTTATTTATTTATTTTTTACTACTTCAAACTGCTTTTTGTTGGTAAACAACTTCTTTATTCTCTGGAATAGATTCTGAAATGCATCAGTCAACTTGAACTGGCGCAGTTAATAGGAACTGGAGTAAAACCTCGCTACATCTCAGGGACAGTGCGTGGCAGGGAAGGTTCTTTTACTGGAACAAAAGATCAGGCACCCGATGAATTTGTGGGGCTGGGATTAGGTAAGTAATACAAATATGAAGTATTTCATTTAACTGCCTTTGTTCAGACAGATGTTAAAGTTTGTCCTGTTTTCGTTATTGTTGACTGTGAGGTTCGGAGATGAGACCGTGAAGTAGTCCTTGTAAAACTATCTCAGGCTTTGAGTAGACCTATTCCTATTGCTGGAATATTTGTTTGGCTCTGTTAAGTATTATTGCTAGGATGGGAGAGTGGGAAATGTAAGGAAATGATACGTTATTCATTTCTATTAAAATACAGCTGCCCAAATAAGAGCGGATTGCTGATGGTATGACCAGATTTAATAATATTGCAACATTACTCCACCAAGTATTTTACTAAACAGGCAAGTTAGTATGTGTAGGTTAAGCTTTCTGTTATGAAACTTTGCAAGAAATATACAGTATTCAAACCAAGTGGGAGATGAGTTTACCTTAAATTCTGAAATTCTGTTTCCTCCTCTTTTGGTTACTTTGGTACTGACTAAGTGCCTTTTTCAGATTGGCCCAAGAGCCAAAATTTGCTCTATAAATGAAATGTTGTTTCCTATGCTCCTAGAAACGTACACTGGTCTTACCTTAAATTATCTTTAAAAAGGTTGATTTATTTTTTTTTAATAGGAACACGGTTAAAGACATACAGGGGTAGCATATTAGGAAACTATGAAAGCGTCAAGGAAGTATATATAACTGCATTTGACTGTTAGAAAGTTTCAATTTTACTATGATGCTCAGTATCTCCTGTCTTTTGAACTTCACCCACAGCTGAGCAAAAGCTTTATGTTCCCTCAATTTTTCATGTATATTTTTTGGGGGGGGGAGGCGTGGAGAATAGGGAGAGGGGAGTAGTGATTGTTTTACTAGTTTCCCTGATCTTAGCCCTCAACTAGTCCTAATCATCTGCCTTTGTGTTCTCCGACAGCTTTTCTTATTCTGCAGTCAGTACTTTTCTTTCCATTGTGCTCTCCTTTGGCCTGCCTCTATGTACTTCCCTCACCTTGCCAAGAGTTGCTGAAGGGGGAAACCTTATGCCTGGAAATTAATGCGTCTGCCAACATCTCATATACTGAGCTTCCTCCTGCCCTTCTAATATGCATCCTTCAGTTTAGTGTTCCCCGATGACCTATCCAACTTTGCTATTTCCAAATGCTGGCAGTTTCTTTACGCTGAAGTCGCTGGCCTTTAAAAGTTTTAAGTCCTAATAGCTCAAGAATGTACACTGTAGTCAGGTGTCTCTAAATCATACTTGCTAGTCGTTGGTGTAAATCCAGCTCATAAAGACTTTTTTTCCCCTCAGTCAACTACATTTCTAAGGAAAATGGTCCATGCCCAAATATATAAAATGTTTCTTTCTGAATTGAATTTCTGGAATGCTTGTTATTGTGCACATATGGAAATGTAACCTTTTTTTTTATTATTATTATTTTTTAATAATATTACTTCAGTCTTCTAGGAAAATGCCTAACTCAAAGGAATTTGGTTTTCATGCACTCAGGGGCTGTTGGAACATAGTAATTTTCTCAATTGTTTTAGTTTTTTCACTCTTCTCCACAAATCCTGTGTTGCAGATCCTTTAATTTTCATTCTCTGATAACACTGAAGTATCCTTTGGAACTATGGCTTTCAAGTAACCTTCCTATAAACCTAAATTACTCTGAAGAACCTATAGTGCTTATGTCCATATATACAGACATGTATTTTGCAGGAAAATAGTTGTTTAATTAGACTAAGTGAAGCTGCAGCTTGGTGACACAGAAGCTTCATCTTTGAAACTTGCTTGCAAAATCAGATGTGCATAAGCATCAGCATTTGCTATTGCTGAAATCAGAAGTGTGTGGGTTTAAAGAAAAAACAACCAAAAAACACCCCCCAAAACCCCTTGCTCATTCACTGCCTGAACAAGGATTCAGGTGTGCACTCTTCAGGCATCTGCATTTGAATGTCTTCATCACTCTTGCTCTGTCTTCCTGCTGTGGCCCTTTTTTGTTTTACTTGAAAATTCAAGGCATCACAAGCATGTGCCTTGTAAAAGTAAACAAATCAGCATCTATTCCTTTGCTTCTTTGGTAGGAATGTTGTCTTACTTGGAGTTGTAACTGTGAAGTTCAGCTTTCTTCTACTCTAGTTTGTATTCACAAAGTTGGAAGACAAAACCTGCTGCTGTGAGTGGGTCGTAACCAAAGTGTACTATGTAGGTAAACAGAAATCCTCTTTGGACAATGGGGATCTGAAAAATCAGTCTAAGTTTTCCAGCATTGATTATAAATCCTATGATAATAAGGAATTCTCATGTAAACTGGCAGAGTTGGTTAAGGTTACATGACTTCTTGTATATAGCCCTTCAAATTCACTTCACACAGCTGCTTGTTTGATATGTTTCTTAGCTGACACATTACCAAGATTAAAGGTAAATGATACTGGCAGCTTGTGTGCTTACAAGAGAAATCTTCCTCAAACCCAACAGCATTATAAGTTGCTGGAATACTAGTATAAGGTTATGTATGTATGTATGCATGTGTGTACAGAAAGGTTACTCCATAAATGCCCTAGAAAAATACTTCAGATGGGTCAGTTTGTCTAGATTTGACAGCCAGTCATCTCCAGCCAAGTGTGGAACACAGCAAGACTCCGAGGCAGACTTTTGGAAGGCAGTCTGAAACATGAGAACTTGTCCTTTCTGCAGAGCTCTGAGAACAGAGCTGCTGGCCCTCTTTCTGTCTTCTGTTCTCCCCTATCTTTGTGATAGGCTGCCTAAGGGAAAAAAAAATAACAAAACCCAAACCAAAAAACAAACTACTAAATACAAGATAGGTGGAATTACCCAGAATGGTTGCAAGATTCCTGCTCTTTTTTTGATGGGGGGTGGGGGAGAGCTTAGAGATTGCAAGAAATTTTGGAAATTTGCTCACTGTGAAGTTAGCGTTTTCTTAACGTGAGCTTTCCCAGGTGTGGGTTACAGTTCCTGGCCTCCAAAATAAATGCTGCTATTTTTATTTACAGATTTTTCTCAGTATTGTTAGGTGATAAATTTGCTGTACTTAAGATGTAGCTTTAAGATGGACTTTTGGTGGGAGCCCTTCTCTGTGAATGATTAAAAAGAAAACCCATCAGAATGGATTTACTCACTTGCTGCTAATAAATTGTGCAAAGTTCTCCTCTGTGTTGTATTCTCTATCATATGTTGTGTATTTCCAGTAGCAGAATTACCAAAGATCCATTGAAAGAGGGAGAGAAAAAGGTGGTTCTTATGCTTTTGAACTTTTTTCACTTGTACCTATTCATACAATTGTTCTAAATGTGGACAGTTTTCTGGGACTAATATATTTTATATGTGCATAGAGAGTCTAGAGAATTAGGACTTAAACCAACTTGCAACTGTTCACAGACAAGCCGAGCTCATGTAAGGGGAAATTAATAATGTACTTCTTTTTTTTGTGAATTAAAAAAATATGTAATTATACTGGTAGGGGCACAACTTCTCTTCCTCTTTCTTTTCCCTGCTTTCTGTGTTCTCTTACCTGTTTTTCAAATTTTGTTCACTGTAGTTGGTGGAAACGTGGATTGGAAGCAGATAGCAAGTATTCAGGAATCCATTGGTGAAACTAGCTCCCAAAGTGTTGTCGTTGCTGTAGACAGGTATTGTCTTAAATTTGCTGTTACCACCTCAAACTTTTTAAGCAATATTTGAATACCCTGTGGTGATAATAATAGGACGTAATTGGTTTACCCCTGTTTGGAAAAAAAAAAAAACAAATCCAAAACCAAAACTATGTAAATATTTGTGTATTAAAGTGCTTTTCAATTTTGTGTGGTTTTTACTTTTTTTATGGAGCAGAAGTATTTTGGCAAGATGGAATGGAACAAAGATTAGGCAAGAAGCCTTTTTACTGATGTAAAATAATTACAGGAGAGTTGCAGAATGAAGACTGCTGTACTGTCCGGAGGATCTTGATTTGCTATATATAGTAACATATAGCAAATCTCATTTTGCCTTAGTACAGGGAGCATTATTGACAGACCCTTTTTCTTCTAAATGTAATTACTGGCTCCCTGCTTTCCTCTAGGTTATGTAGATGTTGTCTGAAATTACCCAAATTATCATCCCAGTCTTCCTCTCTATGAATCATATTTATCATAACTGGATTTGATCAGGCATAATACATATCATAAACATGCGCTGTTTATATTGTAAAGTACTGATCAGACTGGAGCATTAATGGATCTTGCTTTCTCAGCATATAAGAAGTCAGAAAACATCATTTTCTTAACGGTTGTCAAAATTGCCAATCACTGAGGTATCATTCTGAAGGCTTACAAGCATTTCTATGATTGAGTATAGGCAGCAAGATCGATGTCAGCTCAATGAAAGTTGGCTTGCAGAAAATCACATCAAGCCAACTTGAGGCTTAATGTCAAACACATAATAGCTCTTTAGGTTTGCAGTATTTCTCCCCACTTCATAATGGGAAGTGTTTCAAGTATCTATTTATCATGGCAAGTAGAAATTGTGCACTCTGGCGAAGTTTGACTTCTGTATTTGGAGCAGGGCTGAATAGTTTATAAACTACTGACATTTTTCATCAGTCACTGTCAAGTAGTGTGTGGATAGTATTAGAAACAATGCTCACTTCCCAGTCTCCACGCATGCTTATAGGAGTTATTTTTAAATATTAGAAATAATGGTAGTATTTCTGATACTATTTTCAAAGCTCAGTATTTTTCCACGATTACTAATTGTTTTTTAATAAATAAAAGTAGTCAGAGAGTGTCTGTATATATTAAAAAGAGTCTTGAATGCATGTTTCATAGATGCTTTTTTAGGAAATTGTAACAATGTCTTAAAATGTACTTTACAGAATATTTACGGGATCTACAAGGTTGGATGGAAATGCTATTGGTAGGTTTTATCTTCCCCCCCTCCCTGTAAACTACAAAGCTGCTTTGTCTTAAACCTTGGAAAAATATTGCATTAAAATCTCTGGTCATTTTAATAGTGGATTTCGTTCGCTGGCTTTGTGCTGTATCTATGGATGAACTGCTGTCTGCTACCCACCCTCGAATGTTTAGTCTGCAGAAGATAGTAGAGATTTCTTACTACAACATGGGCCGGATAAGGCTACAGTGGTCTAGAATCTGGGAAGTTATTGGAGATCATTTTAATAAGGTATTGCTGTTAATGATTATACTGCATCCTCCTTACATTATTGATACAAATAAATTTTATTTAGAGATTTGTTGGAAAACCATGTGCTCATCTGAATGATAATGTTTTTTCTGTCCTTCTGTATAAGTAGCTTAAAACACAATAAAAATTGTAAAGCTGGAAAAGCCTGTGAGAAGGCACAGGTACACAATATAATAAATGTAAAACCAGGAGTATACATTAAGGTATTTATCATTACCTGGGTCTAGAACTGGCTGCCTTTAGTTATGTGTTTTAATTTTTGGGGGTGTTCCATGAAGCTTGGGGTAAGACATTGTTTTCTGTTCAAGTCTAAATGGACTATTTATCAGGTGAATGTTTGACATGCATTTTTAATACAGGTTGTTGAAGTCTTTCTAGACAGCTTGCTTCTTTTTAGAAAGTTTTAAATGCTATGATATCTAATGTAGAAAATAGCTGGAATTCATTAGAGATTATTGAACTGCATTAACAATGTGGTTTATGGAATTGGCTACTGTTTAATTTTGTTAATTTTCCGGTACTGCTTAGTTCTCTGTTATCAAATGTGAAAGCAGCTTGGGCTGAATCCATAAGAATTCTGATGCAAGCTTACTGTGCGTTTCTATTCTATGTTATCAGGTTGGCTGCAATCCCAATGAAGATGTCGCTATTTTTGCAGTAGACTCCTTAAGGCAATTATCAATGAAGTTCTTGGAAAAAGGAGAACTTGCTAATTTCCGATTCCAGAAGGACTTCCTAAGACCGTTTGAACATATCATGAAGAGAAACAGGTAATAACATACAATTAACTGAATCACCTGGAATCATAAGTAACAACTTTTGCAATTAATGTTACAAATTGCTTTTGTAAAATCAGTTGCTGGAGAATTATACTATTCTAATTGATTATGTAATTTAGTTTAAACAATTATTGTTTATTACCTTAATTTAGGTCTCCTACTATTCGAGACATGGTTGTACGGTGTATTGCACAGATGGTAAATTCCCAGGCTGCTAACATTCGTTCTGGCTGGAAAAACATTTTTTCAGTATTTCATCTGGCAGCCTCAGATCAGGATGAAAGTATAGTGGAACTTGCATTCCAGACTACAGGACACATTGTCAGTGAGTATTGTCGATATTCAGACATCGTGAAAGTGTATGTCACTCCAGAGACTGAGAAGCTTTGTTTATCTGTTGGCTCTACAGCCTACATAGTAAAGCTCACTTCATGCTGAAGAACCAGTGTTTTCATTCTAAAGAACCAGTGTTTTACATTTTTTCAACCAATCCTATGGGAAAATACAAAAATAATTCATTAAGATTATAGTTATCTGTCTTCCTTTATGCCTTTTAAAAAAATATATATCTGTTTGTAGCATTCTATAGTAAAGCAAGTTGAGCCTTAGATAATTTTAATGAATGTGTGTATTTTCATTTAAGTGAAGAATTAGAATTTTATCATCCCCCCAAAAAAAAAAGAAATAATTGTGTGGTCATCTTACTATTATTTTGTTTATCTTTTTCCTTGTTTCTGAAATGTGCTTGTCCATGTCCCTGTTTAGGAGGAAGTGCTGAGCTAGGTGGCACTATGATTTTTTTAATTTTTTTATTTAGTTTTCTTTTCTTCCTATTCTAGTCTAGATCTCAGGCTTTAAGTGCCATAAGGGATCTCTTTATTCTGTCTCAACCTCTGCAAGTTCCTAAAACTTTTTCAGCATTGATAAAGAACGTTTTTTTCTTCAATAGTGACTATTTAAAAACAAGGCAACAGGACCATATTGCTGAGGGAAGTCCCTTTGTAGATGTATTTCCTTGCTTTATGTAGCTCTCTTAAGCTCTGATCACACAGACTAGTGTTAAACAGTAAGCCTATTGCTCTGTTCTTGCTTAACTGTTAAATTTGCCTCCTTTAGACTAGATGCTACCTTGATTTATTTTAGGCAGTTATTTACTGTCAAAATAGAATGCCCTCTAGGTGATTTATTTTTATTTGGTTGAGCATTCATCTTTTAGTTTTTAATGCTACTCAAGCATTTGACAGCACCAATCAATGAACCAGTCTCTCGTGACTTCTGTTACAATCAGTTCATATTAGAAGTAATAGATTTTAAAGCATGACACTTTCTTTCTTCTGTTCACGCTTTTCTCCCAGCAATTGTGTTTGAAAAACACTTCCCAGCAACCATAGATTCTTTCCAGGATGCAGTAAAGTGCTTGTCTGAATTTGCCTGCAATGCAGCATTTCCAGATACCAGTATGGAAGCGATCCGCCTCATCCGCCACTGTGCAAAATATGTATCTGATAGACCTCAGGTATAGTCTGTATTGACTAAATTATAAGTGCTTTAATCAACAGGGCTTTTATAAAGAAAAAAATACTCATGCTAACCGTATTGGCTTCCCTTCAAGTTTCAGAGATTAATGAGAAATGTACTTTATTCAGAAGCAATAGGAGTATAGAACGCTACAGGCTTTGAAAGTATCAGCAATTTATTTTTTTTTCTTTTATTCCCCCCACCCATCCCCATCCACCCAGTTCGGCTGGTGGCTAACTTCTGAGAGCTATTGGAAATCAGTGTATCTCAGGATCTGCTCTCTACTGAGAAATGTTGTGAAGAATGGATAATGGCATGAGCAAAAGTGCTTGATATCCTCAGAATGTTATGGCAGATCCTCACTGTCAGTGCTGTCTCTATAAAGGGAAAATAAGAGACTCAGACTGAACTGCAAGCAAAAACTGGTGCTTGAATGTTTCATCTTATTTATTTTTTTAGTTTCATAATATACTAAGCATTACTTTGAAAAACACTTCACCTTCTCAGTATTATTATTTTGATTGCCAGCTCACCTGAGGTGTCAGGGCTTAATACTAGTACAGCAGAGATTATTTACAGTCCAAATTGTGTTTTATTTTGAAGAATCTAGCTCTTACGACTCTGTGTAACCCTGTGTCTTCTTCTAAAGGCATTCAAGGAATACACAAGTGATGATATGAATGTAGCTCCCGAAGACCGAGTGTGGGTACGAGGATGGTTCCCAATTCTGTTTGAGTTGTCCTGTATCATCAATAGATGCAAATTAGATGTAAGAACCAGGTAACAATCAGTATTTGTAATTCAAATTTTAAAAGGCTTGCTTTACATTTTTAAAACGTAAACAACTCTTCTTAGTAAACGTACCTATTGTAAAATTACTTACATATTTAAGTTAGGTGATATCATTGTGGGAACACCAGACTTGTTTTTAAAAACACCTTTTAAATAGATGCTGGAATGTAGAAATTAAGTCTGTGTTCTTTACGTATGAAATTTTTATCTTCCACTATAACAAATAATGAAGTTATATGGTTGTGATTGTATTATATTAAATAGATAAGTATTACATTTTCTTAAATATTCAAATAGTGACTGTTTAGGATGAATAGCCATGAAATCACAAAGATAAGAACTACTTAAATAGTTCATTTGAAAACAAATTAAAGCTTAGGTAAATTAAAATATAATGACTGTTTTTCATTTATTATAGAACCTGTAAACTATTTAAAACAGCTCAGTTCAACTTTTAACTTTCCTAACGTAAAACAAGCAAGCATTATTTTAACATAGAAGGTCAGCTCTAAATGGTCAATATGCATTATTGCTGCATCAAAAGAAGTGTGGCCAGCAGGGCGAGGGAGGTGATTCTGCCCCTCTACTCCACTCTCGTGAGACCCCACCTGGAGTACTGCGTCCAGCTCTGGAGTCCCCAACATAAGAAGGACATGGACCTGTTGGAGCGTGTCCAGAGGAGGGCCACGAGGATGATCCGAGGGCTGGAGCACCTCTCCTATGAGGAGAGGCTGAAGGAGTTGGGGCTGTTCAGCCTGGAGAAGAGAAGGCTCCGGGGAGATCTTATTGCGGCCTTTCAGTACCTAAAGGGGGCCTACAGGAGAGCTGGGGAAGGACTTTTTACTAGGGCATGTAGTGACAGGACAAGGGGGAATGGCTTCAAACTGGAAGAGGGCAGGTTTAGATTGAACATTAGGAAGAAGTTTTTCACTTTGAGGGTGGTGAGGCACTGGAACAGGTTGCCCAGAGAGGTTGTTGAGGCCCCATCCCTGGAGGTGTTCAAGGCCAGGCTGGACGTGGCCTTGGGCAACCTGGTCTAGTGGGAGGTGTCCCTGCCTATGGCAGGGGGGTTGGAACTCGATGATCTTCAAGGTCCTTTCCAACCTAAACCATTCTATGATTCTATGATTAAATTACCACCCCCCCTTTTTTTAAATAAGGTATTACATTGGATTAGTATCCAAATCTGTATTTTTCCAGTGGCAATACTGATCCTCCCTATTCGTTAGCAAATATAAATGTATGATGTTTGATTCCATGATACATGCCTCTGTTACTTATTCCATTTCAGTGATTTGTCATAGTTGACCTGGGTAAGCCTCGTGTCACATTTCCATTTTTGCTCTGTTCAAAACAAATGGAAAATGCTCCATGCAGTGAGTGGGTTTTGTTTTAGTGGACTGGAACAGCAAAATTCTGTTGGAATCTTTTTTTTGGTTTTAGTTAAAACTATGACCCCAGTCCTGCCTGCCTTCCTGTGTTTTACCCATCGTACTTACTTCGAGGATTTTTAAACTGGTTTTATACCATGATTCGTTAAGTGGCTGAGGATTGCAGAAACGGTTGAAAAAGCAAAGCTGTACTATAGTTTCATGTAAAACCTGCATATTTTCCTTGAATATGGCTTTTCCCTTATGAAATGTATTCTGTTGTGGTTCTGATGCTAAATATGAGAGCTTGTATGCGAATCATTTTAAATTCACACATCTACATGCAAGCTGTGCATCTGGACTCCCTTTATAGCTGGTGAAGATTAATACTCATTTCTGGACCTCTGTATTTCTTACCTGGAAATATTTGTTACTTTATTTTTGCAGTCCCTTGAAGTTATTTTCCTATTTTAATTTGAAAATCCCACAGTTCTCAGAAGTATTTTCTGGCTATTGCCTGTGACTTCTAAGTGCTTTTTAAACAAGCTGATTTTCTACTTAATTTTGGTGTACTAGTGTGACTGATCCACATCAGATCAGCGCATGATGTTCTTAACAGTATTTGAGTTTGTTCTTGCTGTTGCAGTTGGACATATTTGGTCTAGTGCATGTCTTTTTGTAACTCTTAATATATGTTCTTTCTTCATTTCAGGGGCTTAACAGTAATGTTTGAAATAATGAAGACATATGGCCATACTTACGAAAAACACTGGTGGCAAGATTTGTTTCGGATTGTTTTCAGGATATTTGACAACATGAAACTGCCAGAACAGCAGACAGAGGTGAAAAAGTGGGGGAAGATAGTTTACGTGAGATCTATAGTTAGAGCAGAAAACCTGATAAGTAATATAGCTTATCAAGTAATGTAAGGCAAACCTCAAAACTTGTATGGTTGACCTGTAGTTCTAGTAGTCTTACTTTGTTTTATTAGCATTCTGTTGGAGATATTGTCACTTTCATCTTTTTTTTTTTTAAACCATGTGTGTGAAAGGCCTCGTAGTTTACACTACAAACAGTAGAATAGCATAAAAATACATATATGTGCATAAATAAATAAAATACATATATATAAAATAGCATAAAATACATATATAGCATAAAATAATAATAATAGCATAAAAAACGTATCTAGGGTTAGTAAGAAGAACAGCAGCTTTCACACATGATGTCTGGTATCTGAGAATGGCAACGTGCTCCATGGAATGAGGCTTGTAATCAGCAGTGGAGTTTAGACAACTAGAAAAAACAAGTTCTGCGAGTTCAAAACTTTTTGATGACTAGGGGAAAGAACAAACAAACAAACAGACCCAAACAAACAAAAAAACCCCACCAAAAACTTAACACTGTGCTTTCACTGCAGGCTTTTGACCAGCCAGACAGGTTTTGACCTGCCAGACCAGGGCCAGGCACTGTCCTGACAAGGAAGTGAAGCAGGAATGGGCTTACTAATGTAAATTATTAATATTAGAAGTTTGATCAAAATTGTGAACTGTTTGGGAGGCTCTGTCTGACTATTTGTAGAAAGACGTCTCACTATCTAAATTTTTATTCCCTGGAAAATTATTTAGAGGAAGCACAGAAAACTTAGCTGCATGTGAAACTATTCAGCTAGGGTTAGATGCTAAGTCTAATGTCAAACTCATTATCTCATGATGTTAAGTGCTTGTCAGTCCTACAATCTGATCTCCAAGAGTAGTTGTTTGTCTGTTTCTGTAGTTTTTTAAACCTGTTAGTTAACAAAGCAAAAGTTGGAGCTCCCAAGTTTTGGGGGTTTTGAGATACAGAAAGGAATTGCATGTCACTATAAAGCAATTCAAATTGAGTAAATATGTATCTCTCTCTGCCTGCAGGGATGTGTATCCTAAAGTTTCACCTTAAACAAAGTTGTAACTTTTTTTTTTTTCCCCTTCTAGAAAGCTGAATGGATGACAACTACTTGCAACCATGCACTTTATGCAATATGTGATGTATTCACACAGTATTTAGAAGTACTTAGTGATGTTCTTTTGGATGATATATTTGCACAGCTGTACTGGTGTGTGCAGCAAGGTAGGACTGTACCAAATTATGTTAAACAATGTTAACATTTTACTATGTTGAATGTGAATAAACAAATGCACTGTTTGTCTTTTCCAGACAATGAACAACTGGCACGGTCTGGTACAAACTGTTTGGAGAATGTTGTCATCCTAAATGGTGAAAAGTTTACCCTAGAAATCTGGGATAAAACTTGTACTTGTATGCTGGATATTTTCAAAACTACAATCCCTCATGCGTAAGATAACAATATTTAAACTTTGCAAAATAGTTTAGTTTATATGACTATACTGATTTCAGACTGTTAGATATCTAATAGGTGGGATGAACAAAAAGCTGTTATGTGTGGACTAAATAGAAGCAGACTTTCTTGGAACATAATGATAAACTAGGTGCTATATGTACTACTCTTGTGTTGTAAATCATAAACTGTTTAAAAACTAGAAGTACCATATGGGAGATAAAAAAAGCCAACCCAAAACTGCAACTTGATTCAATTCTAAAATGTTGGATTTTTTGAGAAGTACTATCTGCTTTTTTGGTAATTTTCTTTTTGTAATAGAGGAATGCTATTGATAGGCAGACTTTGCAATTTGCAGTTACGTGTGAAGCTTTTTCTGCAAAATACTGAAATACTGCAAGTCACACAGATTTAAGTTTCTGTGGTTGATGGTTAACTTCCATCATATGTTTCTATGAATCCTGATCTTTTTATGAAAATTATCTTGCATATTTGGTAACTGTCTTTCTCTTCATGTTATAACTCTACGTGAAGTTTCTTGGAACAGGGCTGTACTATTCTCAGTAGTATGTTATACATATACGTCATAGAGCAGAATAACAAGAAATCACATCCAGCATTATACCAAATATGAGGGGGTTGTTTTCCCCTATCCTACCAGCACTGAGGTGAAACACTACTTGTTTTCAAATCTGATAGTCTTAATGTTGAACTGTTGTATTAGTAATTATCCTGTCTGTCAATGAGTTCATAGCATTTGCTTCTGGGTGCCACCTATTTCAGGTCTGAAGAAAAATGAAGCAAAAGGGAACTTTCTGCATATCAGTCTTTCCTTAATTTTAGAGTTATGTATCAGATAGCACTGTAACAGAGCTTCATTCATGCTTAAAAGATAAGTTAATCCCTCTGCCACTACCTCACCTGCTTTTCTATGTGAGTAGGTGTGAATTAATTGCATCCAAAAATAATACTGAAATAAAGCTGAAATATCTATGAGCTAGCAAGAAACTTTTTTTTGCATTTTGATAACTACCAAAAGTAAAATTTGAAACCAAATCTCTGGATGTAAAAATCCAATTGAATTAGCCCTAATTTACTATGTTCTGTATTTGGAAAGATTTTGAAGTGAATACTTACTAGCAGAACGTTGCTTTGGTTTCCACATATGATCAAAACTTAGGTTTCTTGGTATTCTTATAGTTGAATACTAGAGACCCTTCTAGAGCAGCATTTTGGATATCTTAATATTTAGACACGTTCAGAATACTCTTGTTGCCTTTAGCCATATCTGATTTGAAGTATGTGCGTTATTCCCTTTGATGTTTATGGCACTTCTGCTTTTCAAATGGGTTATTTTTCCTAGGAGGGTATCTGACTTCTTCCATAGATTTCCATTCTTTACTTCCCATCTCCTTTTTTATTTTTTCTATGTCTTCTTTGAGAACTTCATTATATTATTCCTTGTTGCATTTCTGGGAGGTTTGCAGGGTAAAGCAAATCTTACTTGGATTTTATACATGACTAATCCCTTGAGCATAGGTGATCAGTCGCCTTTCCCATGGTGAAAGTATGCCTGCTCTTTTCCAAAAAAATTGTTGGGTGACATAAAACTGCTCAAAACAGTCTCTTCACTTGGACCATATTTGATTAAAGCTGAAGCTTTTTAGATGGGTAAGAAAAAATTATGATAACAATATACAGGTACTCGTTCATATTTGTAAAGACTCTCTACTCGTTTTCTTTCCTTCTCTTTCTGAGACCTAGGGGGATACTTCTTTGTCCTGCTGTACAGCTCCCTCTTTTTTTCCCTGCTTTTTATGGGATCTGGTTCTTTTTCTGTGACTCCTGATTTGACTGGCATTTCATATATGTATTTCTTAGTCCCTCTGTTAGCTGTATTTTTGCAGTAAAGCTTTTCCTGCCCTCCCAGGCTTAATTTTTTTTTTTTTGACCACACAGTCAGTTTTAATACCCAGCTTGTTGTGGAGGCTGCACCAGTACTTAAAGAAGAAGGCAAATGGTCCTTTTACCTTTGATTTCCTGTGTCTGGAAGTAACACAATAGTTAACGTTGAAATGAAGACAGAGATAAATCACGTAGTGGTCTATATGAAAGTTTTATGGGCAAGTGCTTTATTGCTAATTGTCTTGAAATAGTCAGATGCTATGAATCTCTGGAGTGTAAAGTATCTTCTGGCAGAGGTTTTTATTAATCTGATCAGGTAGAATTACATCTGTTCTTCTTTAGCATTCGTATAAAACATATTCCAGGTATTGTGTAATGTACTTCTTCAATTTAAGAGTTGCAGCATTGGCTGCAGGAGTCCTTAGTTGCAGTACTAGCCTCTGCTGGTTCTTGGCAAGTTCCCTTTTTGCAAAGAGACGTGATCATATTATTTCCTTGTTTGGAGAACTTAGTACTAGAATTTACTCAGCTACCTATTTCAGCAAGGATCACTTGCTAGAAAAGCCCAAACTGTACTCCTGCGAAGCTTCCCCAAAATCATTGAGGTGTTGATAGCTGAAGATGCTAACACAGAATCACACAGAATGGCTGAGGTTGGAAGGGACTCTGGAGGTTGTCTGCCCAACCCCCCTGCTCAAGCATGGCCACCCAGAGCAGTTTCCCCAGGACCATGACCTGGCTTTTGAATGTCACCAAGGAGGGAGACTCCACAGCCTCCTTCAGCAACCTGTGCCAATGCTCAGTCACCCTCACAGTGAAAAAGTGTCTCCTGATGTTCAGAGGGAACCTCCTGTTTTTCAGTTTGTGCCTGTTGCCTCCAGTGCTGGCACTGGGCACCACTGAAAAGAGCCTGACTGTCCTCTTTGCATCCTCCCAGGTATTTATGTACATTGATGAGATCCCCCTGAGCCTTCTCTTCTACAGGCCGACGAGTCTGAGCATTCTCAGCTTTTCCTCATAGGAGAGATGCTGAGTCCCCTAATTATCTTCATGGCCTTTTGCTGGACTCTCTCCAATACGTTCATGTCTCTCTCGTAATGGGGAGCCTAGGACTGGACACGGTGCTGCTTAGAGGGACAGGATCACCTCCCTCCACCTGCTGGCAACTCTCCTAATGCAGCCCAGGATACCATTTGCTTTCTTTTCAGCAAGGGCACATTACATGACCAACCTGGTGTCCCCCAAGACCCCCAGGGCCTTTTCAGCCCAGCTGCTTTCCAGCTGGGTGGTCCCCAGCATGTACTGGTGCATTGGGGCCGTTCCTCTCTAGGTGAAGAACTTTGCACTTCCCCTTGTTGAACTGCATGAGGTTCCCATCAGCCCATTTTGGGTCACAGCATGACCCTCTGGTGTATCAGCCACTCCTCCCAGTTTTATGTCATCAGCAAACTTGCTGAGGGTCCACTCTGCCCCATCATCCAGATCATTAATGAAAATGTTGAACAGAATTGGACCCAGTATTGACCCCTGGGGTACACCACTAGTTACTGGCCTCCAGCTAGACTTTATGCCTCTGATCACTGCCCTCATGGCTTGGCCGTTCGGCCAGTTTTCAGTCCGCCTCACTGTTTCCTCATCCAGTCCATCCAGTTAGCTCATTTTACTAGTTTCTTTTATTCTTTTTATTTAATTTCTATTCTGTTTATAATATTTTTAATTGAAATTATCCGAAGTTTCCTGAGACCAAGTCTTGGCTTACTGGCACTGAGAAAGCCAGGGCGAATGCCTTCTTGTCCTCAGGAAATTCAAGAATTAGAACTGGTTCCTTGTACAAATTATGATCATCTGGCCTCTAGTGGCTCGTAATGGCTCATTATTCCAATACTTCCTTTGGCAGATGGAAGTTTAAGACTTTCTAGCCCAAAATAAATTACACGGTATTTAACAACCTCTAATCCAGAATAATCTGCAATTTGTATCCTGGTAGCTTTCAAGAATCAATTTGGTTCTCTGCTCTGCTTTATTTGTTGTCTCATTACATGCCTCAAGATTTTATCTTATCTCTGATTTGTCTTTTTAGCTATATGGTCTTCAGTTGTATGGAGATCAGCAATATGTTAATTTAGGATCAGCAATATGTTAATTTACGATCCTTAACAAGGAAGGATATCACCTAGGATATGCAGACAAATGTCCATCAAGCGTTGCCTCACACAGATTGAGGCTAAATAGTTTGAGATCTTAACAATGACAAATAACTTTAATCTTACTTTGTAGCAATAGATTTGATAGAACAAGAGATGATAGGACCACTTAAGTTATTTAATCTAGTTTCCCTCGATTCTTCGCAGGCACAGACGGCCTCAATAAGTTACAGTTAATGTAGAAATTTTTTAGTGCTTAAGGCGAAGATCCTCAAGACAGCAACGTGCTATAGGAAAACCACAGGGAAGAGATCAGTATTGTCAGTGACTTGGTACCTCCTAACAGCAATGAATCCTTAAGTGGAAGTGTTGAATCCTAAGTGGAAATAGAATCACAATGCTGGAACATATCTCAAACATAGAATGCAAAGCATCTCCAGACGTTCATGCTGATTTGTCCTGGGGTAGATTCATTCCTTATTCCAGGTAAAGCTTAAGGCAGTGTGAGAGAACAAGGCCCATTAATGGCACTAGAGCACTGCCTAAAGCCAAATCAAATATTTCTGAGAAAAATTAATCCATGTCCACATAATCCAGTTGTCTGTCCAAGGCAAAAGTTCAAAATACACAATACTTAAATTTTTCAGTATGTGTGAAATAATAAAATATATACTTAAAACTGAAATCGGTTTAATAATTTATGGAAGTATCTATAGCTGACTCTTTGTGTTTGGCTTCCTTTAATTTAAATTAAAACAAACAAAAACCAACCATATTGAAGCGGACTCTTTAGAATGTCAGTCCTGATTTGTACTTCAAACTTACTAAATTTGATACTGGTTTTGTGTTTTCAAGGCTGCTGACTTGGCGACCAGTCAGTGGGGAGTTTGGCTCTGGATCTCCTTCTGATGCAAAAGAAAAACTGGTAAGCGATATTTTAAAAGCTTGCAAGAGTTTGGTACAAATGCATTGTGATGTAGAATAAGTGAAAAATATATTTAGTTTAAACCCATTTTTCAATTTTGATATACTTGAAAAAGTTTTTTCCAGAGAAAGTGCTATTCAATGCTTAAAAATGGCAAAGAATTAACTGAGAAAGAGAAGTATGTATTTGTTTGCAGCAAAGTTGGCTTCCAGAAGTTGTAAGTCGTTATCTGTGTACATTTTAGGTAATGTCCTGTGTCTGGTAGGTCTCTGTAATACTGTATTTAGGGGTTGGGTTGTTTTCTGGTCCGGGGTGTGGGTTTTGTTTCATTTTGCTCAACATTCTCTTTAATCTATTGGCATGATGAGAAAATGCTGGAGATGGAAAGATTGGTAGTTAGATTGACTTTTTTTCCTTCAAATTTTTTCCGGTAATAAGAACTTAAACATCAGTGTTTAAAATAGAAAAATATGTATAAACATCAGATGTCTTAGCGCTGATTGACTAAACTGATGTAAAATTTAGATTTGCCTACAAGTAGGCAGTCCTGTACCTACTTTACTACTGATGAGAATTAGTTTAGCTTTTGAACATTCTCATGGGATTACTGCATGAAGTTCTTTATAGATTAATGAAGCATTTGATAAAAATTGTTCAAGGATATGGTCCCAGATGAGTTCTACGAAGAGAAACTGACTCCCTCCATTTATCTTTATGGAGTGTTAACATAATTTACTTACAGCAGAGTGTAAATGTTTGTGATGGCCAGTTCTTATTATACAGGTGTTTTACATCTGTGTGACTGAATGTGCTTGCTTATATCTTGACTCATTTGTAGTGGTTTGATGTATAAAATGTTTGATCTAAACATTGGCTATGTTTTTGATCAATTTATGTCAAATATAATAGCATGCAAAACCAGCAAATATATTAAATGTCTTAGTCATGAATCAATTGAAAGATCTTTTGAAATAGTTTAACGTGACTGTTTTCAAAAATCTTTTTTGTCTTCAGTGTAAAAAAGGCACTTTACAACTTCAAAATTAAAAGAACTTGCATAATAAATAGTGTTAAAGGAGATATATTTTAGATCCTCTCCTTTGGTAGGATAGAATTTTTGCAGGCTTTAGATATTTCCATCTAGTTTTTCTGCAGGTAGTTCAAATATAATGAAGTGTTCTACTATCTATAGCCATAATATCTATTAAAAGTATTTTTATACTTAAGAGATTAAAACTTTGGTTATTTACTGGTATGAGAAGTTGATATGTTCTATATAGGACCTGTCTGTGTAGATTTAAATGTTGCTAACGCCACAATGCAGGGAATTAACGTGTTGTCTCCAGTGGCATTTACGGAACAAATGCCAATAGAAATGCTGGGTTATTGAAAGGGACAGTAATCACTACATAGAACTGCTTTGCAGTTAATGATAACATATTTTGTTATTAATTACATTTCCCTCTGAAATGAAACCAATAGGTATAATCAGTGATTTTAATACTTTATATCCCACTGATGAAGGTGGAACATATTTATTAAAAAATAAAACAAACCCCCAACAATTCATCTTCCAAAGTCATTGAGTTCTAGCTCACAAGATAACATAATACAACATGGAGAATCAGAGCTGGTGAAGCAGCGATCTGGCAAAAGGATTTTAAATTAGAGCACTTTCTTGATATGCATATATTGTCCTCCTCCATTATGTTACTGTGGTAAATTCCTGTAGCACCTACAGACATGTTAGTAGGAGCTTATAATTCTGAACTTTCAAGGGAGTAAAGGTAAGTAAAGATTAAAGTTTGATGGTACCTCATATTGTTTGGTCTTGTCATTTAAGAGTTGTGTGTTCACATTTTCACCCGTTATAAAAGGAATACAAATTCTCACAGAAGCTGTTAGAGGTTTCTATTGTAGATCAAGGTTAGATACTGTGTTTCCCAGTATCAGAACTTTGCAGCAAACCTCATATACATAATCTGGTAAAAGTCAAACTAACTGTTGGCTGACATACTAAAAGCTCGGATGGCGTACAAAAAAACTATGTGCAAAATACTACTCGTTGGCTTTGTTCTGTAATTAAGTATTTGTTGCTTGTTAAATTTTCAATTCTTTCTTAGTAGGTCATCTTTTTAGTACATCTTTCTTGAATGCTAATAGCAAATATAACTAAAGCGAGTGAAAAAGTGCAGTGTTGAGACAGCAAATGCCTTGAGCTATGAAGAGCACAACACTATTGATGATTAGCTCACAGAAGTTTTCTGCAAGTTAATTTTTTCTTTTTTGCTTTCTTTTCAGGATACAATCTCACAGAAGTCAGTAGATATTCATGATTCTATTCAGCCTAGATCTTCAGATGGACGTTCATATCAACCCAGCGCAGGGTCCACAGTAGGTGAAGAAATGAGTAAAAGCAAGCCAACAGCAAGTGCGTGTTTTGTGGTGATTTGGCATTTTCTATCTGTTAAGAGTTGTATTTAGCAGATATTTGATATCTTTAGTCATAGCCCCAGCTGTAACTTAAAAACCATGATGTGAAGAAAATTACATTGGTTAAATTTTTGTCTCCATGTAGTATGACAGAATTCTGTTGGACTCTTGTGGGTCGACATTTTTCACCTGTGCTTTAAAAAAAATCTAGAGTTCAGCCACTAATTTGCAGGCTTTTTACACAAAGCAAAATACTAAAAATAGTACTTTTCTTATAATGCTATGTAAATGAGTAATACTTTTTTCTTAAAAGCAAAGTCCTTTCTGTGCAGAATGCAACAGAAGCAATAGCTGGGGCGGGGGGAAGGTGTATTTAGACTGATTTGAAGAGAGTATATCAAACCCTTAAGATCCTTGTGCAGAGTTATGTGTTGGTGCTTAAAATGCTCGTGTGTGGTGGCATTAGTACTTGCCACAAGTACAAACGACCATCAGTGATACCTGTGCTCCCCTGAGCCTCCTCTGCCTGTGGGCAGTCTCAGCCTCTGGTTCTTGCCGTTGCACTGATGCTAACAACAAGGTCACTAATTTTGGTGATTTTTAGGTAACATTGAATATTTGTCCAATATATGGCAGGTGACTTTAAAGTTAGGAAATAGTTTTTTAAAACCTGCCAATTGTTAACATGGTGATCAGTCCTGGTTTTAGAAGTTTAATTCAGATGGGTGGATTCTAAGTTTGGTTTATGAATGTGCTTGAAGTTAAGCTGTTCTTCAGCTTACCCCCAAAATAGCTCAAAAAATGAAAAAACAAGCAATTTTCTTTAGTTAACGAGCAATTTTCTTTTTCTTTCCTTTTAAAGAATTTCCAGAACAGAAGTTGTTTGCTGCTCTTTTGATCAAATGTGTTGTACAACTGGAACTCATTCAGACGATCGACAATATTGTGTTCTTCCCAGCAACTAGCAAAAAAGAGGATGCAGAGAATCTAGCAGCAGCACAAGTAAGTAGAACTGATAGGTATCTCTCTTCTTAACAGCTTTTTCTCTAGTGGATAAAGTTTCAGAAGTTCCTGTGACATCTTCTAATCTACAATTTTTAGAAGTGCTTGAGAACTTCTAGCACACCGTTGAGATGTTTTACGTCTTGCATTAAATTGCATTTGCTGTGCTGAGGCAGCACACTGTGGAGATTAAAACATGTATTGTTCAAAGGGGTTTATGTAACTGGGATGTGGATACAACTTTTAATACAGTTTTAAGTTTAAATACAGATGAAAACAGGGTAGGATTGAGTTATTGCAGGAATTTGAAGATTGTGGATCTTTACTTGAAATCTCTTTTTTTTTTTAATAGAGGGATGCAGTAGACTTTGATGTCCATGTGGATACCCAAGATCAAGGGATGTATCGTTTTCTAACATCACAGCAGCTTTTCAAACTTCTCGATTGTCTGCTGGAATCTCACAGATTTGCTAAAGCATTTAATTCAAACAATGAACAAAGAACTGCTCTCTGGAAAGCAGGTGAGTCAGTCACCTTGGAGAAATATTTTGTGAGAATGGCTGGACGGTCGCACTCAAAGAGTTGCGGTCAACGGCTCGATGTCCAAGTGGAGACCAGTGACAAGTGGCGTTCCTCAGGGGTCGGTGCTGGGACCTGTACTGTTCAACATCTTTGTCGGAGACATGGACAGAGGGGTTGAGAGCACCCTCAGCAAGTTTGCCGATGATACCAAGCTGTTTGGCGAGGTAGACACGCTGGAGGGGAGGGATGCCATCCAGAGGGACCTGGACAGGCTGGAGAGGTGGGCCCAAGCCAACCTCTCATGCAGTTCAACAAGGCCAAGTGCAAGGTCTTACATCTGGGTCGGGGCAATCCCAAGCACAATTACAGGCTGGGCGGGGAATGGCTGGAGAGCAGCACTGAG
>VUYV01000173.1:469919-511237 GCA_008711295.1 Anarhynchus alexandrinus | reverse complement strand
GATCTCTGGTCTAGTGGGTGGTGTCCCTGCCTATAGCAGGGGGGTTGGAACTCGATGATCTTCAAGGTCCTTTTCAACCTAAACCATTCTATGATTCTATGATTACTGTGCTTTGAATTGACCCAAAAATAGGTCAAAAGTACTTTGATGGTGAATGTAAAATAGAATATCGGGCTGTAACTTTATAACCCTAGAATCCCTAAGGGGAGGAGACCTCATCTGTGCAGGTGCAAATACCTTTTCGATTTCCTAAAATTTAAGGTTTCACTGTGTTAGGGTGGCCGAGCTGGTCCCTGGCTGTTGTCTGAGTCCCATGATTGGAAGTTGCAGGCACAAAACCCCAACACTTGTTAGGGGGGTGGTTTTACCTACCAGCGTATGAGTGAAATGTATGTCATTTTCTGAAACGGATGGAAAATACACTCTTTGTAGCATTGTGTTTAATCTGTTCCTATATTAATATTTTTAATGATGAACACATACTGTGAATAGGCTGCAAGCTGTTTTGTGTGTTGATGTATGCATACACAGAACCACTTCACCTTGAGTGAGAGAGTGCTAATATTTATGGGTCTGCTTTTTGCTAGTGTGGACCTCCACTGGCAAACTGAGTTTAATTATGCATTAACAGCTTTGGAAACAGTATTGTAGACATCTTTATGAAAAGCAAGCAATAAACCAGGAAACACTATAGGTGTAGGATTGTGACAAAATGGTCCATTATTGAGGTGGTTAGAATGCCCTTTTATCACACACCCAGGTTTCACATCTACTTGGAAGTTTATCTAAAAAGGGATGCCAAACACAATTATGGCGTATATACGTAGGTTAATTTTTAGCAGTACTCCATTGTACTAAATGTTATGAGAAATTTATTGCATAAGGTCATTCTTCTAACTGTCTACGTGCAGGAGATGCTTAGAAAGAGAAGTGGGGGTCTGTAAGGAAAAATGTCAGATGAAACAGAAATCTAAATGTATGCTTGGCATTTCTCTAGGTTTCAAAGGCAAATCAAAGCCCAATCTTCTGAAACAGGAGACAAGTAGTCTTGCCTGTGGGTTGCGCATTCTGTTCCGTATGTACATGGATGAAAGCCGTACCAGTGCATGGGAGGAAGTCCAGCAAAGACTACTCAAGTAAGGTCCATGTAGCTGAACCTGCTGATGTCATTTCTGATGTTAAAGAATGTTTATTTTTATTTTAAAGGATAGACCTCCTCTGCTTGCAGTAAACGTCCTAGAGCTAATGCAGTATGGTGGTGGTCACAGCTAATAGTGGGAGTTTTTACGCTGTGTGGAGAGTGCTGTGCCTCCAGCTACTAATGCTGCTTCTGCTTTTTGTTCTCATTACATGTTTTGCAGGAGAGAACAAAGGTTTTGTCACCTTCTGTTTTTTTGTAGCATGTGGGTAGGTGGGGGGTTGTTATCGCTCCTTTTTAAAAGGTAAAGCAACTATCACCTAACCCTTGCTTTTTTCTTTCAATAACCTCCAGTGTTTTTGGGAACGGATGCTGTCTGTTCTCATCTGCAGAAATGAGCCCCGGGCTTGAGGAGCTTATGACCACACAGAAGTTTTTGGCTTTTTGGTTATTCATTACTGTGAATACTAAGGTTCGCCCGAATGTTTTTAGTTTACAAAGTTGTACCAAGCAACAGAGGGCTTAAAGCCATGGAAGTAACACAGTGAAAGTATTTTAAGGTTTACAGACCAGGGAGCAAAGCTGAAAACTACCTGGTTACATCAGCATGAGATTAATTTTTAAAGTCTCCGTATCATTTTGTCACATGCATTTTAATACCTCTCAAAGAGCACTTGATACACTGTAAATATATGCACAAACAGCGCGATCATGTTCTGGCAGCGTGATTAATACTGAAGTCCTAGGACTTTGGTTTCGAGTTGTACAAAATCACTGCTTTGTGTTACTAATCAGGCTTACTGCAGCTTTCGTAAAACGATGCTGTTCTACACCAGGGCTCTACACTGGTACAGTTGCAAAGCCAAAGCTCCCTCTCTGCAGTAGAGCTGAAAATAAAATGTTAGTTACTACTCTTTTTGTCTTTTCTCTCTAGTGTCTGCAGTGAGGCTCTGAGTTATTTTCTCACTCTGACATCAGAAAGTCATCGGGAAGCCTGGACTAATCTCTTACTCTTATTTTTGACTAAAGTCCTGAAGATAAGTGATGAAAGGGTAAGTAACTGTTTGGAATGGTATTTAAGACAACATTTACAGGTAAGAATTAGTTCCAGACCAGTATGCCTGACTTTAAAAGCTCCTGCTGCTCTGTAGACACTCTTTGTTGAGGGAATGTAGATTGAAGCTGCACTTGACAGATACTGACAAGAGTAATGCAGAGTGAGGGTGCAGTGAGTGATAAAATAAAATGTGTCTGAGAAAATTTAAGATGCTAAAATCCTGTAGAAGTGTGTGTTAAGTTGCTTTTGCCCCTCTCCTGCTGAGGAAGAGGATTAGTGGCTGATATTTTATTCAAAGAAATAACTCCTGTTTCTGCTTCCGGTGCTACATGTACATCACCTTCACCTTCTCCAAAGCAATTCTGCAGTAAATAAATCCATATTTAGATCTNAAAAAAAAAAAAAAAAAAGAAAAATTCTTCCTCTTGAAGAATAAGCATTAGCAAGGAGCTGTGTGTAGCTACTGAGCATCTGTCAGAGTACCTCACAGCTGGCTTAGCCTTATTCTAGCACCGTCAGCTTTGGTTATGAAGATGTTTCTGCTTGTCACTTTGTGGGTTTCTCACCTTGACTTGGGAGAGTATTTAAAATTCTTCACTTACAACACGCTTTCTGAGGTGTATTGGTGCATAATAGAATAATTTCTTCCATTTGTTTTCTCCTCAGTTCAAGGCTCACGCCTCGTTCTACTATCCTCTGCTGTGTGAAATTATGCAGTTTGACCTTATTCCTGAACTTCGAGCTGTTCTGCGAAGGTTTTTCCTGCGGATCGGTGTGGTGTTCCAAATATCCCAACCGCCAGAACAAGAGGCTGGAATAAGCAAGCAGTAGCAGATAGTGACTGAGTATTGCTCCGTTTAAAAGTTTCTATTCCTCAGCTAAATAAAAGGACCAGGTAGCTGAGCCATTCTGTCTGGATATCCATAAAAATGGTTTCTTTGTATGGCAGTGTGTATCTGAGGGTTAACGGTACAGATGCTTACAACTGTAATTAAGGCTTGCAACACTCCAGTCCCTTTATTTCCTGATGGATTATCTCTATCGGTTTCTCTTACCTGGCTCGTGCTGAGCACAGAGCCAGTTTTTAGCACAGTCCTCTTGTCAGCGTGGGCTGCAATACCCTTTCCTGTCCTAGACAGCAGTATAGCAACAGATGTTTATGGCGGGCGTGAAAGTAACCTGTACCCAAAGAACTATATATGTAAAGGTTTGAGCTTCTGCGAGAAGTACAACTCAGGAGAGCTGTATTTTGAAGGATAAAATGTTTATAGTGAAAAGAAAATGGAGATTATTGTTCATGGTAAAAGATATTTAGCAACTATGTCTGATATTCTTATTAAGATTTTTGCACACTCAGGCTGTCTGAGACATTGGTAATCATCCTTCTGTGAAAAATGTACAGAGATGCAGGTCTGTAATATAAACTCTTTAACACTATACAGTTCTTCCTGAATTGTTTTATTTCTGTATTATTTGCTGAAAACCCATAACACTTCATTGTTTACCAAATGCACTAGAAGTTTGGGTTTATTTTTTTGGGGGTTGCGATTTTTTTTTCTTTTCTTTCCTTTTTTTTTTTTTTTTTTNTTTTTTTTTTTTTTTTTTTTCCCCAGTTTCATTGTAGCCCAGAAGTTAGTGTTGCTGACTTGGCGAGAACAGAGGTAGAAATATCAGGACTGACCTAACTACCTGTAATATACTTGTTTTAGGGCTTTTAAATATAACGAGCCATTGAAATGATGATCCTTTGAGGACTGGAACTTGAATCACTGCAAACAAGTCTAGGTTGTGTCTGCTGTCACATGTTTTTTTGTTTGATGTAGATTTCACTCTTATGTACAGAATTTAATGTTGAATATATTCAAGTAACAAATCTGGCATGGTTTGGGGATGGTTAAATTTATTGGAAATGTATTCATACTGTGAATTGTGCTCCGATGGTTGAAAGACGAGATTGTCAAGCATTCTGTATTACAATGGATGTAGAAATTTTTTTCAGATGGACAAAATGTATATGGTACAGATATGTAAAGTTTTCTATGTAAAAAAAATTCTGTACAACTTTCTGTACAATATTTGGTTCTCATCTGGCATATTCTAATCAGGTTATAGGTCAATAAAGTTTTTGAACTCTTTCATCAGTGCAATCAAAACCAGTCTAATCCACAGCTACTTGTTTTACAGTTGCCTTTGCCTCTCATGCTCTCGTTTCAAAGGAACAAACCCCGGCCCGCTGGGTGCCTTTCGATTGACTGGGATGTGTCTTCTCACTGATAGCCAAATACAGGGTGAAAAAGAATGGTAAGCTTAAAAAAAAAAAAAAAAANAAAAAAAAAAAGAAAAAAGGAAGAAAAAACCTGCTTGTAGGTGGACTAGTCAAGTGAACCCCGTAGCGCTGCACAGATAGAAACTCAAATACTGCGTTTTGCTTTCTGGGAATGAAAATATTAATATGCAACAGACTGGAATGAGAGTGGATGGAAGGGAAAGGCTGGGATTACAGTTCGTCTGACTGTGCTGACTGGGAAAGCACCAGCCAGCTCAGCCTTGTCAGCGTCTCTGGTTTTGTAAGTAATAGTGGGAATGGAATTGTTTTCCAGTGTGTTCTCCCAAAACTCAGGACTAGCAAAGGAGAGAAGCGTGAAGACTGAGGAAGTAGATGAGGGAGCCTCATCTCCAGGGTGAAGGAATGCGCCTCTCCCCAGTGAAGTGGGAGATGAGCAAAATGCAGCCGTTTACAGCAGGCTCCAAAAATAAGTGTAAGCAGTTCAATGCAATAGCTATGGAAAAGCCAGTGAAGGGAATTAAAAGGCATGACCTGTAACTAGGAGCTTTCTCATAATGTTAATTGGGGTGGAGCAAAACCAAATTGCATTTATCAAAGTTGGAAGGGGGAGAATTAAACCTTACTGCTTCATTCTGTTGCATACTCAAATTTAGTAATGACTTTTTTTACAGCATGACCTTCTCATGCCATACCTTATTTATTGCTGAAGTAGAAGAGGCCCAAGAGCTGTTTAGTCTTGGCCCATCGGACACTGGACTCCCATATCATCATTACTCTTGTCTGTACCTCTCTTTAGTTGCTGTAATGCCAGAACTGCACTAGCTGTACTCCGGGTATCATGTTCAACTTGCAGCATGAGGGGCTCTGTGGTGGGGTCATAATTGTATTGTAAAACACTTTCACCTTAGCTGCTTCAAATTATTTGGGGATTCCTGCCCCTGGGAAGTGCAGGGGGCAAACCATCAGGGTTGTACTACATGCTGTAGCCTGGGTCAGGGCTTGCACTAAGCCCCCTGCATTACTTACTGGCCACTGGTGTCATACCCAAACTGATGAAGGTGATAAGCCTTTGAGCTGATGAGCCAAAAGCTCATGGCAAGAATTATCCTGATTTGGCACTCCCTCTCTGGGAAGGAACAGGCTGGAGCCATGAAAAAGCTACGCACAACAGAGGAGATGGTTGCTGCGAGGGGTACCGCAATGTTACCTGCTGTCAGCTGCTGCTGTGGCCTTCAAGCAGGTGGACAGAAGCTTCAAGGCAGCATAATAATAAAGACATTTTTACAAGTTGTTTCTGTTTCATCATTTGTTTTTCCCTGCTGGTCAAGCTTTGGCCTCCGGCTAGGAATTCCTAACCAAGAGGAAAGCTGCTTCACCTTGATGGTTCAGTTCACTGAACTCCTAAAATCTTGCTTCCATCTAAACATCTTGCTAAAGCTGTCTTTTATTCAACAACTTCTCCGTGTGTTTCTCCTGCCTCCTTGAAGACAACCTTAACATTCAAGTTTGTTCATGAGTAAATGTAAGCTGAAGCATATGATAAATTAAGAAAAATGAAGTCTGCTTTCACATTTTTAGTAACAAAATAATTTATTAACTCTTAAATCAGAACCATAAATTAAATATATGCAACAGTATCTGTATTTCCAGCACACAACAGGTTAGGGGATATAAGAAACTGCCAATAGTCATTTTCCCATGAAACCATTTGCTGAGCTTTCATGCAGGACAGCACTCATCACTGTATGAAATGCAAATGCCCTTCACCAAGTTATTTACTCTTTCGTTAAAAGCTTAAAGTGCACCTCTGCTGTTGGGTTACTCTCTTTCCAGACAGTTTTGGAGTCTGGCTATAAACAAAGCTAAAAATTAACTTTGATTTAATATCAAATTCACACACACACACACTCCGGTTTTGTGCTAAGTCCAGCTCTGAGGCTGAAACTTGTATAAAAAGTGCAAAAAACGCCAAGCTACCCCTCTGCTTCCTACATCATGTAATATAAAACATCCCCGCTCTATGCCTCCATTGCACTGCAGCTTCTGGTACTTCATTATTGCTATTTTGAGTGACACACACGGCTCCACACTCTGTACACGGAGGAGACCCTGGAAAGTGCAGCAGTGTGGAGCAGCCCCAGCTCCACTGCGAGGGCTCCCCTCAGCCGTGGGCGGTCGAGAGGCCTTCCCAACTCAGCGGCAGCGTGTTGTCAGGTGGAAGCTTTGCTGGGCTGGACTGGTCAGCCATGAGCCTTCGGAGCGTCTCTGAGGTGCCCGGTCGCAGCCAGGGCTCTGTTGCCACCGTGTCGACAGAACTGGGCCGTCTGCTGTCCTCAGCTGGAGCGCGCTTCAGCAGGTCATCCGCTTCGCCCAAGGAAATGTTATCACCTGAGAGAGAGAGAGCACAACGTATGTATGGTAAAGGGGACGAAAGCTTATCACATCTTACCACAACATTTTGTTATACCAAAGAGGCTAATTTGTCTGCAATAAATGCATAAGCAATGCTTTTAAATTACATTTGTTTCTACATCACACACACGTTTGCTGTGCTGGGGAACTGAGGGAACCGAGCCCATCTACAGCCGAGAGCAGCCACGCTGAGCCTGTGATGTCTGATGCCAACAGCTCCCCCCTGCCAGATCAACACGGCGGCCAGACAGGCGCCCTGGGATGGGCTGGGTAGAAGGTTCCGGCTTTCCCAAAGCCTCCGACTATAAGGACAAGTCAAATCTGTCAGTGCATATATGCACAGGAAATGGATATACAAATAAGGCCACTAAATTACAGTGTTACAGCTAAACGCTGCTCTATAGACAGTCGCTTACTCAGGCCAGAACTCAGGAAGGGGTGAATTATTTTAACACTGGTAAACTGTACAAATGCAAGCAAATCTGCACAGCACAGTCCAACATAGCTAATAACCCTCACGCAATCTCATGCTGAAATGCAGACTGCATAAATCATCATCTCCCCGCTACAAAACAAAACACCAAAAACCAACAAAAAAAAAAAGCACCAAAAAATCCAGCTCAGGGTGGTTTTTATTCTGAACTCCACTGTTGTTATTTGTGCAAGGTTATTTGTGCAAACTTAAAATTGCGATGTTTTCCTCTTTAGTATTGAGTCATATAAATGAGGAAGTTTCTGATTTGTTGGGGTTTTTTAAAGCTCAGCCAAAAAATGTTTGAACAATTTGGATGTGTGTGCTCCACACATCCAAAACCACAGAAGTTTTTGCAGAAACATGCTGATTCCAGTAAAACATAAGAATTTTATATACTTTAGTGATAAAATATTTGACTTCAGCAATTCATGTCATGTAATTTAAGTATTTGGATGATTTTTCCGAACTTCAGTTTTTCATTCTGGAAGAAATGACTTTTTAAAGTTTGATTTTGAACCCAAGCTTCTCTGTTAAATGTTGTTTCTTCTGTAACAGGATAATCTACTTTGCTTCCAGCTTTAGGTTGTCTGCAGTTAGTCAGTGACATGCAGAGTCCTGGCTCATTTTCACTCTATTCTTAATAAAAATCAGTAAAGCAATTTGAATTAATTACTGTATCTTTTATCCTTAGAAAAAGATTTGGCAGTAATAAGAAGGGTTTATTCATTATATATAAGCTTATGAATTTAACCTTAATGCAGGTAAAACGTTTCCTCAGTAAGAAAGACACATAGTTGTAAAATTTCTGAGACTATCTTTTCTCTCCCTCTTATTCAGATGTCATCCAGGATTTTCCCATCAAAATTCTCAGTTTAACACTCTTAATAAAGAACATAAAAAATGCATTTTAGTGTAAGTTACAGCTGCACATGTATGGTATAAAAAGGTAAGTTGAAGTGCGGTCTGCTTTCCTGAATCTTATACTCTATTTGCCACACAGCTGCAGGAGATTCACCAAAGTTCTGTCTCATTTTCCTTTCTTTTTTTTCCACAGCAATTCCTCCATTGTGCTCTTCTCCCCCTCTATTTATTGACACTTGAAAGCCCATGGTCTAAGTGCAGGTGTGAGAAGCCGAGTCCTGCAGACGCAGCAGCCAGGTGTGTAGACGTGAAGGCACGGACAGAAACTGCACAACCCCACCTACTGAAGGCTCAGTTGTCCTCTCAGTGCCTAAGGCAGGAGGATGCACGTTCCAAACCAAAATGCCGACTACTTTTTGTTTAGTAAGAACTTGGCAGTGAATCCACTAGTTCTGTCACATCACACAGACGGCGATCTGATCATCCCCCAGGCCGCCTCAGGCTGGGTAAAACTTCTCTGTAATATCGAAAGTGTAAACAGACCGCCCGCTCTCTAGGGTCAGTCATCACCTTTGCTTGATGTGGGGTCTAAAGCCAACACAGTGAGACCTCTCGGTCTGCTAAGTCCTGGGTCAGATGAACTCTCCCGCAGGTTGGAACCCGCAGTTTCTACATACAAAAGTTACGGTGGGGTTAACAACAGTGCCCCACAGGGAAAACAATACCTAAAGAGAATTAATTTTCTTTTTACTCCCTTTTTTAAGAGATTATATTTAGAAACAATAAAAAAAGAGAGTATATTTGTTTAAAGACAAATAAGCTGTGGACTTTCAGAGCAGAGGGCTGGATTTCGAGTTTAAATATTACTGCCTTCAAAGGCAAAGCCATAAGGTCTTCCAGCAGTTAGAAGGAAGAACCACTTTCTTGCCAGAGATAAGCTCATAGTGCACATCACTATGTCAGACTCAGTTGGTGCTGCTTTTAGAAAGCACAACAGACCAGCTACAGTACAAAAGTTGCTTCATCATCATGCATTTTAACACTTGGTATACTCCATAAAATTCTTAATTGGGCCTCATATAAAGACTTTTCTTTGGAACTGCCACTTGATACTTCATAGTTTGTATCTGGAGGCTGGGGATCAGCAGTCCTCTTTCCCTCATGTGAAATACCGATTTAAGAAATTGAGTGGTGTCTGGACTCCCGCTAAGCACTGACTGCAGCACATCCTGCCCCTAGATGAGAACAAACTTCTGTCAGCCTGCACTTACCAGGAATCAGTGCTGCTGCCCGCTGTACATCAGCACAGGCTCCAGCATTCCTTTATGTAAAGGCACAGAGGAATGCCTAAAGAGTCTCAAGCAATTTAGGCAACTACTCTTACATATAGCAGGGTCTCAGCCTCTCTAATGTGCTCAAACCCATGAGAATTCTCTCTTCTGTGTCTGAGTCTGCTCTTGTTTACACAGTTAGGAACATGAATACTTTGCCCACTGGAGAAAGCAGCTGCTGGCTTGCAGAGACTTCATTGCCCAAAGTACCCACCAAGTTGATGGGAATGTGGTTTTTTTTTGGATGGGTGAAAACAGAGAAGGAGGCCTGGCTCCAATATGCACCGATATTCTAGTCAAGAAAACAATTCTGGGTGGCTTTAGGATTCCCACATCAGTCCCATAAAGGAAAGTGAACTACTGTGCCAACAGGATCAGCTCTTAAGATTTATCAAAGCCAGTAAATTGCCATCTCCCAGTCACTTAAAGGGAAGATAACCAGTTAGAGTCCCTTAGTTACATATTTGACACAGTTGTTTTCTCCCAGCAGTGTCTCTGAGGGTGGAGGAGGAGTAACAGTCCTAGCTGTTAGGAAAGGAAGAGGATGCCACAAGGGTTCTATCAAACTGCTAGGGAAAAGGAATAAAACCACTTGGCTTTACAAAAAAAATGAGTGATGTCACTGGGTCTGAGGAGGGGACAGGAGTGCAGGCAGCAGTGCAGCCCTAACGACCACAGCTGAGCAAAAGGACCTCTCGTTCCATTTCCAAGAGGCACATATGCTAAGGATGAGTGGTAGTCCCCATGTGTTCCAAAGAACAAGCTACATATAGACATATAAATATATATATACACACACACACACAAAAGTTAAATATATCTAAAGGCTGAAGCTCTGGAAACCATGACAAACAGAAGGCAAACAAAATAGAAAGTGTAGTTGACACGATTCAAGGTGACCTTATAAAAGAGGTGAGACAGAACAAGGACAGAGAAGTAAAAGAATTTCACACAGCAAAAATGTTTGGGTGGAGTAAAATTAGTAAAGCATTTGTTTAGATTATAGAAGAAATTAATATGAATGGTTAGGTTTTTTTAGTGACTTAAAAATCACAGTGAGATGGTTAAAACAAAAAAGGGATGAAGTGCTTGTAAGAGTACCCATAGCAACAGAATCAGAAAAACTGTCAGCATCTGTACTCTGATTAAGTTTATAAAAAGGATACTGATACTGTAATTGCCTAGACAGCGTAGCAACTGCCTCCTAAAAAAAGGGAGATTTCAGACTCATATGAAAGAGTCATTAGCACAGAGTGTATCAGCTGGGTCATAATCCACGTGAGAAATTAAAGGCCATTAATGGTTGCCATAACTGGTACCTTGTACACAAAGTAGATCTACATCAGGCAGTCAGCCCACGGAGCAGCTCTGAGATAACTCCCGGAGTTTGATGTATTATAAGGTCACAAGACATACATAATAAATTCAAGTGCGTGTATAGTGAAAGAGGTATCAGTATCAACCTCGAATACGGACTGATCATTCATGTTAACAAACCAATATAAAACCAAAATTAACTAGAAACTGAAGTGCTTCTTTATACACATTTTTTGGGCATATCTTCACGCTGGTTGGACCCCAGACATCTGACTCCTAGGAATGACAATAAACTCACACAGACACCTTATCAACATTCATCAGTCAGGAGCTTCATTTCCTTCCACTAACACTTCAGCCATGCAGCTGGATAGACACATCCTACCGCCAGCAGAGACACATCACAATGTTAGACGTAGTACAGACAGGAGAAGTACAAGTGGCTGATCTGACAGGAATTAGAGCATCTTTTCCTACTACCCTCCTCTAAAAAACTGCGTTGAAGTTTTCTGGGGAACCTCTTGCACCAGCTACAGAACTCTATAAATAATTCCTGTGTTTGAGGCAGTTGCTCACTGTTCAACTACAGGAAGTCTATTAATATTTGTTCCTTTAATTATTGTAATTACTTAGTATTAGCATTCACTACATCATCTCTGCTACACAGAGCATACCTAAATAAGCAGACTTCTGCTGGAGCTCAGTCAGCCTGCGCAATCGTTCTTCATTCTTGCCTTTCAACTGATCAACATCGAGGCTGAAGTTCGAGTGCAAAGAAAAGCCGTCAGGCTGCAGCAACTGTGTCTGGTCTGATGGAACGTAATCCTGCAGAAAATCAAAAAACGCACAAATCCTTTGTTAAATAGCGCATTTTTTAAAAGGGCAAATGTACACCCTCTATATCCATATCATCCAGCCACTAAGGGACCACAGGAACTGTCTGACAGCGTTAGATCTGTGGTCTACCTTCGTATTTAAGCCAATTTGGTTATCATACATACACCACACTCCAACGCTTTCTGCTTTATTCGTCTCCTCTCCCTTGCAGAAGGTGGAAGCTGTGGTGATAAATTAATGTCTCCTAAGGCAGGAAATGTTTCCCCATTAGCACCTGGAAAAACAGAGATGAAATAATTTTCAAAGATATCAAAATATCAGTGTTCAAGTCCGTTTATGTTTTGAAACAAGCCAGTATATTGTGCTTGACTTAATCACAGGAATCAGAGGAATTTATCCAATGAGGACATCTTGCATGAAGCTAGCAATATCCAGATGCAGACAAAAGAACAAGCTACAGCAGCAATGGATAAACTTGAAGCAAAGGCAAAGGATATCTTGAGATATATATTAAATATCTTTTATCTAGATAAGGCATTTCATATCCCACAAATCCACCACCTACCTTACTTCACCATATCTTGTTTGTACCTAGATCTTTAAGGAAAACAATGAGTACTCAAATGAGTATAGTATCTCTGCTTGAGAAAGAGAACACTAGGCAAATTGGAGGCATAAAAAGATACAATCACGTAATAAACTACATATGTAAATAGATGATAATGTTATGTGGAATATATGATCATGTAATCAATGCCTTAATCGCATCTTAGTTATACCTTAACTTTTTCATGTAAGAACGTGTTAGAATTTATTCATACAAAGATAAGTAACTCGATAAATTTTTTATCATACTTCTATCACATTACAGTGGAAGGGGAGCAGGGGGGTTAACCTGTTTCTGTAACATAAATGAACCCTAAGGTGATATCACTGCTTCACACTTGTTTTGTCTATTTCCCTTCCTTTGCTGATTCTGGGAAGGACTTCAAATATGAACTGTTTCAAACAGATACTGTTTTTCTCTCCAGGACCAGTAACCACTGCCTGGGGGCTGGTTTATGGTTTGGTGCGGACAGTGGGCTCTGTTTTCTACTGCAGTGCCTCTAGTACCTCCAATGAACAGAGCCTCCCAGAAAAAGAAAGGACTCTGCTTAGCAAAACCAATCAGAATCCATTACCAACAATTACTCTTTGTGACAACGAAGTCACCTTTTGGAAAGGCTCTTAGTCTATATGACACATTAAGTTAAAACAAAATTAAACCAAAACTTTAAAAGTGTGTAAATATATATACACACACACAGAGTACTGAAAAACTCTGCAGCATTAATCTGAAGTTATTTGCTTTTCTAAAAAAAGATAAGGACGTACAGTGACATTAAAAATAAAACACAACTGTGGAAAGAATGGATTTTTCATTTCCTAGCAATTTGAAAATAAATTTTAATGAAATATTTTATATCATACTCACAAGTTTCAAAGATCTTCAACTGAAATTTTAAAAGTAACAATTATTTGTTACGGGTGTTGGTGGACAGCCAGCTGTATATGAGCCAGCAGTGTGCCCAGGTGGCCAAGAAGGCCAACACCATCCTAGCCTGTATCAGGAATAGCGTGGTGAGCAGGACTAGGGAAGTGATTATTCCCCTGTACTCGGCACTGGTTAGGCCCCACCTCGAGTACTGCATTCAGTTTTGGGCCCCTCACTACAAGAAGGACATTGAGGTGTTGGAGCATGTCCAGGGAAGGGCTACAAAGCTGGTGAGGGGTCTGGAGGACAAATCTGATGAGGAACAACTGAGGGAACTGGGGTTGTTTAGCCTGGAGAAGAGGAGATTCAGAAGAGACCTTATCACCCTCTACAGCTACCTGAAAGGAGGTTGTGGAGAGGTAGGGGCTGACCTCTTCTCCCTGGTGACAAGTGATAGGACAAGAGGAAATGGGTTCAAGTTATGTCAGGGGAGGTTTAGATTGGATATTAGGAAACATATTTTCACTGAAAGGGTTATTAAACATTGTAATAGGCTGCCCAGGGAGGTGGTGGATTCGCCATCCCTGGAGGTGTTTAAAAAAAGGGTAGATGTGGTACTTAGGGACATGGTTTGGAAGTGGTTTTTGTCAGGGTAGGTTAATGGTTGGACTTGATGATCTTAAAGGTCCCTTCCAACCTCAGCAATTCTATGATTCTATGATTTTGGTTGAAAATTGAAATACTTAGGTTTGAAAAATAAATTTGATTGCTATATCAGGGAAGTTCAGAGAAACAAAGACAGATATTTTAAAAAATTCTTTCATATTGCCAGCTCTTTTTTCCCTAGAAATAAAAATTTTATTCAACTCTCCTCTTTTCCCTCCCCCAGTTTCACCAAAGGTACTCATGCTCTTACCACAAATGTTTCAAGTAAAAAAATCAAAGTATATTTTTGAAATGGCATATGGCTAATAATTCACTTATCAGAATTCTAGTTACAAGATCAGTTGAACTTCACTATATTCAAAATAGTGCTATTACTCAGAATACAAAAATTTGTTTAATCATGTGAATTTATCCCAACAGAAACAAAGTACAAGCTACAGCAGAATTTATTTGCATCTTTAGTGTTTCATCAGTGTAAGATGCTACCTATTCCTTTAAGCATCTATCATTCAGATGCTGCTACGTAGACATGCTTTCAAATCACTGCATTAACACTAATGAATTCTAGGGCTTCAAGTAAGGCAAAAAAGGGAAAAATAAAATGATAAACCTCTTTGTTCCTGACTGCCTCAAATTTCTGAACCCTAGGAAATAAAGACAAATTCATTTGTAATGCTGACAACTATTACAAAATTGAGTTGGATTTTAAACCCATGTGAAAAAAAAAAACAAAAAAAACCCAGAGGGGAGTGTTATGCTCTTCTTAGGAAATGAAAAACATTGTTAAAATACACCATGAGTATTTCATAAAAGACCCTCAGACAATGTGAGCAGCACAATTCACAGAAAAAGCAGCCCACAGATAATGAGTTTTTATTTTTCATTTCAGGCATGGAAGTCACCAGATTCATATTCAGAATTTTAATAGCTATTTATAAAGCCCAAATAATGCAAAAGGTAACACAGTTTTAGTTAGTGCCTACGGCTCAGTATTGGGGCACGTCCCTGTCAACAGAGTCATAAATGATCTGAGGAAAAAAAAGACCAAAAAAAAAGGGGGGGTGGGGGGTGGTGAATATTATCATAAGTTCCCTCCCTCACATCACTAAGCTGCAAGAATCAGCTGGAGGGGGAGAGGGAGGAAATAGGAGAGAGGACTATAATATCATGAACCTTATGAAAGTGGTGAATAAAACCAAGGAGCACGCCATCACACGGGCTGCAGATTCCAAACAGATGAAAAGAGATACTTCACACAAGGCACAGTGTGGAAATTTATCCACACAATACTGCTGACGGTAAACTATGATAGGGATTCAAAAATGCTGATTCCGATTCATGAAAGACAATGTATTGAGGACAGCTTAGCAAGATTTATTAAATGCACACACACGGCATTTGACTCAGGAAGCCTCCGAACTACAAGTCGCTGGAGGCTGGAAGAGGACTCCGCAGTGTTGCTGCACGCCTGCCCCCCTCCTCATATCCTTCCCCACGCGCCAATTCTGGCTACCGTTACAGACAGAGTATTTGGCCCCATTCTAGACTGATGGACTCTCCTAAGGCATCCTTTCATCATTTGGTCTGTAAATAATAAATAATATTTCCTAACCCAAAGAAGAATGTATTGCAGGCTACAGAGTACCAAACGCACTGAACAAGCCTGAAAGCCCCATCCCATACCCTTCCCAACGCCGGGTTCTGTCCTGTACTCCAGGACTTGCACGTTAACAGAATAAGCTTGAATACATTTCAAATGAAAAATTCTGCTTTTAACCAAAGCCAGAGATAACAATCATCAGTCTATAGAAACATATCTAGTTTCATCAAAAAGCACTTGCAGGAATCTGCTGTATCTCCCCTACAGCAAAGAATAAAACCTTGTAAGATTATTTCCCATAGATGATTGAAGAGAATTTCAAGGTACTGTAATGCCTACTAATGGAAAATAACGCGTAGAGGCCTGAGCTGGCTGGGTTTTTTAAAAAAGAGAAGACAGGTTCTAGCCTTATTATTTCTAGTGACTGGAAACAAAACACAGCTGAAACAGAACTTTTACATACATACATACAGAGGTTGAATAAGGAGACATAAGACAACGTGAGACACAGTCCTCTACATACAAATCTTTAAAAAACCTAAAAGTCATCTACTTCAGATGATTAAGAAGTGACAATGTTTACAAGTATGATGTTGCAAGTTATGTGAAATGAAGTAATGCGTGAACACCAGAAAAGTGAGTAATTTAGAATGAATCACTATTTTATACCCATATAATCATACTTAAAGTCAAGCATGCTTGCAAAACAAAAGAATGAAAATGAAACAAATCACTGGCTGCCCGACACTTTTATATTTCACCATGGACAGCTCGTAACTGTAAGCTGTGATTGCTAATAAATTGTTTTATTTGCTGCAGAACAATAGAAGAGCATTACATATTCTACTATTGTAATGTATTTGCCGAACTAGCATCAGCTTTTCCTTATCCGAAACTTGGAAGATGTCAAAAAAAGTTCCTTGACAAGGCTAACATCCCAGTCAGAGCACAATGAGCACAGAAAGATGCTTTCTCATGAAAAGATGTGAAGTGGTACAAGGCAAGTGAGCAGCATCATTAACTTTAGGTGTGACCTACACAAATTTATTGCAGTACAATTCCATAAAGATCTGCATTTTAATTTGGAGGCATAATTTTCTAATACTTCAAAACAATCACCATAGCTACACCCACTGCAACTTTTAAAACAGTAATAATCATTTTAGGGACACGTCATTACATTAAATGACATGTTTGTACACTCGTAACATGATTAAGGGGAGGTATAAACTCACCGATAAAAGCACTATCCGATTCCAATAGTGAATTTTTCAAGAACTCATTAGATTCGTTCCTGAACTACAAAAATGAAACAGAAGACATGCAAATTCAGACACCTCAATATCTTTCTGGGGATAAAGTATAATTAATGTAAATTAATTGCCAAACTTCTGCAAAGCTAACAGCAGCTCTACAGTGTTCTGTACTATTCCCTACTTTATGGCTATAAAAAACCTATACATTTTAAAATAATTCATGTTCTCTTTAAGCATTAGGGTATTTTTACTTTTGTGTAGTAATCCCATTAGCTGAAATTGCCTACACATGGCAACCGTTGTGGTGATTTGTGTAACACCAACATTTCCATCAAGAAATACATCCTCATCATTCTGCCTGAGTTTCAGAACAGTCAGCACTAGAAGTGAGCTTTACGCTTAAGGTTTCTATGAAGTATTGATCAAATTAATAATGATTCCTTATGTTTCACTTATCCCACCGCATACAATGTTTCATATTAGAGCATTAATATAACAAATTTCTTCATAGTAATAACAAGCACTAAGAGTAATGCTTATACTTCACTGCATAGTTGCAACCATTTGTTACAGAAATTCTACTATGGAATAATTTATGTTGAAAACCACTCTGAAATCAAAGCAGTAGAAACTACCAGAGGAAACAGAACAAGAGAAAACAATTTTTTTTACTGCAAAGCATTGCTCTGAAGAAGAATTTCAGGCAACAAATTACAACTATAAAATGCATTAAGGTGGGATTTTTTTAATAAAAAATGTTTAATTTCTGTGTATAGTTACAATATTATCCTTGAGGCTAATGGCTTTGCTCTTGCAGTCTTTCATTTTGTATGGTTTCACATGCCCATGAGACAGAATTGAACTCTGGTATTCTGTAGTTTGGGTTAGTGCAGAATTCCAAGTTGATAGCAATTTATTTTGCTCTTTTCATCACGTCAGAAAATAAACATTCTATTTGAGACAACGGATCTAATTATTGACTGCCACGTGCATCACTTAAGCCACCTAAATTCAGAGCAACTGCTTCTGGCTTGGCCTTTTCTACTAATTCCTACCCCCAGCAGCAACCTAACATCATATGAGTATAAAATAAGTACCAATGAATATAAAAAGAAGGGAGTTAAAGAATCAAACTATCTCTACATACAAAGATAAACAACTTGTATGTCAAGTTTAAAGAAGCTGTTACTCATTGTATTGACAAGCAAGAGAAGTAAATAAACTTGCTGTCTTGTAACTTAAGTGTAATTCCTTTCTCCAAATCTGTGAAAGACACAGTATTTCTCACACTTGAAAAAGGCAAAGTAATATAATAAAACAACTATTTATTTCTTACCAGTCGCATGGTTTGTGGGTTACCGCCAGAAGCAGAATCATCTTGACCAACCAAAGCCATATAGACAAGGGACAAAACAATAGTATTGACATAAAACCAGTTAATATTAAAGCACATTAAAAGTTTTATCAGCAAATTATTACAAAAGTGAAGACAACTATGCACCGCTTCTTTAAAATTACACACATTTTAATGAATATTTTTAAAACATTTGAATGCAATGTTTATTCCAGTTTCATTATGTCAATTTAAGTGGAACCAGAGAAATCAAACAGAATTTGGTAGTATTTTATTTCTAAGAACATTGAGCATGTGCAAGCCCTTCTTAAGGCTGGATTAATCAGTCTCTCCCAAGGAGCAAACATACTTTTCACACTAGAGCTATACTGTTCATCACTAATAAAAATCAACTGTTTCCCATCTTGTTCAAAACCTGATTTGCTATCCAGCAAAAGGAAGCATAACTATTTTTGTGGCTACTGAAAACCAATTTTTTTAAGAAGATATAATCACACTTCATTAAATGCTAAAACTGCACTAAATTGTGCTGAATTCTGAAAAAGTTCTCTATATTGCAACAGTCAGAACTACTTTTTTGCTATGTTTACAACAATATTGTAAACACTTGTTATAGAAAGGTCACGTCCAAGTGTTGCCTCAATAACATGAAAAACATCAATTTGTGGGAAGGCAGCATGGTTTAAGCCATCAAAGCAACACATTAGGGCACAAAAGGCTGCTGTATGAATACTTGGCTTCTCTCTTTCACCCTTTTAGGTTTCGTTTATTGATACCTTAAGGTCTTTATTATTTAAGTTACTGCATCTTAATATCTAGTCACACAGCTAGCAAGAAATATTTTTTTTTCATATGTTCCGCACACTGCTGAATCCTAATGCAACTGGAACACAGTACTGAGAAAACACACCAGGTTAAGTAACTTCAGATGAAACAGCATTTAAACAGAAACCTATTTTCCAAAGTGTAAGCAAGAAGTCAAAGCTGATGGCCTTCTTACTAGAATAAAGATTATCCTCCCTTCCCTAACATAAGTATTTTGGTTTTCTTGCCATCATCTTCACATATTAAATTTGATACATCACATATTTTTCTTATATTAAAAACATTTGTGAATTAAAAAAAAAAAGAGTGGAAGGTAATGGTATTCAGCATCCCAGTAGTTGCTAGTGTTAAACTGTGACACTTTAAACTCCATCTCAACTCCAGAGCTAGGAGACAAAAAAAACCAATAATGGAGAGAAATCTCTCTAATTATCAATTTTTGTTTACACTTGCTACGAACCAAGTAGAAAAACAAACAAATACAGTATCAAATTTCAAAAATTAAGACAGCCAAAAATCAATTCTTTCTTCCATAATTAGGGATCACCTGAGCCACGTATTTCCTGATCCCACTTGTGTTTTGCCATTATTTTTTGTGGTCTATCAAGAGCTAGACAGAGGGAGTCAGGAGTCTCATTTATATGTAGTGAAGCTAAACATTACCGCAGTTCTGTAGTTAAAACTCATGGGTACTCAAAAAAAAATTTATTGTATGTTCCAGACATCTGTTTGCCAGGAATAGGCATGTTTGTGTAGCTAAACAGTCGTACCTATATCAACAGAACTCAAGACTAATGATGTTCTCCCCTAGGTGGGACATCTCAACAATCAATTTGACTAGCAAGAACAATGCCGTGTCAGAATAAACTCCGTGAGATGAAATCAGTTCTCTCGGCTTCTGTCAGGGTGTACTAATCAGAGCAGGAGACTGCAGAAAGCCCCAGGAGTGAGTGTACCCTCAACATGCTGTCACTACTCCTGGACTGACAACCAGCCCATTCCCGATACGCTACTCCAGTCAAGCAGAGCCCAGCACCGCAGCGCAACAACATCAAACCTGCTCCTGTGCCTTTCCTTCCTATCCCCCAAAATAATTGTCCAGAAGTCTGTGCCTTATTTATAGGGACATTAAAAAAAAATGATTGATTTCTCAGGATATAGTTCCACTAATAGTCCACATATTTCTCTTTTACAGGAAGAGGAAAAAAAAAGAAAGAAAAAGCATATCAGAGAAAAAACAGTATATAAAGCACGTAAAGTAAAGAACACTTACATATAGTGTGGGAAAACAGGTAAGCCTTTGCCACTACAGGCTATAATATGACATTTGCCCACAGTACAAAAATCCATATTGCTTTAATTCATCTTTCTTTCTGCCTTAAATCAGACAATAAAACCACTCATCTACTTTCAGTGAGAGGAAGATGATAAACTTGTCTCTGAGGAAAATAGACTGGAAATAGAGAGATACATGGCAACTAATTAATTCTCTTGCTCAGTACACAGTGACAGACTATAAAGTTAAATGATGTTGTAAAGCAGTAGGAGAAAGAGAAGAGAAAGAGAGAAGAAAGGCTGCTCCAGGATCCTCTATAAGCATCAGTGGAAAATGTTTTAAAAATCAGCTGCTTGTCTACTAACTAATCTAAATTGTCTGAGGAAATGCCTCTTTAGATTGTCACCATGTAACACTGAATTATCCATTTAGCATTAGCATATGTCTAAAATGACTGCTTGTCCTTAAAATTAATGAAAAAAGGCAATTTTGCTTTCTAGCTGGTACAGGTTCCTCTCCAGACAACACTGAATGAAAGCCTTCTCAGACTGGCCTATTGAAAAATATTCTAATGGCAGAAAAACAAAATCAAACCCCACACCGATCTCAGTTGAAGCTAGTGAATTATTTCTATCATTTCAGTCAATCTCATGAAGGGGAAGACTGAAGACAACCCTATATATTCCATTTAGACATTAGATGATATTCAAGAGCTTGTAATTAATACAGAAGGTGGTATAGATATGCTTATTTGCAACCACGATGTTGTATTATACATAAGCACTATTGCACACATTGCTTGAACACTAGCATATCTATGCAAGATGGAACAGGAATCATCTTTAACACTCACCAGGGTGCCAAACAAAACACCCTGCAAGGAACTGTCACCCTTCACATCTTGGTATCAATTTTGTTAATCTTACTCACATATGGGTCTATTAACAGGTGACACAAACAGCCTCAAAGCACAACCAGTGATAAGAAGAGGCACTCAGATTTTCTAAAGCAGATATAACTGAAAGAAAGATGTAACTCTTTTCCTTTAATATGTGTTTGGGTTTCTGTATGACAAACTTTCACCTCATGTCTAAGGCTAAAAAAAGTCTAAGGAGCAATCTGAAATGGTACCGGGTGTCTGGCGAGGGAGAGGCTGCAGGGGTGGCCTCCGTGAGAAGAGAGCAGGGGCTGCCCCATGCCCAGCGGGTACCACAACAGACCTGCTGCGGGAGACAGCAGAGCCCATCTGCCAAACTTGTGGTGTGTCTGTGAAAACATATATAAGAAAGGGCAAAATGAAGCACAGCAGTGAGGAGTCAGGACTAAAGTGTGAGAAAGCCTTGCAGACACCCAGGTCAGAGAAGGAGAGGGAGGAGGCGCTCCAGGTGCCAGAGCACAGATTCCTCTGCAGCCCCTGAAAGAGACCACGGTGGAGCAGATGGAAAGGTGCAAGAAGACAGGAGCAGCAGAGGGAAACCTGTGTGTACTGACCACAATTCCCCTCCCATTGTACACCACTCATTGCGTCATCAAACGGACTGAGCTTAACCTGGGGTGGTACCAAGGAAGGGGACCAGGGGCATCAAGAGTGAAGGAGTGAAGTTGGGCCTGGGGAAGGGGGCAGGAAAAGTGTGGTTCTAAGGTTTGTCTTTTTGTTTCCCACTACTCAAAATCAGCAATTAAATATTTATTTAAATTGATAATAAATTAGGTTAATTTTCCCTGAGTTGAGTTCTGGTTTGCCTCCAACAGCAACTGGTAAGCAACCTCCCTGTCCGTACCTCAGCAACAAGCTTTCTTCTTCCCGTTTCCCCTGTCTTGCCATGGGGGATGAGCGAGGGGACATCAGCGGGCGAGCAGCTAGATGGGAGTTTGGCTGCTAGCCAAGGCTAACTCACCACAGAAATAACGTTACCTTCTCTTCAAAAATTAAGTTAGGCCAGTCTGAATTACACAGACAAATACTTTCCTGAGAAGTCTGTATCTTGCACTCAAAACTGAGTTCATTTGTATAGTTGCAACTGTAACTTTTGGAAAGGTTGAAGCGACTCTCATGATATTTTTAAGTAATATCTAAAATAACTTGAGATACTGCTCTTTCATGACTGTTCGTGTAAGGTATCTGAATGAACACTACATCTGGAGTTAAGTGCAGAATACAAAAAAAGGGGCATTACATTCATTTTTCACTGCTTCTGCAATATGCAGCCAAAATATTTTACTATTTTAGGATCTTAATATTTTACTGTATTAGGATGATTTTTATCAAGCGATACAAGCAATATTTCATTCTAGAACCTCAAACTAGTTATCATATCTTACATGTGGTTTCTAAAACAAAGCCTGTTTACAGATACAGATTTCTGAAACTTTGAAATAGTTGACCCAAGACTATCAAAATAAAATAAATTTAATCCATTACAAGGAGACCAAGGTGAAGACATGCTAGCTGCACATTAACCAATTCACAGTTTCAAAGCCATCTACTTCCTCAGTGAGAACTGAAGAAAAACCACAAGGAACTTACCTGCTAACACTTTTATCACAAATCAGCTGAAGAGTTTTACTGCTCTTTTATGCTTTACATTATGACAGAATTTCAGCATTCCAGTGTTTTACAATTTTCTACTGCAGTGCTGACACTGAACTCAAAAGAAGTAAAACTACAGCTGGTGTTTTTTAATTCTTATCAAATGCAAAACAAATAAACAAAAGACATTGAAATTATCTCGGACCGTTCATTCCTTACCTTCTGTTTCTCTCCTCATTCTCATTCTGTCAAGTTTCTTCTGCTGCTCCCTCAACAGTGCCTGCTGTTGAATCTCTAGAGTGTGGTCATCTTTTGGAGGATCAGGATACATGTGCCTCAAGCCCATACGCGTTTCAGAATCTAGAGAAAAGTTATGAAATGTAAATTTTTCCCTAAACCAGCATTTCTGAAAAACTTTTTTAAAGAACTAGCTACAAAGTCATAAAACACACTGAAAATAACAGTGACAATGGCCAAGAGGATGAGCCAGTTTAGCAACGATTTCACAATTTTACTATATTAAAAAATACATTTTCTGGTAAAGAAGAAACAAAAGATTACAAAGAATCATACTTGGTGGGTAAAAAAAAAAAATCAAATTCACTCTACTTTCAATAAAACCATAATATCAAATGCATAGGAAGTTTAAGAAGTTTAAGCAGCAAGGTCTTGAGGCTAGGTGAGTGCTCTGACTGATAACTCAGCATTACAACGCTGTAAATTGTATGCACCTGTAGAAATGGCCACAGAGAGAGATATACACATATACAAAATGCTGTCCACAGAGTATGTTGTGTATGGACAGTAGCTGTGAAGAGGCTGATTTTTATTTTTTGTCTTTAAATCCTGGGTGGCGAGGAAGATGGAAGGAAAAATAACAGATGTTTCACTACTTATCTTCATCAATAACAAGATCTACCTGCCTGTGTATTTAAGTTCATTAAATTCCCAGATATTCTGTATATTCACGGGATCTTGTGCCTCCTTTGATGAAGGTCGCCTTACTGGAGCCTGCAGACGAAGCCTGGCCATCTCAAATACGTCCTTTGGATTCTTCTCTCTCCTCCCGCTTGAAAAGTTTATAAAAAAGCAGAACATAATTTAACACTGTAATATGAATGAGTTGCATGGAAATATAATATTGACAGAGGTCACATCTTTTATCCTTAAATAAAGCTATCAAAACAGGAAAATAAATTTGGAAGTAATGACACTGCATACTATGTTATAAAAAGGGATAACCTACTTAAAAAAAATCAAGCAAACCCCTCATACTTTATGGAGTGGAACTAAGACTGATGCTCTAATGGGTCTTTTCCAACTAATTGGTATGATTAACTAATACATTTTGGAAGTAAACCAATTTTTTTAAATAAAAAGGGTATGATTTTCAATAAGAAAGAAAGTACTTCCACAGCACTATGCTATTCATAAGCATATTCATCAGCAGTAGTACTGGAGTTTACAGATACAAATTATGCCCTAGGAAAAAAGGCAATGAGATAAAATTCTGCCTTAGACATCTGCTTTGGACCACTCTCCAAGACAGAGTATTGCAACTTCCAATCTTACTAGTACAGCCATTCTTACACTATGCTTTTCCAAGATTCTTGGAAAAACTCCATACGCTTTGTGTGAAAGAAAGTTTTATATACAAATTCTACCTTTATATTTTCATTTTACTCACATATATTAGCCAACTAATACTAGTTACTAATACACAGTATCTTTGAGCTCCTGGGCAAAATCTAACTTTTAAAACTGAAGATGAAACTCTTACCGTGTAATTGGTATATCATCATCACTGGCCACATTTAGCAACTGTTCCTGCAGTCGCCTCTCTTCACTACGAAGCTGTTTCCTCATCTCTGATAATTCATTTATCACATTCTTTCTTTCCTCTAGAATTTAACACAAATAATTTAAAAATAAAGAATGTCAGAGACACTTTTCTGCCTACCTCATAAATGTAAGGTGAAAAAAAAAAGATGACGAACTGTTAATTAAAGCAAGGATTATATAAACACAAGAATCTCAGCATTTCATACACTAGAAATTAGGTCAGAGCTTGTATTTTGAGACAGCACAAGGATCAGATCCCCTGAACAGCAGAAAGCATCCAAACTTCAACAGAAACATTTCACTGCATTTAAAAGAGGAAAAGCTACAAAATACCAACAAGTGGACACTGCCAGTAAATAGCCTTATCTTGAAATTAGCAAATCTACACTGTCCTCAGAGTCCCAGAGGCAGACGACAGGAATGGAGGTGGTATCAGCAAGCACACAACGTCATTTTTTTTTCCTTGCTTAAAAGTGGGATATGTGTCTGCTCACTGCAGACCCTCTTATTAAGTGTTCAAGAGTTCTACCTTCAACGCTTATTTTTAGTATGTGCTTATGTTGACCTTTTAGACCTACTTTGGGCCTAAGCGGTTTCTTTGTGGTCAGGACAGCATTCCTCCACAAGTTAAAACAGTTTCATAAATACCTTATTTTCCAAACAACATGCTTAATAATTTGATATTTTACTAACTTTTAGCCTGACTCCAGAACTTAGCAGGCAAGCAAGTTTTACTAGCTTAAATCGTCAAACACAAGATTTAATACATATGCCTTTATTTCTCTCAAGATAGATGGTCTGAGTCAATCGATTTCCAAGAGCTGCATTAAGAACCACTGCCTTCCATTTAGTGGAAGAGCCATAACTCCCCAGAACGGATCCAGGTACTGACTGCTGGGGGTTAGCACTTGTAGGACATCATTTACTGCTGTATTCCATGTGTTGTTTCTTCTATACTTGTAAAAAAGAATCAGAAGAAAAATTACTGCTTTCTACCCACTTATTGCCAAGATAACCAACATATAAAGAGCAAAGAAGATCCTCCCAGCATGTCTGAATTTTAAAACAACCAGTGAAAGCCAAGAGAAATGAGCAGAGGATGAGGCAGAGTAACAAAGGAAAGCAGAATTTAAGAATTAGGACTGCAGTGCTCTACACATTGTTGGTCTAATCTATTACTCAGCCAATCCAAAACTCTCCCATTTTGCAATGTTCTGGTCACAGTGGTCACCACTGTCCTGGCTGAAAGATCCAGCACTTCCCATGCAGACTATTCCATCACCAGAGTTTTTACAAAAAAATATTTCCTGACAAAGATATATTATAAATGCATTTTTATTTTTTATTAATACTTCAGACATACCATACTAATACACTGATAATACTAAGACAGACAGAATACCCACATAGAAATGCAAACTTTATAAAACTATTCCTTTGCAGCCAAGAAAGAGAACTGTAACCAAGACCAATTTTATGGTAATAGAAAGTGAGCTTGCAAAAAAGACAATACCTACCAAGTGCACGCAACTGATTTCTTCTAGCAGGGACAGGTGGAGAAGAAACCCTTGGTTGTGGAGGATCCTAGTAAACATAATGAATATGAAATGCTAATGTGTCAAAGGAAGAAAATATAACAGACATAAGTACATTTTATTTCCTTATTTTATACCCAATTTACATTAACTACCACTACTACTGGAAGACAGAATAGTAACCTTACAGGTTGTTAATGTCTAAGTTTTTTTTAAATCTGATCTTTAAATGCATAATCCAAATCACCATGATAATACCTATAATGCACTATTCAGAGATCCAGACTATACCAAGTACTGCAAAGACAGAAATAAACTGACCTTCCTCCACAGCATTCTTAACATTTAGGGAAAGCAACAGTTCTAAACAAGGTTGAAAGTCTTACTTAAAAAGTTTTCTGAAACTGCACTATAAAGTATTTTGCCAGATTATCATTTTCATGGCAAATTATTTTTTTTAAATTTTTAGCCCAGTTCATACAGTTGGCAAAAAAAAAAAATCTGATAAAAAGTCAGAAGTGTAGCCTGAGATTCAAATATCATAGATGATTATTTAATCTACTCTACACAAGAGAAATGTATTAAAAAAAAAAAAAATTGTCCCAGGGAGAATTAAATCAAGTGAAAGAAATGAGTGGTCTCAGGACCACTGCTGTAACTCATTTGCAATACAAAGCAGAAAGTGAAGTGTATTGGGAGTTATAATCTTTTTGTACCTTCAAAAACATAAAATAAAATAATAGTGTCTGTAGCTAGGAATCAACATGAAACTTCATGCCTGAGCTACGTAAGTTCTCTGAGTGATCACGATGAGCTGCTAGATTAGATGTAAACTTCATTATCCTAAACCTTGAGATCATTAGACCCTTGGTAAGGGTCAGAAAATGCGCGTGCAGAAAAAAAATAACCACACCCCCAAAAATTTCTTCAATACTTTGAATAAAATTGAACATTACATTTCAGAGCTACAACACTGGCTAATATAAAGACTGTCGCCAGTTATTTGTGGTATTCCAGTAATAACTGGCAAACATTAAAAACCTAGTAGGATTTCATACACTGTAGAGTCTTAAATCAGTAAAAGCTGACTATAAAAATCATACTTGTGCATAGTAAGATATATGGCTCTCAGCAGAGGGAATCCTTTCTTCTTTTCTTATTGATTTGTTCTGAAGAGCAGGAATGACGGGAGAAGGCTGCCTTGAAAACTGCAAGGAGGAACACAAGACTGAAACTACATTCCTATAGACTCTGAATAAAGTATTATTTTGGAAAGCAAGAGTATTCTTAATATTTTTCATTTGACAGAAAAATCCTTTTGCTTATCTTAATTGATTTTTTTTTATTTAATTTGCTTTCAAATGCAAAAATTATGTCATGTGATTTTATTTTCTTCCTATATTATTTTTAATATTTTTTTCTATGATGTAGTTTTTTGTAATTTAATATGGCATGTAGAAATTTTTAGAAGAGAAAAAAACAGTTCTATAATTTACTTATATTTTGTCCATCAGAATTCTATGTCAATTCTATGTCTATGTTCTTACATCATCCAGGTCAAAGGAAAATAATTAAATTACAAAGAACACCATTGTTAAAGGTGAACAGTCCTCCAGTCCTCTAAATTATAACACTTTATTTTTATTTGTATTTGGACCTCATCAAAAGCAGGCCACAGTACGTGACAGTAGATATAAAAATTAACTACAGAATGCAGCTTTTTCTTATTTATCTTGTTTTTACTATTTTTAATGCAAATTTCATCAGCAAGATAAGTTTCCACTGTAGTATGTCTGATTTTCCAATTAGCTGTTCTCTCTGTGTGCGTTAAGTGTACCATAGCTTGATAAACTGAGAGGGGAACAACAGTGAAGGTAGAGGTCTAAGAAATCATGCAATTTCTTTAAAATTCAGTTATTTTTTAATGTTAGGAAGAAGTATTTGTATTTTAGAAAGCCACTGATGCATACCATCTTCTTTTCCTCTTCCATCTTTTCTTTCTCAAAATATTGTCTAAGTTGTTCATCTTGCTTTTCTTCTTTTTCCTTTCTTCTTTTTTCTGCCTCTTTTTGCCTCTCTTCATCTAATCGAATTATTTCTTTATTTTTCAATCTCCGCTGTAACATAAACATTATTAGTACATAAAAAAGACTCAACATTATTAAAGTTTTGCTTTGTTTTTCTTTGAGAAGTTAAAATTACACATCAAAGTGATTAGTCTGAAATGAAAAGCGTATTTCATTACGCTGACTTCAAACATTCAAATTAAAAACTATGCCATGCAAATATCAAACATCTGCAGTCCTGGCTCTGCTAACATCATTTAACAGAATTTGTAATAACTTCAATAAACACCAGTTTGTGTCCCCAGATCTGCTGCCAGTTAAGGCTAAACTGTAGGAGTCATTTCCAAAAATTCAGATTCAAACAAAACATACTGCAAAGATGTACCACCCTATCACAAGCCCACAGAGAAAATTATCATCCAGTCTCAATTTTAGTTTTTTTGTCTGTGAAAAGTGATGATACCAGTTAGCTTCCTACTCTGCTAGACCAGCTCTATTATCCAGTAGACAAGACTCACCCAGCTAACTTGCTCTTACTAGGGAAGAGAATCTAGAATATAAGCCAAGTGTTCTGTATTAGAAATCTTGAAGTCCTACATCCTGAACTGATCTTTCATAATCCCGCAGGGTACTGAAAGATTTTTCCATCTCTGATGGCCTTGTGTCCTTTTCCTACAATTATTTATGAGATTCTGAATTATGCAAATTCATTCAATTGATGATAAATAAAGCTTTTGGGTTTGAATTGAATCACAAGTCTACCTCCATGAAAAATATTAATTAGATTTGCTTGGCATTCTTCCAAAACAAGCAGTATTCTCATCTCAAAGACATATCCTGGCCAATTCAAAAAAAGGCTTTAAGAAATCTTTCTTTATAGCTACGTTCAGAATACAAATAATTCCATGAGAGCTAGATTTAAGAGGCTAACAAACAAAAAAAAGCTTTTTAATTCATCGATTTGACAAAGCTTTTTTTTGGCCTCACAAACAATTTCCTTTAGAAAGGACAGCACCACGGTCAATTATAAAACTATACAATTTGTCTTAGAAGAATTAACAGTACTTCAAGTTGGTAGTTAGTACTGACAAATTTCTACCTCTCCTCTGGCTAATGTAGACCCATTTAAAAACAAAGACCAATTCACAGGACAATTCTCAATTTACCATCTTAATCTGGAGGACAAATATTACAAAGGATTAGTTTAAGATAAAAAAAATCAAATTATCAAAATACTGCACCTCCTCTTCTTTCTTTCTTTTCTCTTCTTGTTCATCTTCATATGCTTTTTGAATTCTCATCCTCTGTTCAGCTAGTCGTTTTTCTTCTTTTTCTTCTTCCATTCTAAGTTTTTCTCGCTCTGCTTCTTCCCTACGTCTCTTTTCTTCGATCTAGAAATAAAGCAAAGAAGTATCCCATTGTCAATAGCCAGCAATAATCTGACGAACAACACTTACCATTGCGATCTTTTGCAGTACCTACTTGTGCAATCAAAGATTACATGGAGCAACTGAAATAATTCTAGGGTCAGAGTTACATTTCAGCCTCAGAATTCCTTTAAAATGAGCTGATATTTTGCTATTTCTTTTGGGCCGCTTTTTACTGAACCACCCTCCAGTAAGAACACTAATTATAAATGCTACTCATAAAGCCTGAATATTTCCTAAAGCTTACTCTATTCCAGATGTGCTGAAATAACACTTTTCTTCACTGATTAAATAATGGAAGATGGGAAACCAAAACAAAAAAAACCATAGCAATTATCTTTTTCCTTTCCACGATTATAATGTTTTTAGATGCAGCACTGACTTACTGAAGCCAAAGGTCTGCCCATTCTTTATTCTTTTTGGCAGTGCTATACGTGGAAAAAGCCTTGATCTTTTCTTTTTAAGAGATCCACATCAAAATACTGTATGACATTTGTACTCTTTTAAATTACCTAGGACTTCCTTGATATAGATATTTAATTAAACTGGCATTTAATTCTAGTGACATAAGATTATACGCAAAGTATTATGGACAGAACACACAAAGTGGTAGAATAACAATCATGTTTTATATACCCATCAATAAATAACTACATGACTATTGTCTCACTGATCACCATTCCATTGTGATGAACATGCATTTGTACCACGCAGCCTTAGCAAGGGCAAACATCTTGGTTTCTTTACATATTTATGTATGCAAACTTGTACTGTATGCACAGTTTGAGAGTTCGAATACTGTATTTAGAGAGCTATAATCAGGAACAAAAAAAGAATCTAGATTAATGAAGCCAACTATTAATAGCATCACTCTTACAGGCATTTCTTATGTAAGGCAAAAATCTGAGACTCAGTAGCATATAGCTCAGTACACATCTTTTGTACAAAATTGGGTATGACTGGATAAGGTCTTTGGTCAGCAGTGATGATTTTCTTTGACTGTAATCTCTCTTTTTTAATATGTATTTAACAAGATAACAACTGGTGTGTGCATTCACCTGTAGACGAAGAAAGTTCTTGTACGACTCTTGTCGTTTAAGATGTTGTGGAGATGGTGGTTCACCGAACACATTACCTCGAGCAAAAGGAGAGGTCTGTGCAAATGTAAAACCTAAGGAGAGAGAGAGGAGGGAAAAAAAAAAAAAAAAAAAGAAGAGAGTTACAGGTAAAAGTCAAAGCAAACTTAAGGCAGCAAGCCAGAGTGAAGAAGCGGGAATCTGAGACACTTGTTTCAAAAGGTAGTTTATGACAGCGATAATTCAAGGGTATAGCTGAAAACAATAGCTATGATTAAAAGTTCTTACATTGTCTGCCTAGAATACTGTCGGGTTATAAAAGTCACATATTCCACAGTCCAGTCTACCGGTTAATATCTAAAAATGTTACCTCTAAGTTAATTCAAACAGTAAAGATTTTACATCTCAACTTCCCTGTTTGCAATTACTCTGACTTAGCACATGCAGTTCTGTTCCTTAGGGGTATTCACTTGTCAAAACCAAAACATCCAAACAAATGTTTAGGTAAAATAGCAATGGATGCTACAAAAACCAAAGCCCAGAACTGGCAAATAAAATTCTAAGCAGTCAGAAAATTGAATTTTGCCAGTGTAAGGTGCCTTCCACACTATGACTTTTGAAGTGTCAGGTCTCTCAGCTCAACCTCCTCCCCTGTATTGGAAGGAGCAACACTGAGGAGAGGTTACTAAGTTACTCTCAGGCCTGAGTTATGAAAGCATCATAACCATACAGTCCCCAAAGCTCTAGAAAGGAGGATTAACTCAGATACGACACAGAACAGCTTTTGCAGAACAGGATCCTGAAAGGAAGTAGAGGAGAAAGGAAGTAAGAGAAGGAAGAATGTTACATTAATTTTTCACCTGACACAGCGTGTTCTTCATTCATACCATGTCTGCTTCAAAGGACAGTGCAAGGATGTGCAAGAGCCATACCTCCACTGAGGTTAACACAGCTGTAGCTGTTGTCATGTTTCCCCTTTACTTTTCCCTATATAGTGATGTACCATCCAAGTCAGATGAAAGCAGAAATAACACATACACTTATTCTCATAGGAATGCACACGCTTACTGCTACAGCCTCACCTTAGAAGCATGTGCTTGCATACCAAGGAGTACACTTTGAGGTTAGTGTTATTTTTCCTTACATGGAATCACTGATTGAATCCTTCCAAAGTATAACTAAATTTATATGTGGCTCTTTCAGGGTGGATTTATTTCACTCAGAATATATCCTACACAGAAAGTCAGAATAAAGTTTACGTATCATTTAAGAGGCATGGACACAGGACAGACAAGTGGCTACGGAACATACTGAGGAATGAACTTACTGTGTACCAGCTACTATCCTGCAAGTTCCTCTTTAAGGGAATGGTGTAAAAAAAACCCAACGAAACAGAAAAAAAACACAACACGCACAAAACCAAGCAACCAAAACCTACACAAAGCCACTTTACTGCCTGACTAATCAAACGGAAGGTGCAAGACTATGAAGTTCCCATTGCTGATCTGCACCACCTTCTGATCCCAAAATAAGTGATCTAACCAGCAGGCTCTTTGCTATTCCACATTATTGTTTTATCAACTTTGCCTGTTTCAGTCCCTGCTAAATGGTTAGATATACAGCATATTAGGGAGAAAGAGCAAGAGGGAGGACAGAGGGAACAAAAAAAATTATTCTACAGCCAGTGGTCAAGACACTGAATTGGAATCTTATGAAGTAGATCCATGCCTCAAATACCATGTAATTCTTTTACACAGAAGTGCAACAGTTCAGACAGGTGAAAGAAAAGCAGCACCTAAGCTGACTTGAGGAGACTATCACCAGTCCTGACCCTTGCCCATCCCAAACTAAGGACAGGTCTGGAGTACAAGAGTTCTCTCATTTAGCTATCTCACAAAACATAAGAAGAGAGAAAGATGCACTAGTTTTTAAATAGGAAAATAAAATAAAATCCCTAAAACGTGGAGGCAGTGCACAGGGCTGCATATGTACCCAGTTTCCCTGTAACTTTTTAGAACTCGTTAACCTAGTTATTGTACCAATTTCATCTCAGCCTATAACGTCATATATCTGCAGACCTTCCTCCTGCTTTTATTCCATCTTCTCTCCTACTATACTCTTGTATTTTACTGTATCATTTAAGAGTAAAACAAATGTATATGAAGATTTGATTTGACATTGAACTTGGAAAACTCATGTGCTGATCCTGACTGTTCAGTGCTAAAACAGTTATTACCTATCATAACTGACAAGACAAATAAGAAAATACATTATCAATGCACACAGTGACAGCAATGAAGAAGTTTGGGAAAGAAGCACAATACTGACTTCACAGGTAGAGAGCACTAACACTATCACAGGACTACAAGAAAGGAGTAAAGAAACTAGAGAATTTTGATTACTAAGACCTATAAATAATTAGAGCTGTAATACAGTATTCTTAAAAACCTGCTATTTTATTTGTAGATGCTTCTGTGTTCTCAGGTCTCGGGGAGGCCAAACTTAGGTCAACAGATACAATAGCCCTTTTATCTTCATATAGTCTTGCCTCTGGATTATGATATGCATCTTCGTTTTGCTTGTGCATCATATTCAAGTCCGCTAAAGGAAAGGGGAAACAACTGTTTATAATATTTTATTCTCATAAAAGGCACGTTCACCATAGATTCTCAAAAATACAGAGATTTCAGAGCTGACTCCACTTTTCCTGGGCATACCAACTATGGGAACAAAAAATTTAAGCAAAGACAAGAATATATAAACCATAGGTGAAATACTAGTCATTAGGAATTGACTGATCAAAAGATTTGTTTGTTTTCTTTTTCCAGGAATGATTCTTCACAGCAAACCTCACTTCTCCCCCACCCAAAAATGCTATGAAATGGAAAGATAAGCAGCTCAAAAATGACTGACAAGTCTGTGTTGACAATCATGTATTTAGACACCACCCCTTCTTCTATTTCCTTAAAGCTGTAAAATACTTTCGAGTTTAGTATTGGTATTTTAAGTACTGAATCTCTATTTAATTACTATTAAAGGCAATAAGCACAGTGAACGATTAAAGTGTATTTTGGTCTTCATGTCTTCAGTAATAATCCAGGTGCAGATTTCTGTATGTAAGCAAAACAATGTCATCCAACATTTTCACCAAGATTTATGTGGTGCCTCTCAGTTACCATAAAAATCCTGACCAAAGATGTAAATTTCAGTTCATTTTGAAGTATTCACCATACTATACCTAGAAGGCTCATTTCAAAACAAAAAAAGTACTACACAATTTCAGATTAACTTTTTAAATAGTGTTTCTGATAATTATGAATTACTGTAGTCATTTAAGCACAATGATTCCAAAAACTTTAAATTACATCCCTCTCTGTAAAGCAGCTTTTGCATACATCGGAGTCTCAAAAGCTATTTACAGACATTTCAAGAGGATAAAAAGACAAGTCACACTGCATAAAAAAAAGAGATATGGCAGAAACAGCATGTTATGTTTCACAACATTTGACACATACCTTATCCATCATGCTGCCAAACTATGGTGGGAAAAAAAACTTTACATGGGTAATTCTGGAAAACAGGCTAAGAAACTCCTTTCTCTTGGTTCCTCATTTACAGACAGAGATAGGCATCTCCGGAGGTATATATAAAGCTCAGGCTAACGTAAATGATCTAGTTGGTGAGTGAGCCCACAAGGGAAGGCGTCCTGCTGGACCTGTTGTTTGTGAACAGAGAAGGACTGGTGGGTGATGTGATGGTTGGAGGCCATCTTGGGCATAGTGATCACAAAATGATAAGAGTTTTCGATTCTTGGAGAAGTAAGGAGGGGGGTCAGCAGAACTGCTACCTTGGACTTCCAGAGGGCAGCCTTTGACCTGTTTAGGAGCCTGGCTGACAGAGTCCTTTGGGAGGCAGTACTGAAGGGCAAAGGAGTTCAGGAAGGCTAGACATTCTTCAAGAAGGAAACCTTAAAGGCGCAGGAGCAGGCCGTCCCCATGTGCCGAAAGACAAGCCGGCAGGGAAGAAGACCAGCCTGGCTGAACAGAGAGCTTTGGCTGGAGCTCAGGAAAAAAAGGAGAGTTTATGATCTTTGGAAGAAGAGGCAGGCAACTCAGGAAGACTACAAAGATTGTGTGAGGCTATGCAGGGAGAAAATTAGAAGGGCCAAAGACCAACTAAACTTAATCTGGCTACTGATGTAGAAGACAATAAAAAATGTTTCTATAAATACATTAGCAACAAAATAAGGGCTAAGGAGAATCTCCATCCTTCATTGGATGCGGGGGGAGACGTAGTAACAAAGGATGAGAAAAAGGCTAGAGTACTTAATGCCTTCTTTGCTTCAGTCTTTAATAGTAAGACCAGTTGTTCTCTGGGTACCCAGCCCCCTGAGCTGGAAGACAAGGACAGGAAGCAGAATGAAGCTCTATAATCCAAGGGAAATGGTTAGTGATGTGCTACACCACTTAGACACACACAGGTCTATGGGGCTGGATGGGATCCACCCAAGGGTACTGAGGGAGCTGGCAGATGTGCTCACCAAGCCACTTTCCATCATTTATCAGCAGCCCTGGCTAACTGGGGAAGTCCCAGTTGACTGGAAGGTAGCAAATGTGATGCCCATCTACAAGAAGGGCCAGAAGGAGGATCTGGGGAACTACAGGCCTATCAGTCTGACCTCGGTACCAGGGAAGCTTATGGAACAGATCATCTTGAGTGCCATCACGTGGCACATACATGACAACCAGTTGATCAGGCCCAGTCAGCACGGGTTTATGAAAGGCAGGTCCTGCTTGACTAACCTGATCTCCTTCTATGACAAGGTGACCCGTTTAGTGGACAAAGGAAAGGCTGTGGATGTTCTCTACCTGGACTTTAGTAAAGTCTTTGACACTGTTTCCCACAGCATTCTCCTGGAGAAACTGGCTGCTTGTGGCTTGGATGGGTGTACTCTTCGCTGAGTAAAAAACTGGCTGGATGGCCAGGCCCAAAAAGTTGTGGTGAATGGAGGTAAATCCAGTTGTCAGACAGTCACACGTGGTGTTCCCCAGGGCTCACTATTGGGGCCAGTTCTGTTTAGTATCTTTATCAACGATCTGGACCAGGGAATCAAGTGCACCCTCAGTAAGTTTGCAGACACCACCAAGTCAGGCGGAAGTGTTGACATGCTTGAGGGTAGGATGGCTTTACAGAGGGATCTGGAAAGGCTGGATTGATGGGACGAGGCCAATGGTATGAGGTTCAACGAGGCCAAGTGCTGGTCCTGCACTTGGGTCACAACAAACCCATGCGGTGCTACAGGCTTGGGGAAGAGTGGCTGGAGAGCTGCCTGGCAGAAAAGGACCTAAGGGTGTTGGTTGACCGCTGGCTGAATATGAGCCAGCAGTGTGCCCAGGTGGACAAGAAGGCCTGTAGCATCCTGGCTTTCACCAGAAACAGTGTGGCCAGCAGGACTAGGGAAGCGATCATACCCCCAAACTTAGCACTGGTAAGGCCCCACCTCAAGTGCTGTGTTCAGTTTTGGGCCCCTCACTACAAGAAACAGACATTTTGGTGCCGGAACGAGTCCAGAGAAGGGCAATGAAGCTGGTGAAGGGTCTAGAGAACAAGTCTTATGAGAAGCTGCTGAGGGAACTGGGGTTGTTTAGCCTGGAGAAAAGGAGTCTCAGGGGAGACCTTATTGCTCTCTACAACTACCTGAAAGGAGGTTCTAGTGAGGTGGGGGTTGGTCTCTTCTCCCAAGTAACAAGCGATAGAACAAGAGGAAACAGCCTCAAGTTGCACCAGGGGAGGATTGGATATTCGGAAAAATTTCTTCACAGAAAAGGTTGTCAAGCACTGGAACACGCTGCCCAGGGAAGTGGTTGAGTCACCATCCCTGGAGGTATTTAAAAGACATGTAGACATGGCACTTCAGGACATGGTTTAGTGGTAGACTTGGCAGTGCTAGGTTAACGGTGGGACTTGATGATCTTCAAGGTCTTTTCCAACCTAAACAATTCTATGATTTTACATTTTCCTCTGGCCCACTCTACTCACACCATTATAAAGCCTAGAGAAAGAAGCCAGACACTTAAATGCAGTGCCTAAAGTTAGGCATTGGGAACGCTTCTGTTTGCTCTGGGGACAAACACAAGCTTCTGAACTTATTATTTGGGCACACAATCTTTTAAAAGCATTTAACTTTTACCCCCTGCCCTCAAACTACACTGTGAATTTAGGCCTATGTTGCTCAGGTATCATAAAACTGAAACTAATTATTTATATATAAATTGTTATCCAGTAAGTGTTTCATGCTTTGAAAATTCTCACATTTTATTACCAGAAGACATATTTTAAAAATCTAATCGGACTTCATCATCGTATTCCAATAACAAGAAAATCTATTTGCTTCACATCAGAAATGAGTAGTTTTAAAATTCTAAGACTGACTCACTTTAAAAGTTACCGCTTCTATTCATTTTGGACCATAACCGCTAACGCTTCCACTACTGTATTCAGCTTTCCTCAAGAGGAAACTGACTGATACTCCTGGATGTGTATGAGACGTGCTTGTCTTAAAGACACCACTTCACTTCCTCTGGGTAATTCATTGGGTATTCTCTTTTTTCCCCAGATTAATTGGAAGCATTAAAATTCCTGAGGGTGTGATGAAGAGCAAAAAGTTTCAAGTCCATTTGACTTAGCTTAAATAAGACACCATTAAGGGGATTTCCAAAACTGTTCTATAGACTATATGGGAGACAGTTCAACAAAAGAGAACCTGTGGCACTTAAGTGAATTTAGTGTTAGTAATTTTATTTTTAAATATACAAATTCTAATTGTGCCTACCAAGTACTATTTTTATTTTAGATAAAATATTGTAGGATTCAGTAGGAACCAGAATCAGGAATTTGAGATTTAATCTTACAACCTCCGATTTACTGGAGGGGCAGATGAACAACATGCCCCAATCATAGCTATCTCCCAGCTCACTTACAGTCCCATCTTGTATAAAACAGTACTTGGAAAAAAAACATCTTAAAAAACATTACTGCTGTCTGACTGCTATTTATACAGCTGTTTACCAGCAGTATTACTTGGGGAAATTTAAATAGTCCACTTAGCTTTATATATTTATTCAAACATGCTTCCATTTTCCATGTCACAAGTAGAGCTTTCTAAGCCTAGAAGTGATTTGAAAAAAATAAAAACCATAAAAAACCCTGTTCCTGGAAAATGTTTAAATTAGAAGTCTTCACAACAAACTTCAGCATATTTGCATTGCAGGTGATTCCGACAGCTTGTTTTCCTCCTTCTCCCTTTACTATTGCATTTTTAATTCATTTATAGTTGACATACTGTGTGTTTCCCATTTTGTTCAACTTGTACTCTTTGAACGATTTTACTAATATCAATATAATTGCTCACTTAAATATTCCTAGATTACATCTGCTTGAAACAAGTACTTCTATTTGTCAATAAAGGGCTACCAGTGTAGGTATAACATATCTGAATAACAAGGAATAACGTATCTGAACAGAACCTTTACAAGAGCAAGAAAACATCAATCTTAAAAAGACAATCCATAATTTTGCCAAACATACTTATCAGATTTCCTTTTGCATCTCTGAGAGGAGCACCACCACCAGCTTTTCCCCAGGGGTTGTAATTCCTCATTTCTGCTTCTAACTTGGCTTCATAACGTTCCTTCTCCTCTCTCTCTCGTCTGCGTCGTTCCTCTCTCTCTCTTATCTAAACCCAAACAAACCGAAGTCAGCTGCATGAAAATATCACATTAAGTATAATTTTAATAAAAAGTTAACGGAGCAAGCTGAATGCTATCATTACCCATTCCCCCATCTATATCAAGCAAATTGCTAATGTTTCACTGCCTATACTGCAGACAGTGCACTGAATACCGCTGTCAAAATGTGCACATACATTTATATGCACTCTGTGCATAATCACAGAGAAATATATAGATACACACTATAAGACTTCCAAGTTCCAGAAATGTTCACATCAGACACTTGCAGTAGATCAAAAGTCCTATATACCTGGATCCTGTGCTACAGAAATTTATACTGCCTAAAAATTAAACAGGCAAAATTCTACAACATTACAGCACTTGCTTCTCTCAACCCGGTACATTTTGTTTAACCAAAACTTAGACTGGAAATGACAGGATATAAAGATTTTTTGATGACAGGAGATAAAGAAAGAGTCTTAACAATAAATGCCGTAGTGGAATGCTACACAATTCTATAATCATTCATGAAATAGTTTTCTGCAGTACCTGCTCATATGGTTTGTTCTTCCTTTTCTTCAAAATCAGGCTAAACTTATATAACTAAGTCTCTTAATAATTTAACGCAGCATTTCTAAAGAGAATAGCTGTTTAAAAAAGTCCAACTTCTTTTCAAAGCTTTTAAAACATTAGCTACTATTTACGTAGCTGAAATATATTAATGTATTTTTCTTAAGTTTATTTCTTCTGTGCATTAGATGATAGACATTTCCCTTTATCAAGTAGTCAGACAATTTCGTAAGAGATATAATGAGTCAGCATAAAGACCCATCTAGCCCTGTCAACTGTGTACGAAAATGGTCAGTCGGGTTTGTCTATAAAAAAGAAAACCAGAATACATTCTGTTTGCTTTCAACCATAAGCAGCATAACTTTGAAAGACTGTACCATGCTATGCTTATTAGACCTTGATGTCAAATTGTGCAGTCTCTCGTATGGCAAGACAAAATTTACTTAAGACTACAGTGAGAAAATGCCTTCAGAGAAGCATAATCAGAACAAGAATATTTTTATAGCAATTATTTACCTCCACTGAAGAAGCACATAAAGAATAAGATAAGAAAACGTTTGTGCCACTGAACTGGGTTCTAGCAAAATCTCTTCTGAAATAACATGTCTTATCATGGTCAAATACATTTTATAAATAAAAACTCCCATAAGGTGCAGCAGCTAAATGCAGGCCACTAAAATGAGTAAGGGACTAGGACATCTGCTGGAAGACAGGAGACAAGAAATTTTGTCTAGTCTATCAAAAAGGAAGCTGAAAAGAGATAAGACACCACCTACAAACAGACTAGAAGTAAACAGTAGGGAAGCTTTTGAATTGGTATCCAAATGATCACAAAGAACTTATTGAAATTGAAGTGTTCCTAATAATTATGGAGTAATGCTCAAAAGCAATCTTTCAGCAGGAATATCAGAGCAAAACAACTCATTGCTTTTGTTCTGCAATATATAACTTTTGCAAAATATTATAAATTATGGAAGTAATTATATAAAACTCCATGCCTGGAACAAATCTCTTTCCTGTCAGTCTTAACATTCGCTCTGCCTCTGACAAAAAAAAATTGAAGAGCTTGCAGTCCACCTGAAATGCTAAAACGAACTAAAGCAGGGTCAGAGGAATAGGAAGAAGAAAGTGATGAAGGGAGGGAGAGTTAAGATAGCTTTTTACTTGTAAACTAGAAATGTTTGAAAGAGTACTACAGTTACAACCATTATATGTTAAAAAGTAAAAGAAGAAACTATCAGAAGCTTTATCACTTAGTACCTGCTGCTGTAATTCTTGTTGATAAGATAATGTTGCCTCTTTGGAAGGCTTTGTTTTTTCTTCAGAAAATACTCCTGTGCTTCTCTGTCTGTCTCCTGTATTCCTCTGTCCAATGTTACCTCTGAATTAGAAAATCACACACAAAAGGTAAACATCATTGGGTCCAGAGGGGGGGGAAATTTAAAAAAATGAATTAAAAAAAATCCCTGCCTGAAATATTTAAGAGCTGTTGTATTCCACAGCTTGGCAGTTTATAATCTCGTTTTCATAAACAGCTATAAAAATAGGACTTCATTGAATTATTGTTTAGATAGAAATTCTTAATTAGAAGTTTGAAAAGTTGTCTTTAACTCACTTTAATTCAAAGGCATACCCATTGTCAGCAAAATACTTCCAACATGAAAAGCTTATCAATACAGATAAATACAAAGAATATGAATACAGACAATACTTACACAGATTGCTCTACTGGGGCTTGGCCTAAAGAAGGATCCAGATTAGGTGTGGCTTGCATTCCCATCATACCTGTACCATCTACATAGTAAAAGAAACCAACCAAACAAATAAACCTACTATTTTAAATTCTGAATGCTCAAAAATAAACATTTGCCATTACTTAAAAGAAGAGAGCTCACTGCTCAAACTCTGTCACTGCAGAATTACACATGGGACACTCAACTTCTGTAACAAACTTAGCTAATCCTTAATGCTCCCTAAAGCAAGAAACACAATGCCAAGGTACAAATCTATTGCTTAAATTCAACTAAATCCCTTCAAAATTTACAAATGTCTTCATAAACATATTTTACAATGAATTAACAAAAAGAAATAACTTTGCTTAATGTAACACTTGTCCTCATGCTTTCCAAATTGTCCTCTGTTGTGAGAACCCCACTGCCTCCTGCAGAACTACAGTACATTTGGCATTAGTACTCAAAATAGGACCTGCAGCACTCTGCCACAGCAGGGCTTGAAATTACTGTGTGTACTACTGTTTGTGTTCGAGACCGTAAGAGATGCATCTCTAAAACAGTTTCACACTTTCAAATGTTAACCACTAGCAGTATTCCAATTTGTGACAGGAAGCTTTAAGACAACCTGTCTCATATGTGAATT
>VUYV01000173.1:433371-468173 GCA_008711295.1 Anarhynchus alexandrinus | reverse complement strand
AGGTCCCTTCCAACCCGAAAAATTCCGTGATTCCAGAATTCCGGGAAAAAAAAAAAAAGAAAAAAAAAAAAACGCCACACAATGCAGTCCCTCCCCATACACATCACAGTTGTTTCACTTATGAAATCATCATGAAACAGTCAAAGGGTAGATAAAAAAAGGAGTTCTTAAAATAAGTTTGATTACTTCATACACTTCCTTTAAAATATTTAAAATTATATCTGAAATTGTAACAACACCTAAACATGTAATCAATTATAATATGATTTAAGCAATTTTAGAAAATAATGTTTTATCAAAACTATGAAGAAAATTATCTGGGAGGAGTAACGGCAAAGTAGCTGAGACTACAGTTGTTCAAGCAATGAATAAGATTTCTGGAAGCCCCTTTTGCAGTTGGAAAAAACTACTTCATTCAAAACTAGTATTGAAAAAAGCCTACTTTTCATTCAACACATATCTAAGAAATGGGTTTAAATTGCTGTCACTAGTTCTACATTATTCATCATTTAACTAGATTAAAAGCAGTCACCTGAATCACTCTATATCAACGAATCCACCTAAAATCATCAACTTACAATACGCAAGACTGGGATCCAAAGGATTCCTAACCCCGTAAAAGTAATATGCATCATCATAAGGTGTTCTATAGTTGTCTGTCAAAACTGGTGGTGGAGGCGGTGGCATCGGTGCAAGCCTTAAAGGAAAAAGGAACACAATTTTTTGTTCTGTTGTACAACTGGAAAGAGAGATCATTAAAAGAAGAAAGAAAGGAAAAAAAGAGAGACAGAATTCACTATAGGAAAACTTTAGATTTAGCTCAGCCCATTAGTGCCATGCAGGAACAAGATACAATAAGCCTCAGTAGGAAACTAACCTTCCCTTAGGGAATAGTACACGAACCTACACTATTCCAGAGATCTAAAGAACATAAAACAAGCATGCCTTCTTTAATGGGTTCAGTTAATGATACTTACTGGTTACATCAGTAACAGTAAATAAAACAAGCCAAGGATTAGTCTCTGGTCAAAGGGCAAGTGGCACAGCACAGCTTCAGCCACACGCCTAAAGCTCCTTCTGTCTCCCAAAGAGTTCAGTCTCAAACACAGTGTAGCGGAAGTTGTCCTTGCCTACACCGTGTTCCTGAGCTTACCCCAGGGACATCACTTAATTGATAGGGACCAAACTCATGCCATACCAGCCTTCTAACAACACGGACACTGCTGGGCACAGATGCCCAAGCACCCTCCCAACGTGGTTCAATATTACAGCTATGGACATCATTTCTACAGCACGACTCTCATCCTACACAAACACCCACTAAGTAGTAATAACACACTTAGCACCAAGCTTATTTAACATGCAAAATAAACATGATGGTGAAGCACCTGGGCGCTGCTATTTCACCAAGAGTGCTGGCTAGCCCCCTGTGAAAGTCTTCATTCACTGGAGAGGCTGAAGGGACGGGCACTGGAGTTTGGAAAGCCACCCTAGGTCTTTCAGGAGGTACTCTCTCTTCAGAAGCTCTCACTGTCAAGCCAAACTGCTTCAATCTATTTGGCTGAAGGGGGGGGAAATAGAAAAAGAGAGGAAAAAAAGCAGTTACTTGTTATTACTAGGAAACATTCTGAACCTCTATTTAGGCTGTGTTAAACACTTCACTGGGTCCCAACTAGCTGTTCAAATTTCTAGTAATTGCATTTTTGTTCTCCCGAGGAATTACTGGAAATCTAATACTACAAGGAAATCCAGCATGTTTATCAGATTTACAAAATCCAGCCTCTATGGCAGGTTTCAGGAAGTATATGGTTCTAGTTATTATCCAGGATAAAAAAAAATGTATTTACACAGTTGTCTGTAGTACAGGTTATCTACAGCCACCAGTTTCTTACACTGACAGTATTATCATATTATGCATAGGAAAAGTTTCTAAGATACAATCCCCCACCCCGAAAACCAAAATAGCTCATAATTAGTAAAAATAAAAACAAATACACACTGAGACTTTTTCCAATAAACATTTCCTTGCAATACTTCTATTTCATTTTTTGGGTTCCTTTGATTTTATTAGCTTTTGCAACCACAACAATTACAAAATTTTGGGTTTGGTTTGTTCTTTTTTTTAAAGCATCAAATGTTTATTGATAACTGGCAGCCTCAGGAAAAAGTCAAGGCAACATGCAAGTAAGGCAAAGGCATGCAAGTCGGTTAGTTTCAGAACTATCCTATCACACCCAGAAAGCCCTTATACCAGCTGCTGTGCATAAATATTTTAATATTTGTTTAAATGAGTCAATGTAACAGAAGACCAGAAAAAATTCATACATTGTGTAAGTAAAACAGGTTTTATTTCTGAATTTACTGGTCCTAAGATTGTACTGCTTCAATTAACATGCATTCAGAGAAAGTAATACCAGCAACCAGCTAAATATTAAATATCTAACAGCAAATCATATACCCTACAATATGGAAGTATTTCAGCAAAATATTAAATCTTTACCTCCTCATCACTTAGCTGCAAGACAGTATATACAAGGCAGTTAGTACTCACCAATCATGAACTACAGCGTTAAGATTCTCAAAATCTACTAGACATGAATATTTGTTTATAAAATTTAACCTCAAATTTCTAGATATGAATACAAAATTAGATAATAGATATGAGCCACAGCAATTGAAAATTATAAAGCAGTCTACATACTTTTTTTTTTAACTTGTCTTTTCAAATCTAGTGTCTTGAGCAGGAGAACATTTAAAACAGCCTTTCTCACTAAAAAGTTTTATGTGAACTGTTCCCAAAGTGCCCCAGATTTCAGGTCTGTAGCTAATTTCAGATGTGACTATGGGAGTCAGTTCATCCTGGGGATTGCTTTCTTTTAAACAAGCAGTATATACAACAGCCTACATTTATAGATTCTTAATCAGGCATTGCTATTTAACCAACCTGTAATTAATCAAGAAATCTACCTAATTAGAATCCTTCCCCGAGAGGCAATTTAAAGCTAACAGTGACTGCTGCTTAATGAATGTAGCAATTCTACTTAATTGAAGGCTTTCAGCTAAATTAATGGTTTTAAAACATTATACATGCCCTGGACTTGCTCTGGATATAATTTTGTTCCTACAACAGGCACTTTTCAGTCTCCAACTGAGATGCATACCGTATATAGAGTGCTTCAGCACAGCATGCTTCTGCCTAGTCAGCTTTGATTAGACAAAACTGTTTACACTGACCTTACAGCCTGCTGTGCCAAAAGAGTCAGCATCCTCTGCTCAGTTTTTCCTCTTTTCCTGCCTGGCTCCCAGCTGTACGTTCCATCCCTCTCCCTTTCGCCATCTGAATCCCTGATTAGCCAACTGACCTCTCTAAGACAACTAAAGCAGCAAAAAAGATTCAGATTTTTGCCAGCTAACCAAGCTGAATCAGTTTGCAAAGGGCATCAAACAAGCACCACAGATACTATAAGCAGAGAGGGCAGGAACATGCAGCCAGGCCACTAGTTAGTGTTCTCCCTCCCCATTTAGGAGTAAGAATTTTGATTCAGCTTCACTGCTTATCTGCATGCATTCTCAGTCTCCTGCCTCACGTGCTGACTAATAGCATCTCACAACTATTCACTCATCTTCATTTTCTAGAAAATAAGAGCTCCTTCCACCTCTGCTGAACTGTCCAGAAATGGCACAAGTTTCTTTCTGTGTTGTAGCCTCTCTCAAAGAACAGCACCATTGATAATTTAAACTGGTAACCAGTTAAATTAATTACCAGTTTATTCTTCCTTGAGAAAGTTACCCACCCTATGTCTCCAACAGCAGATCTCTCCTGCACCCAACATGCAATGGCTTTGGGCACTTCACAAACACACGTGCAAATCATACTAGTTATGTGACAATCAGTCTGCTACTAATGTTACCAGTGCTGACAATCTCCTCTTTCATATATGCTAATCAAAAGTCTTACTACGATAATTACCTTACTAAGGAAGTGGAGACAGTAGTTACACTGCATTAAGTCTTACAAGCAACACAATATTAAACATCTTGCTTTTTATAAAATCCTATGAAAATACTACATTTGATAGTTTAAAAAAGAATTACAAATTTGAAATTAAAAATGGCTCCAATGATATCAACTCAGCTGCAAAACAACTGGATTTTTTTTTTTTACGTGAAAAAAGAGCAAAAAAGCTTTATGCAGCATACTTTCCATTCCCAAAGAAAGGTTACTAATGTGTGCATGTACAAGCACTGAACACTAAGTATTTTTTCCATGATATCCACTGCTTCTATAAAATTTCCACTTGGTCACAGCAAAAGAAAATGTTCAATAACTTTCGTGAAAATATTTTCCTCTTAAGCTGAAAGCACGTGTCATGAGTTACAGCCTTATCATCCATGTCTTCAATTTCATTCTATGCTAATGACCTATTAGAAAAAACCACAACATTTATCAATCTACAAAAGCCCTACAGTGTTTTGTGACTGCAAAACCACAGTGTACATGTCATTAAAAAAAAATTCTATATAGGTGAAAGAAAATCCAAGTGCTTTACCGTCTTTTCTGGGTCTTGAGCTCCAGAAGCAGCAACTGAGAGCTCAAGTTCCTTCTCACTGTTTTTGTTTGAAAAAAGAAAAAAAATTATCAAATCATAAGCTGTAACAAATATACTCATTCTTTCAAAGCACAAACCTCACAACTCTGTAGTTAAAATAACTCTGAAAATACAAGATAACAGAAGACATGATTCCACTTGATTTCTCTGGAGTCAAGGAAGACGTAACATACTTATTATTTTTAAATAAACAGAACTCTCTAGAAGTATCTGGCTATCATCTATTCCACCTAATAAAAAAATCAACTACCATAAAAGGAGAAACTACTACATTGCTTTTTACTACAACCTTTCAGGACATTTCTTAAAAATTGATCTTTATTCACATTACAGCAAGAAGTTTATAATATATTGAAATGAATGATTCAAAAGTACAGCAATAAGTACTATATACTGTAATTTCAGTGCTTAGGCTTGTTCAGCATGTACAATTTTTCATCACAGTGAAACTGACAATAATAACTTATTTTTAATTCCTTATTCCTTCACTAGTATCACTGTGTATTTTTATGTATCCATACTATCATTCAGCAGGCAGCTACTAAAAGGTAAGCAAGAAATTTATATTTTACTACACATCTGCATAAGCCAGATGGTCAAGCACTTTGAAAGTAAAAGGGTACTTTCCTAAATTGGAGGACAAAACAAGATTCATTTTCAACTTTGCGAAGTAATTAGACAATCCTCTATCAGCAAAAAAAGGCAACTTCAGTTAGAGCTTCTTTACCCTTAAGAAACTAAAAATATTTTTTTTTAAATGAAAAAAATATGGTTTTTTCCTTTGTTCCATTGAAAGCTGGTGAATTTTTTTATTAAAAACTAAATCGCTCATGCCAATGAGTTTAATTACATGCAATATTACCTAGCTAGCTGGAATTCCTTAGTTATGAAAATTATTCTTATCACATTGAATTAATGAAATTCCTTTAAATTTCAGTCATTATCTTTTAAAAATATAATAACTTTCCATTACCGTCTCTTATTTCGCTGTTGCTCAGCCATCTGTTCTATTAGTTCTTGCCTGTATTTCTCTTTTTTCCTTTGGAGAAGTTCTTGGTTCTGACCACCTAATGGAAATGATCACACATTTGCGTAAATGCTCCACAAAATACCTAAGAGGTACTGGACAAAAAAATCAAATTTCAGTCAATTTAAAATATATAACACAGCAGAGTATATGATCTGGGAATGTGCATAAGAACACTGGATCTTTACTAAGCAAAAAAAAAAAAGTATATCTAGTTTTAATATGCAGTTTGTTTGGAGTATGATTATCAAAAATTCTAAAATTGTCATTATTATTTTCCTAGTTTGCCTGGTTTTGTACAGTCAGGAAGCTACACATTTTGGAGCTATGTGATACAACAGCAACTAAAAAATGTTACTTAAATTTTATACTTTTTTCCCCCTAATGCTCAACTAAGGAAGATACACTATGGCACTCCAAAATGATGATGCATTGCTTTGGATAAAAATGAAAGTTAAAACTGAAGAGAGCAAAACCCACAGGGAGGAAAGCAAATTGCTCCACTTTTAGGATGGTTCCCGTAACTGTTAAGAATTAGCAAAGCATTGGCAGATACGTATATGTAAAAGGAAATGGTGATAACATCTCGTGGATTTTAAGGAATTCAAAAAACTTTCCACTTGTGGTAGGTCCCCCACAATAAGCATGGAGTCTTCTATTATTTTAAAAACAAAACAAAAAACATCATCAACACTTTATTCTATAAAGTATGACTATCAGACTCAAGGACTCCTAACATATTTCCATACACAAAGTCACCACGGATCTTCAGTGAAGTAGACCTGAACAATAAAGTGAAGGAATCTGCAAAGAAACTAAAACAAAAACCTAAACAAACAAGCAAAAAAACCCCACCCCCCCAAAAAAANAATGATGATGCATTGCTTTGGATAAAAATGAAAGTTAAAACTGAAGAGAGCAAAACCCACAGGGAGGAAAGCAAATTGCTCCACTTTTAGGATGGTTCCCGTAACTGTTAAGAATTAGCAAAGCATTGGCAGATACGTATATGTAAAAGGAAATGGTGATAACATCTCGTGGATTTTAAGGAATTCAAAAAACTTTCCACTTGTGGTAGGTCCCCCACAATAAGCATGGAGTCTTCTATTATTTTAAAAACAAAACAAAAAACATCATCAACACTTTATTCTATAAAGTATGACTATCAGACTCAAGGACTCCTAACATATTTCCATACACAAAGTCACCACGGATCTTCAGTGAAGTAGACCTGAACAATAAAGTGAAGGAATCTGCAAAGAAACTAAAACAAAAACCTAAACAAACAAGCAAGAAAAACCCACCCCCCAAAAAAAAACCCCAACCAACCAAAAAAATACAACATGACTAACTGCATCTTTTATTCAATTATTGTGCTGTGACTGTAAAGTGAACAAAATGTGCAAGATAACCTTATAGTTTGTGATTTTGGGGGAGTCTGAAATCCAAAAGTTTCAAATTTTAATTTACATAATCTTTATACAAGATAGTTAACAATATTTTTCTCCTAACCAGGACTGCTAGGAATACAAATTCACAACTTTGTGTACTCAAGTTACTACAAAAGAGATGATTGAGCAGATCAGAGAGACTGACCATTACAAAACCACTGTTTTAATGCTGCCTTTAAGCAGTTCCAAAAAATTGACCTGCCACATATTGCACTGAAGATCAGATAAGTTCCAATGTAAAAATAAATAGAAATTATTCTGACAACTGTTAGTCAATTTTTCTACAATTCAAACCTAGCCTGTCTTCAAAGGCTCTGATCTGTAGAACTACTACAGTTCTTGTATTCTTGCCTTATAATTTTCTGAATTTAGCTAGGAATGCTATGTTTTCAACAGTACCTCTCTCTACTATGCTCAATAATAACGTTCCCTGTTAAATTTTATGGCTACATTTAAGCAGCAAGAGATGATCAGAATCATTTGTTCTTGCACAAGGTTCTGAACAGTACCATTTCCCATATTTCTGCAATGAAAATTCAACGTCATGTCTTTAACAATACAGGTGACTATTTCTCCTATACTTCATTTCTTTAAAAAATTAAGAATGTATCTGGGCCTTAAACTGTTAATGAAATCTAAGAAGAAACTTGGGCTCTTCAAAATTAAATAGAAAGCCCTATTACATTAAGGTGGAAAAGGAACATGTTTTTCTTTTTTATTTTCTCCCTGTAAATAATATTTATTTACCAGTCTTGGGGATAATAGCACAAAGAAAAAGCTAATTTTTCTAGGTTTTAATTATTCCCAAAGGAAAATAAAATATGCAAAGAAAGGCTAACTCAGTGTCATTAGTTAGGTTTTTATACATACCAAGAACAAGGCCTGTTGCATACGGCATTTCAGGTGCAGACTTGGACGGTTCATTAGCTGAAGAACTAATTTGTACCTGATTTCTGGCAAAGACAAAAAAGAAAATGGAAAGATCAAACTCGAGAATTTACTTGTAGTCTGTGTGAAACATGATAGATGCCCTTACATCACTATGCGATACATTCATGACAAACAGCTTTCCTAAAATCCAAAGAAATATCACAAGCAAAAGAAGAAACTGCCTGGCAAAAAGGTGTTCCTCTCCGTTTTCATTTGCCTGTGGTTTCTGTAGCCATCAGGAAACACTGACTCAGTTGAGGACTTCAACAATGTTAACAGACTGAGCGGTGCCAGTCAAGAGTTTCTGTAAGGGCTTTACAAGTGTTCTGCTTCTGCCTCATCCACTTAGACCACTTCAGGACTTGCAAAACCAAAAATGAATTCTAAAACTATTATCAAAAAAGGATTCCACATTATTCTAATCATTAAAAGACTTCAGTTGGAAAATAGGTGATCTATTGTTTCAAAAAGAATACTGGCATGCAAGCTTCAATAGCTGCTCTCAAAGGAAACACGTTTTTTTTGTTCTACTATATCCTAACTGCAGGAAAAACAATCAGCCATTTCAGACAACATATTAGGGATTTTAAATAAACATTTTCCTTTCACCATGATTTTGTAGTGCAATTATCAGAAAAATACACTGTATACCACACCTAGAATTTCCAGTTCTTGAGATCTGCTGCACACGTGCTCTCTCCTTTAATTCATCTTCATAATCTGCAGGTAGATCTCTTACTATTCCATCCAGATAGGGCCTTAAAGAAATAGAAAATATTCAACTATGCTTGCCTAAAACCATACAATCTGAAATGGAAAGTCCAGCAGTTTCATGCAAATGGATCCTGAGCCTCGTTGCACACTGGACGGCAGAACCAGTTCTGAAAATACCACACAAAATTTCTAGAAATAATTCACTTTGCTAGCATTGTCAAGGCAGTGCTGTGTCTGGAGTCTGAGTTCCCAAGCCTCCTTTCATGCAACCTTTATCTATTGAGCCTGGTTAAGAGTTTTGAGAGCTGAAAAGCATTCAGCATTCAGACTGCATTAATTGAAACAGATCTTGCTGCTCTTAATACCCAGGAGCCAACAAAGTCTGCAGCAGATTTCAGCACACAGCTATTGGGCAAGTCTGGTGAAAGAGTTAATTCAGATATGAAAAGCTTCTTTAATGACAACCTACCCTTCACTATGCACCTGGTGCCATTTAAAAGAGAGAGGTGACTTTTAATCAAGATAAAAGACAGGTAACATGGAGAATACAAAAATTCAGGAGCTAAAATTTGAGTAATCTACATATGAAGTAATACAATTGAAACTTCAAATAATTCCAAAAATGCCAAAAATTGTATGGATACAAGGGAGCTTTTCCTGAAAAGATTTGGGGTAGCTGAATTTACAGGATTTTTCTTGCCTTGCTAGTTAACCACTCTTCAATGAGGACTTCAATTTATCTTGATAAAATAAGGCAAGAATAGGTATCCAATGAAAAATAAAGTACCCAATAGATGCTAACAAAGTTATATATTTTCCAGAGCTGGACAGAGCCATGGACTAACTATTTAGCAAACAAAAAAAAATACTAGGTAATCACAGAAAAAAAAAAAACCCAAACATCTTATTCTTTTATGTAAAAAGATCCATAGCTCTGCTCATTTCTGTAATTTAAATAAAAGCCAATAATCAAAGGCAAAAGGATGCAAGCAGATTATTAAACATTGATTTGGCATCTTAACAACCTACAAGAGCAACATGAAAGAACGACATCCATCCTCTTGGCATAACATGAGCTTCTTTCATGATCAAGATCATCTTTTTGATAATGATCAATCTGCTACTTAGAAGGCTGGTCACGTAAGACTGAAACACTGATACACAGTGAAAGCCTAGTCCATACCGTGATGAAAGGATGCAGGGAGGAAGCAAAGAAACAAACCTTGGGATTCAAGAGGCAATGTTTCTTGTAAAAAGCAGCAAGCTTAGCGTGGCAGGCCCAGACACATTGGCGCAATTCAATCAAGAAGCTGTTTTATCCTGTTTATAGGACAGACCTGGCTGCTGGGGATGGACTAAAGCATTCCATTCCTAAGAACCAAAACATTTTGCTACTTATCTCTTCCCTGTCACCATTTCTATTTGCTGAAATATGCCACAGTCCTTGTGCCTCTGTCAAACAGAAACCTTTCTGAAAAGTCCCATTACGAACACATGCCCCTCCAAACTGATAAAGCCCATTTAGAAACACGAAAACTTTTGTACTGCAAATAAAAATACTCCTCCTTATGAATTTAGTTTCTGTCATGAATCAAATGTGTTCTGGAAAGTTGACTTTGCCAAAAATGTAGAAAAAAAATGCTAACTCTTCAAAAGCTGAGCTATCAGTAACTAATAGACGTGTTCCTCCTTGAAGAGACACTGAATATAGTTCATAAAAGGTTAAGCAGAATTCCTTGCGAAGGAAAAAAAAAAAAAGATTACGAAGCACATTTAATAAAAAAAAAGTAATTTTCAATAAAAATTCAGGAAAGCAGAAAATACACACCAAAAAACCCAAACCTTAATTTTATGTACAAATTTAAGTTCAGGCAATTCAGGTGATGGTCCAGCAACTTCTTTTAAGATGCACCAAGCTTGCCAGTAACAAAGATAAGACTGTCCTCTACACTTGCTTTTAAAAGAAAACTGGGACTAAAACTGTTTCAGAGGCCTCTCCAAATAAGCAACAAATTGCCTAGTGATATATTGGTCACGGACATTTTCATAAGCACTATCAGTGTTGTCTGGAATAACTAAGAACTAGTATATTTCTATTTAACATGACACTGTCTACTGTTGGTTCAAACACCATCCTTGCTAATATTTTACATATATAATTATGTATATATTCTTCAAGAAAAAAAGTAAACCCTCAAACTTTATCAAATGGTCATTTTTATTTATTAGACTGTGTGCAATTGCATTAGACAGTGCCAAAAAGCTACCTACTAAAAAGAGAACATTATTCTTCTGGGTGTTAATTAACAAAGAGGATTAACATTGCTGTTAGTCTCAAAAATATGGGCATTTTGGTTATCTTTGTAGACACCAAGTCAAGCTTCTAATATTTTTCTTTCTGAAAAGTTGTAAGACAAGAAGACCCTACCCTAAAACCTCCTTTGCTCATTTCTACCAATATAACACTACAGTGTTAACAATTTTTGTATTTTACATTCTCTTCTCTGAATCTCATTCAGAAAAAAACGGGCAATCTTGTTCCTGCTATCTATTTAACCACTGTTTCCATTTGCTAGTCTTTTTCAGAAACATTGTATGAATAAATACATGCTTTTAGAAGCACATCTGAACATACACTCTGAAACTCTGAAATAACCCATTTATTTAGTCTGCATCTCCCAAATGCTTCCAGACATTTCATTTTCTCCATAGTTATTTAATTCCTTTATGTTTTGTTTTGTTTTTTAAAAAGGCTGAGAAAGAATACCAAAAGCTATTTTTGTAGAGAAGTTATTTTAACTCTATTGGCATCTGAAACTGGAAAAGAAGCATGACTTCATTCAATTTAGAAAATGCTTTTGCAGTAGAAGAGCATTTTAGGGTTTGTTTTTCCCAGTTACTAATTTATAGTGCTACCAGTAAATTAGCCCTGTAAACACTGACTCAAAAGATCATTTAACCGGTCCACAAGCAATTAACAACAAAACATGATTGTAATATTCAACACTGTTGAGTAGTACAATTTGCCTTCTGTTTTTTCTAGAAATGTTAATTCTAGAATAAAAAAAGAGATTATTTTGCCTAACAAGGGAAAGACAGTGGCATTTCCTTCACTGAACCAACTGCAGTAAAATAATTCGGGCAACAGCCTTAACACAAAGGCAAGAAAAAAAAAAAAAGCACCTACAACACTCATGTTCCCACGATCTGTAGAGGGAACAAATGAACACTCTCGAAGCACCTTTTTAAAATTTATTTACAAGAAACTTTACTGCTTTATGCTGCTTTATTTCACTTGAATTTAGGTTTATAAATCACATCTGTTTCAAGTTTGGTACTATTTCGTACCACAACCCATCTGTTTTTGCAAGCAACCGGTTCTTGCAATGGAACAACCAATGGTGGCCAGACTGCCAAACTGTGAGTGATTGGGAAGGTTATGCTTTTTTTTTCTTCTTCTTTTAAATGAGTAAGCTAGAAGAGAAAAATTAACAATTTATGTCAAAGTAACCAAACTGCTTTATCAGTTAACATGGTAAAGAATATTTCATAATGAACAGTACATAACAGCAGTTTTCCTCCTGAATGATTTACCTAAAACACCCTCCTTGATTTGGCTTGTGTGTTCTTAAATATTTATTCAAACTGTATAGTTATTACTGAGAGTAGCACCTATTAACACTATCAGGATTTGGTTCAACTATGCATATGTTTAAAGTCTGCCATTGAGCAAGACATGCAGTAAAAAAGAAGATTTTTTTTAAAATACATTTTAACATTTCTGTGTTAGAAATGCCTGCACCAAAAATTGAAGTTCAAACCAATTTTGGAATCTGAATTGAAAATTGACGTGCTATTGCAGACTAAGAAAATACATGTAATCTTGTGTTCCCAGCACAGGGGTTTGCTCTCAAACACTAATTCTTTCCTGGCAAACTACTCTTACAAAAACAAATTCTGCACTTCTTTTTCTGGGTTAATTCCTCTGTCTCCTTGGTTTGCCATACTATATAAAATGCTCCCTAATGTATGATGTATAGTCTCAGGTACTGGTCCAATTTTTAAATATTTTTTTTCTAAAAATTATTGCAAAGTTCCTTTTTAAAGTAAGTACAAAAGTCCTACTTTCACATGTGAATCCTGTCTAATTTTCTATGAGAGCAAACCATGGCTGTCAACAAGCACTACAGAAATAAAGGAGAAAATGGAATTAAGAATACCTTTCAGCATAAAAAACTCGAGGAGTTTTTCTGTCATAAGCGCTTTCACATCTAAATCTAGGGTCCATTTCTTCACTTATCTCAGGATCATAGTCCATTCTGTAGTATCTTCTACCAAAATCACGATCCTCATCAAGTCTGTGATGCTTCCTAATAGGAATTACAGATTGGCTAGCAAATCCACGATGTCTTCGACTGGGAACATCCAAATCTTCATCGAGTCTTTTATTTAATAGTCGACTTCTTAATTCAACCTCATCATCTAACCTATGATACCTGTCTTCCTCCAGCCATCTCTTATTTAGCAGCTCTTCATAACCTTCTGTAGAAGTAAAGGCATCCTTCTTGGGAGGTTCTACACCTGTATTACAGGGCTGCACTTCTGTATGTAGTTCTGGCTGGAGCCTGGTAACAGCAATAGGGTTTTTATTCCTGTCCATCTCATTCTGTTTAATGGAAAAAAAAATATTAAAAGATCTGAATATAAACAAATCACATTGAGCAAAAACTAGGTTTTGTATTTCTTCAAACAATCCCTAAACAGGTACTGGAGAAAAGGTAAGAGGTGAGCAAGAAAATACTTCAAGGGGGGCTTAAAAGCTAGGGATTTTCTTTTTTTCTTCAGGGAAAAAAACCATTCTTTCTTTTATGTAATGTTTTTCAGAAGAATGGCTATCAATCCTGGATGGGCCTTTTACAAACTCCAATTTGACCTTCAGATTCAGAGGTGCAAAGAATCAAAAAACACTGAACTTTACACCTTATCAAGAGACTAGATATCTTTATCCAGATTCAGGCAAGTTTGTAATATGTCTTACCTATGAGCACAACCTTTTAACCTGACCATTTCTTAATCTATTTCTTTGCTCTCCAGGAGAAGTCTCTATGAGAAAAGATAGTTTAATGGATAAAAAACAACCCTATGACACACTGGAACATGTGTTCAACACACAGCTCTAGCAAACAACATGGCTTTGGATAAATCCTGTAGTATTTCTGCACACCAATCTTTCATCTGTAGAATAAAGATAACAGTAACTCATTCTTTACAAAATGTAACAAAAAATAAATTAAAGATGCAAAAGACACCAAACTGAGAAGCGGGATCAATATACTAGAGGGTATGACTGCCACTCAGAAGGGTCTTGAAAAACTGGAGAAATATGCTGACAAAAAGCTCAAAGATCAACAAATGCAAATGCAAAATTCTGCATCTGAGACAGAATAATGCCATGCACCAGTGCAGGCTGGGCACTGACCATCTAGAAAATGGTTTTGTAGAAAACATCCTGGGTTAGCAGTGGGCAACTAGTTGAACACGAGTCAGCAGCACACCCTTCCAGTAAGAACAGCCAATGACACCCTGGGCTGCATTAGCAAGAGTGTTGTCAGGAGGCCAAGGGAAGCGATCCTTCTCCTCCGCTCAGTATTTGTCCAGTATTCAGGTTCTGGTTTAGTGCTCCCCCCTTCCCCAGGGATACTGACAAACTGGAAAAAGTGCAGAGGATGGCTACAGAGATGGTTAAGGCACTTGAGCTCATAAAGGAGAATCTGACAGAGCTGGGTTTGTTCAACCTGGAAGAAGGAGGTTAAGGAGGGTATGTATGGGGGCAGTAGGAACTAGGGACTGCAGTCTCCACCTAATGGGTGGTTACAGAGATGTCAGAATCATGATTTTCAAAGAACCAAGGGTCACAAGTTACAGCGAAGGAAATTCCGATGGGATATGGAAGGAAAGAAGTTCAGATCAAGCTGTTAAGCAGTGGACTAGGTTGCCCAGCGGAAGTGTGGATTCTCCATGCTTTCAAAACTCTACCAGACAAGGCCCGACCAACCTGATCTAACTGTGAAGCTAACCCTGCTCTGAGCAGGAGACTGTACTACCTGACTTCCAGAGGTTCATTGCAACTGAAATTTATCCTATGATTATCTAACTGTTGGATCAAACTTTTGGGGTCATATATGTTAATCATAAGACCCATTCATTTGACTCACACTCAAAGTCAAATATCCCTCAGAGATGGAAGAACCTCAACAAATCCTCACCAGCTTTTTTTCCTGTTTGTTCTTATAAACACCTAAACACGTAGAAAAATCTTTAGAGATTTATAGACTCAGTTACAAAAACGCAAGCTGCATTTTTGCCATATATTTCCTACGGATCCCTGTTGTGTAGCACTCCAACCCTTGAAGAAGCCAATAAGAATCAGATATTGAATTCCAACATCTAAAGGATGCCCAAATACTGCCTTATAGCTGTATTCACAAAATAGTTTTCAACTGTATGACACTCCAATGCACTTGGTGGAAAAGATATTTCTCATTAGACAACAGTCTTTCTGGAGATAGACAAGAAACAGTCTTTTAGATAGAACTTATGAATACATGGGTATTTGCACGTGCCAACTGTTTTAAGAAAGACAATAAACTTTCAGCTGTCGTGAGTACAAATACAAGTCCCTTCACAGAACAACCTAGCTCTCACAGTACAGTACACTTAAGAATTTCCATATTAATAAAAAGTGGAAAGCCTTCTTAAATCAAACCTGCATCAGATGAGAATTCCAAATTATTGCAGTCCATCACTAAAGGCAACAATATTTAAAAAAGAAAATCTACCCATCTTACACAAGATCTTACAATTAACAACCAGTACAGAGGCTTTCTCAGATTAATATATTGCTTCCAGATTACTAAAAAAAGGGACTCATGACAATGCTAATTACACCTAAAAATCCCCTCTATACTGTTGTACCGCTTTTGACTGGGACAGAGTTAAATTTCTTCACAGTAACTTGTATGGGGCTGTTTTAAATTTGTGATGAAAACAGTGTTGATAATACAGGGATGTTTTAGTTACTGCTGAACACTGCTAACACAGCATCAAGGCCTTTTCTGCTTCTCACACTATCCCACCAGCGAGCAGGCTGGGGGTGCACAAGAAGCTGGGAGGAGATATAGTCAGGACAGCTGACCTCAACTGACCAAAGGTACATCCCATACCATATGACACTGCACTCAGCAACAAAAGTTCAGGGAAGAAGGAGGAAGGGAAAGGCATTTGGGGGTATGGTGTTTGTCCTCCCAAGCAATTGTTAGGTGTGATGGAGCCCTGCTTTCTGGGGGATGGCTGAATACCTGCCTGCCAGCGGATAGTGAATGAATTCCTGATATTGCTTTGCTTGCATGTGCAGCTTTTGCTTTGCCTATTAAACTGTCTTTATCTCAACCCACAAATTTTCTCAGCTTTACCTTCTGATTCTCTCCCTCATCCCACCGTGGAGAGGGAGGAAGCGAGCAGCTGCGTGGTGCTTAGCTGCCTACTGCCATGCAAATCAAAGGCCTCAGCTCAGAATCTGAGTTCAATTATGCATGTGCTTAGCTCATTTTCAGTATTAAAGACTTTTTTTTTTGATTCACAATTGCACAGGACCATATATTTGATGGCTAGCACTTGCCTTGCTTTCTCATGAACTGGACACAGCCCGAGGAAAAAGCAGCTACAAATTAAAGCAAAAGAACACCATGTGGAGCTCAACATTTTGTACAATGAGACAGTTTTTTTGGTCACCACTTTTATCACCAAGAACAATCCAGGGGCTTGCTTCAGACACACAGAAGAATGAATGCATCCTTCTACCAGATAGACAGAACTGAAGTAGAAATCAAGAACTGTACTGTATGACTCATAACCAGGACTTTTTAGATATATTAATAAAACTCTGGCCTAATTGAATGAAATTCTTTGCTTATTTTGTCTTACTTTGTATGTCTTCATCAATGATAAAACAATTGGCAAGATCATTTATTATGTTTGTATCAGCTTCAGTAAAACTGTATTACCTCTGTGTTTTTCTTCCCTAATTTCCTTAGCCTTTCATTCCATTCTTCTTTATCCCTGAGATACTGATTGTACTCCTTGTTTCTTTCAAGCCGTAGTTTCTCCTAAAACAGGCATTGAAAAGGGCATCATAATTTTGCATTTTTGAGGAGCAGCTTTTAACTTCATAGAACTGCAGTATTAAATGAATACATGCGAGCCATGTGTTTGCCCTCCCCCTTCTTTGTGTCGTATAAATAGGGCTTGAATTGCTTTGAGGTATTTGTTTATTTATTTATTACGTCCTCTTAATCTGAAATCCGTAAGTAGAAGTCAGCTTCTTGGGCATGAAGTCTAGTCCCCAGTAACACTACTGTATATCAAGTTCCATCTTAAAACCAGTTAGGTTTCCTCCTGCTAAATTTATTCCAAAATTGTTCCAAAGCCTCACTCCTTTAACAATTATAAATTTAAACTTAATTTCCAATCTGAATGTATTTACTTGTATTGACTTGTAAACATACAATTTTTTTTTTTTGCATTAAGGTTAGTTGCGACTTGCCCCACTCAATTAAAACAGGACAACAAATACACATGTAAACAAGATGTGTCTTAGGATTACAGCTTAGCATATAACTTGAACTGTCAAATTTGAATGGGTAGTTAAGATGACTGAAAAATGAGTCAAAAGTGCAAAGAAAAGGAAAAGTTCTTCTTAGGAAAACTAAGAAAAACAAGATCTATCCACCTTGTCCTACCTGCTTTTGCAAGGTGACAATATTTAGAACCAGCTTGCTCAGGTCTAAAAATATGCAGGAATTGTACATCAACAGCCTGACAATATAATACCAAATACAAAGTCTCCAGTTAAAGTAAACTCTAATTTGCGTTATTTCCTGCTATTAGTCCCTTATGTTTAGAGCATGGGGCATCTCTTACACTACCTCATTCCAACCATTGTATAAACGAATTAAGATAATTATACTACAAATCATGCTCTTCTCTACTGCAGTACTTTCCAATAAAAAAGCAAAAGTTTTTAAAAAACCTGAACATTATATATAAATTTACTTTTCCATGAACAAATTTCAAACGAAAATAATTTATATCTCAATCACCATGGAAATACCATCTTAGTGATAGTTTTGCAAATGAAACCAATGCTCCCCAAACTGATTTTTTTTTCCAGAATTTGTGTCTATAGGTTTTCTGACAATGACAATATAAAACCTGCAGACAGCTATGAAAGGTGCCTGAGGGGTATTTTCCAAAGCTGAGAAACTAGCATTGTCATTAACAGGTGGCAAAACACTCAGCAGAAAATTCTGTGTGACTGTACATTTTACCTAACAGAGGAAAACACAATGCAAATGTTAACCTCTAATCATTATCTGCCTAGAGGCTAACCGTTTAGCAGGGCACAGTGTGACATCTTCTGGCAGCTTTTAGGTTCTACAATAGCAATCAATAAATGGGCAAAAGGGATACAATGCACTTGTACAGAAAATCTCAACGAATGTTGAGCTGCTGTGATGCTAAACCATCAAAGATCAGGCATGTTCCTAGTCCACATACATCTTTAATTTCCACAGGATTAATCAAAGATACTTTATCTTTCACTGTTTCAGCACACATATTTGCAAGGGTTAACACAAAGTTGACAGGAACTTGAAGCTAATGTAAACTCAGCACAAATGCATGCTGCCACTGAGAAGTCACTTCCCCTTCCTGGGCATTTCATTCTTGCAGCCTCCCTTTATTTTTAACACTAGTATAATTTGGAGATTGGGGCTTTTCCTAACAGCAATTTTCACTTATTTGAGTTCTCACCTGGCTCCTCATATGGTCAAACATTATTGCCAGAACAAGAGAGGCAGAAAGCATAAGTAAGCACAGCAAGGGCAAGACCAACACATTCCATAGTAGAAGTCTTGCACCAGATTACAGTGACAGTGCGGCCCCAAACACAGAGCAACAATGCAAATCCAAGGCAATATAGATTAAAAAAACAAATAAAACCCCCAAGAGTGCAACAGTCCAGTCCTCCTCCAGCAACAGTTTCTCTTTCTGCTTTGCATCTCCATTGGGGTTTGACCCATGCTAACAACCAACCAGTAGTGTTCGTTGAGTCAGCAAAAATATTTGCTAAATTACAATGTTTCTGCTGCTTCAACTTCCTGGATCAATTTACAAGCAAACATAAGAAAGGAAATGGGAATATAAGACCAACAGTGTGAAGGCAGGAGGAGAGGTAACTCCTGTACAACTGATTTAGGCTTTCACAGAATCATACTATGCATCAGAGGAATGGATGAGAGGTTAAGAAAATCCACACATGCATGTTGCATCTTCATATTCGAACCTCCATGAACCTCCAATAGCAGAGAGACTGTTATGGCTGGTATCTTTCTCCAACATATGAAAGCAAGACCATAAACTGATAAGAAACCTCAGAAAGATCAAAGGGGCTAAACACAGAGGGAGAATGTGTACTCCTTTTACAGAACACATTGGTATCTGCGCTCTCAAAGAAAGACTAGAAATTGGGAAGATTCCTATTACATTAACAGCAGGCAATACGTGAAATACCAGATCAACTTTTACTTAGATTCCTGAATTTATCTGTTCAAAAAAAAAAAAAAAAAGAATCCCATGAGGATAAGCGTAGGAGGATGAGGTAGGTTGTGTACACAAAGACATCAAAACAAACTGCGTACAGCAGAAAGCACACTTCTATTAGTTCTGATAGGAACTGGTAAGAATATCACTGTAGGAACAACTAGGATGAAATACGTTTAAAATTATTGCCAGGCTGCAGTAAGAAGAGTAATAAATTAAAAAAACATATATATATAAGTACAAGAAAAACCAGGGTTCTTTATTAGATCAATATTTATTGCTGAACAAAACCCAAATGGAACCACCAGAGCTTTTGAACACATCAAGTGCCCTGCAGGTGTGAATTAGAAGTAGCAAACCTCAAACTAATATCAGTATAGAATTACAGATCTAATTATCCACAAATTAAGAGTACAGGTAACCTAGGATTAAAAATTTAAAAACAACAACAAAATTTAAAGACTTTACTTTTCTGAAAACTATTCTAATGATGCCAAAAATGTTCATTTGTAAACAGTGCAAAAAACCTAACCAAACAAAAAAAACTTAAGTGGAAATAATTTTTCCACAGCAGTTTAAACATCCGGCTTTATTTTCAAGTTATACACCACTTACTTAATTTCCTCCAGATATTTACCTTGGCAGACCTTCGCTCATCAATAGGAAGAGATAATCCCTGAGTATATGGATCTACTTCACCAGTAGTCAGATAATTTTTCTACATTAAAAAAAAATGAAAATCATTCAATATATTTCTAAATACCAAATCTTACTTGCTAAGTTGTTGCTAGGAATTATATTTTCTGAAATAAATCTGATCAATTTAATGAAATAAAGACTGAAGACAACCTTCACATTTTGAAAATGTAGGATGTTCTTGGAACAGACGAATGAAGTGAAGTCAAGGAATGCAGAGCGTAAAGGCCTTTGTCAAGCTTTAAGCTTAAGGTTGAAAGTGTTTGTCACTTCTTCCCTGTTACACTATTTCAAGGATTATATAAGTTAGTCTCTGTATATTAGAAAATATATTTTTATTCCAAAAAACCCACCATTACTCAATTCTCCTGTAACCAATTAGTATAAGCGCAAGCATAAGAGTATTTTTCTGAGACACTGTCTTGCTTATGACAAAAAATTGCTTTTTCTAACTGCAGAAAACGTATGTCTACCTCTTATTTTAACAGATGGAATTCATGCTAACACTAGCACAGTCACCACTCTGCATCTCAACACTATCTGTTTTCTGCAACAGCAGTACCTAAACTTTTCAGGATAATGACCCATCACCAAACCTTGTAATTCTTTATGGACCATCAGTGACTTTCAGAACAGAACTTTCCATTGAAAACACTACCTTGTTGCTCCACATAGCTCCCTGGGCCACAGCTTGGAAACAGGACTGCACAGCAATTCAAAGTATCAGCCTTTCCAACCAAACACCAATGATGGAACAAGCCCTTAGCTTCCAGGCCTAGTGGCTTCTTCATACACCTCTCATTTACTAAAAGTATCCCCAGGCCAGTCTCAATCAACTATGCTTTATAAATCCTATTATCTTTAATAAAAAGATCATCTATTTCTGTGACATGGGCTGATGAGGGGAATGGGTTAGATATGGTATTTCACTAGCACTGTTTCCTTCCATTATCTAAGTCATAACATAGCTTAAAGGCTTAGAAGCATGTCAACAGGTAATACTGTTTCCTTCCATTATCTATGTCATAACATAGCTGAAGGGCTTAGAGGCATGTCAACAGGTAACAGCCCTACCTGTTCCAGTTCAAAACCACATCATTATGAACTGTATTTCACAACTACACATTAAAAGATTTAAGGGATTTCATAACCATGCAAATATTCAAGCACTGAGAAAACTAGATTAATATGGAGAACTACGTTATTTTTATTAGACAAAGAAAATAAATTGTAATCCTCGTAATTAAGCAATTTTTTTCACACATTGAACACATCTGTAGAGATTACCTCTGATCTTAAAATGTATTTGCCAAAAATCAGAAGCTGATACAAAAACTGCATTTTCTACATAAGCAAGACTAAACAAGTCATTAACCAAAATGTTATCACTATGAGAGCTGCTAGAAGTCGCACTATCTTTTTATGTGGGAAAAATAAATTAGAGATTGTTATCCTCTCTCTTCCTCAGGCCTTACAAACTTAATATAGTTAATGTGCACTACATCACAAAAAAAAATCAGCTTGTAAACTTAAATTTGTAAAACTGAAGTTCAATTGAGAATAAAACACTAGAAGTTAAAAATTGTATTATTTGGGTACTTTGATGAGAATTATGAAACACTAAGTTTTAACACAATATTCTAACTTTGAAAATAATCTGAAGTTTAAGATTAAACAAGAAGCAACAATTATATAAGAATAATTCTGGTCACAGCTTAAGAAGCCAGTTAATTCTGCTGTTATTGTTATTCAGGAATTCTAGTGCATGCTAATATAGTTAATTTGCATCATATGCATGTTATTCAAAGCCCCAGAGGAAAAACCAGAAGGTTATGTTTCTACCACGTTACCTCCCAGTCCTTTACTGAAGTTGCTTAATTTTAACAACCTGGATGGACAGTATTAAATTTGAAAATTATACATACATCACAGTATAATGATATAAATACTTAAAAAATACTGAATTGAACAAAGCTTGTAAAGGTGTGCCTCTGGAATTATTTTTTCCTCAAAATACTTGTATTCTTGCATTCTGGCCACTAGGTGCTGAATAGCTGATTCTACTGCTTTCCTAAGCACCACTGATGAGATTTCCAGGTGACAGGGAAGAAAAAAGCTCTGACTCTGATTCTGATGACATATCATAGTATTTCAGAGTTTACTATTTTGTTCCAGCTTCACAAAGAAAACAAAAAAATCTGAACTTATAACGTCGATGTAACTGGTAAGCCTTGACGCAAATGTCTACTAAAAGAAAAAACTTTTGTAGCCAGCATTAGACAGCAACAATAGTAATTGCAAAGGAAAAAAAATCAACAGGTGTTTAAAAATCTTATTAATGGAAAATAATAAATATAAGCTATCATTTTGCAAAAAGCAAACAAGGCCGTTAATCACAACTAATCACTACAGCATGCACAAACACACAAAGCACAAAAAAGTAATGATTTTTTTTTTTAAATTCGAAAAGCACAAAGCTTTCAAACAAAGCAAAAAGCGACTAATTGGAAGAAAAAAATGATATTGCAGGCACCCTACCTTTCTTTTTGCCTGTGAAATACCCTAAAAGTCAGGGAAAAGATACTATTCAAAAAGCGTCTTTCATTCAAAAATATTTGACTTAAAAAATACTTCTTTTCTTAAAGCCAATCTATTCTTTCATTTTAAGAACTAAACATACTGATGATTAGCATTTTCAGACAACAGAAGTTATTTGGTTCCTGATTTCTTTTCTGGTTGACTAAGAAAGGATACAGAATATTCCCAAGATTATGACATCTCATACATACCATTTCAATTTTAAATTTACTGTGACATTTAATAAAACATGCTAAGCAGAACATCAAAGTTGTTTTATTTCTAAAACTGAAAAGAAGCTGTCAAATGGAGTCACACTAATTATAGGAATATTCTTACCTGAATTACAGACCATAGAATATGTAAGTACTTAAGGAAGTAACAGGTGCTATTTAAGAAGAAACTAAGAAAGAAGTAGAGATAAATAAAAGTATTCAGAATGAAATGTACTAAGTAATATGTAGTCTCATGGCAATGAGATCTGTAGAAGGCTAAAATATATAACCCTTCCTAGTGGTGAGATTTTGCAATTACTTTTACTTGAGTCTTCAAAATCAGCCATCACTCATAATGAATGCATTCTTATAAAGATTTTCCACAGATTTTATTAATTTTCATTCAATTAAAATGAGAGAGTCTTTTTAAAAGACTCACTAAACTCAGGCAACCAGACAAGAAGCTTTACCTGAGAAAGATATCGCCTATAATCTTGTCGAAGTTCCTCTTTGAGCTTATGTTTTTTTCGTTCATATTCTTCTCCAAGAGGTAAACTTAAGCCATAGTCACCTGAAAGTTTAACACCGTTAAATATTATTATTCTACTATTTTGTATCAATACAAAGCACATCCTGCAAAAGTTACCTCTGAATTTTTATTAGACATCAGCAACAAAAAAAAAGAACTATGCAACCAGTAATTACAAAGCCGCTGAAATAAAAAACACCTTCTCTGTATGAGTAGTTGGGTGGAAAGTATTCTAGAAAAACTGATTGGTTTTTGGATGTTAGTTTTTCTCTAGTCCTTGTGCTTCTTCTCCCCACTAGAAAAAAATGCAACATAAACTGAATTTTTTTTGATAGTTTGACAAATACATACAATATTTGGGTTATTTTATACTATTTGTTTTGTCAATGCATGTTTGAAAGAACATACATTTGACACCTTGATACCTTGACACGTTAGTTTCTGAATTACTCTGATATTTTAAGCTGTGCTTATCACACAATAGAAAATATACTTCGCAACTAGACAGCAACAAGCCATGCGTTTAACCCAAACCATGTGAAAAATATGTTGGCTCCCACACAACTAGAAGGAATCTGACCATATGAGAATAATAATAATTTTTATTTTCCACCCCAGTGTTTTTAATTGTAGTAGACCCAAAACACAGATTTAGTACTTTTCCAAGATTACTGTCAGGTCTCATAACAGCTGCACTCTTAAAATACAACACTATGATAATTTTTTGTTGTTCCCAAAATATATTTTAAAGTACTTTATAAGAAATACCCTCTGCCCCAGAAGCCCACCTCTGCAGCCACTTTCACCACTCTCCACACAGAGCTAGTGAAGCCCACAAAACCACACAACCAGAGACATAGATTCCAATTGTTTGGCTTTTTTATTTCCTATTGTTTCTCTGAAAGCATTTCTACATCTTGTGGTCTATGGAAAATGAGGAGCAAGGAGTAAGAGGGAAGGGAGGGATATTCAAGACTTAGTCTTATATCAATCCCTATTTATTGCACGGTACATCGTTTGACTCCAGTATTTCAAATTTTTAGGGCATTAATCAGTGTCTGAACAGTAAAAATGACATTATATAAATGCTGAAAATTGCAAACTTGGGAATCACTCTGCTATTGAAGCAGATAAAAGGTTGAAATATACTTAGTAAAAATACACTCAGCTGGCTTAGCCTGTGATAGTTTCAGCTAAATCAGAATGTATCCTTATGAGCCAAAACAGGAGTCCGCTTGCTGTTCTGAAGAACCAAAGGACGAAATACCTGACTAAATATGTCATACACTGTTTTGAAACAGCTTGCAAAGTTCAACTACTAACCAAAAACTGCATGAGAGCTTATTCTCCAACCTGCAAGTTACTTTTCTCCTAATTTTGCACATAAGGTAAGTGTGAGTTCTGTTAAAAAACAATGTACCATTTCAACCTGCAAAAAACTGTTAAGTGTAAGGAGGAATAGAACACAGAAGAGGAAATGGTTTGTTTCAGCTACTTGTTCTTGCCTTTTATTTTTACGTGAAATTATGTTGGATTAACTAAAGGAAACCAAGAAGAAAAAAATCAAAAGCAACTAACATGTCAGACTGAAGATTCATTCAGTTAGCTTCAGGGAAGCCAGTAAAATTCAGTACAGAAAAAGATCAGTGAGAACGAAGTGCTTTGATTCAAATATGTGAAGTATTCAAATAAAAGAGGGTTTAAAGTTAATTTTATTACAGAAGACCTTTTTTTGGCCACCAGAAAAGCACTGAGCTAACAACTATGGGTAGTGATTTAGGACATAATCGAAAAGTATCTACTTCCAGTTAACATGCATTCATTCTAATTTTGTGCACTATTTGTCTGAATTCTTCCATTGGAATAATAGATATACTTTCTTTTTCTTTGGTCGTCTTCTTTTGTTTATTCTGTATTTGCTGTATTTATTTGCCATTTGACATTCTCTTAATCACACACAATCACATTGACAACTTTTTTTTTTTAGAAAAAGTTAAGATTTTAAATGCATTTTTACATAAAAGTTTGCCTGCATTTAGTATGTTGAGAAATAACCATAACTCCTTTCAGCCTGATTCTCAACACTGCTGCTAGGACTATAGAACATACTTAGCAGCCACCAAGGAACAAGTCCCTGTCTAATTTAATCCAAAGGAAACTACGCTGCTTTAAAGCACCCCACCAGCAAACAGGCTGGGGGTGCACAAGAAGTCAGAATGGGACACAGCTGGGACAGCTGATCCCAGCTGACCAAAGGCATATCCCATACCATACGACATCATGCTCAGTGATAAAACTAGAGGGTGGGACTGCTGCTCAGGGGCTGGCTGGGTATCAGTCAGTTGGTGGTAAGTAATTATTTTCATTTGCATCACTTGTGTTTTTTGGGGTTTATTTCTCTCTCTTTGTTATTTTCCTTTACATTACTGTTCTAATATTTCAATTATTAAACTGTTTTTATCTCAACCCATGAGTTTTCTCACTGTTACCCTTCCGATTCTGTCCCCTCATTCTGCTGAGAGGGGAGTGAGCGAGCAGCTGTGTGGTGCTTAGTTGCGGCTGGGGTTAAACCATCACACAGCAATACCCACTTGTTGCTTTTCATTTAAGACCACCATATGTCCCTCATCTCTAATTCTTCATTATATCTGTTACTATATTTAGGTGTCAATAGTTAATTCCAATTTATAATAATAAACACAACATGACGTGCTATTATAGCTCTCCAACAAGAGACAAAGTTATTTTAATGTTAAAATAGTTTAACTGTTATGTAGTGGTCTGTCACAGCCATTGGGATACTACCTACTGTGTTCTATTTTCTGTATCATGCGTTTCCACAGTTAAGCAAAGAATTATCAACACCAGGGCTAACCTGCTGATCATAATAAAACCACCAAAAATGTGAGGTAGATGGTTATTCAAGTGCCGTCCTCTAACCAAGTTTATCCATTATGACTCCTGGCAGCAAGAAATATTCAATTATCATTTATTACTTTTAGTGAAGTTTTCCTGTAAAGGTTTTAGAGGAGCTTGCCTTGCTGACGGCTGGAAGTTCTGCTTATACAACATCCCTATAAAAAACATGTTTTAATTTATGTAGCTAAGTTTAGTTCAGGCCCCCAGATTCACAAGCTAAGGCTCCATTTTTCAATTTAAGACCTGCATTTTTCTGGTCACAAATTCTGTTAAAATTATAGAGGGCACATAATATTAAGTGTAGCAGGAGTACTTATTTAAAAGATAGATTGGTATTATGTAACATCAAATATCCATTGATGTATCTTCTTTAAAATAAAAGGACAGCTTTTACTCCCAGTGGAACCTGCAGAATTACATCAGAATTACAGTAAGCACAGTATGAAAATTAATGAGGTACAAAACCAAAGTGTCTACACATGAAAGAAAAGAGTTACCTATCAACAAGAAGTAGGACACAGAAAAGCTCTAAAGCTATCAAGACAAACCTGAGCTACACAAGCGTAACTAAGGAAAAACAATAGTGCCTACAGAACCATTTAACTTGGTCAAGATTTCAACCAAAACTAAGTGCTTGTTCTTTCCTTGTATAATAAATGACTACATTATTATAAAAGCACTACAATCAGCTTAGTACTCTATGCTTAAACGTTTAAAAGACACTTAGCATTTAAAAGAAAAATTAGTTTAACTGTGTGCATTTTAGCCAAGTTGGAGTAGGACTCAAGCTTAGAGGCTGAAAGAAAAGGCATCCTTTACTTCCCTGGCACCAAATACATATCCTTTTGCAGTAAAGTCCAGATGAAAGATGGACCTCCAAAGCTTTTGCTCCACCCAAATACAACAGGAAAGGGTAGATCCTTTATCAAGGACTGACAAGCAGCTTTTGGGGGGGGGTTTGTTTGTTTGTTTTGTTGTTGCTTTTTTTTAATGGAGAAAAAGAAAGTGCTTAGCATATTTTCCTTATTTAAAAAAAAAAGTGTAACTAAAAAAAAATTCCATACAATCCCAAGATGTTTGGAAGAGTGAAGAATTGGTATGCACTTTCATTATAATGATCACCTTATAATTAAAAATTCAAAGCAGTAATTCCCTTCCAAAAATTCTCAAAGGTAATTAAATGCTACTTAAATCTAGAAGACATATAAAAAAATATACTATACCTAAAGGATAATTCTGTTGACTATTTGGAGGTATATTTTCTTTAGCCATGGAGATTAACATTTTGCTGGTCTCAGAAAGCTTCTCTGATTCCTTATTCTGAAAAGAAAACAAAATAATTTGCTGTATCACAAGGCAAAAGATATATCACATATAAGAATAACGTTATTATCATAATTATTAGCAGTGGAGAATAGAAAGATTGAAAGTGATACTGGATTAACACATTAAGCAAGTTATACGTTTCACTAATATTGCCAAAAAAAGTAGTTCTCCTCTACAACACAGAAATTATTAGTTCGATATATTTCAATATACTAAATGTATTTCATGTCATGAAATACGCTGACAATATATACTGTGGTTTATGTCATAAACCATATGTCATAAACAACAATTGTTTCATACACGTCCGCTTTGTTTTCTTACAGGGACTGATTTGATGTACTGCAACCCACTTGAAACTATGAAAGAATTACAGGGTATTACAGAGCAAGTTTAACACACCTGTTCCCTGAAACTACACTTTCACCATACAGCTTAGGACTTTATCGAACTACAGGCCGGAAACATTCTCCTTCTCTTTAAATTTGCTCTGAGCAGATCCCTGCTAGTCAGCTTCCCCAGGGAGGACGGAAGGAACAACAATAACCATTTACAAGAGTTTTCCCACCTGTAAAATACAAAAGTTACTGTGTGTGCCTGGTGGCAAACAGGTTTTTTAAAATCTACATAAATACAGATACAAAGTATTTAAGTTAAAAATTACTTTGAATAGATAAATCTTTACTATATGCTTTAACTACAAATACAGTTTTAACAGCACAGTAAATGCAGTAAATGCAAGCTTAAATCAAGACCCTAGCAATAGAAGTGTTCAAATTCAGGAAAACTATTTAATACTCTTACCCTCATTTCCATGTAAGGTGGATCATTTTCAAGTTCTGCCTTATCTCGTGCCAACTTGGCCTTCTGATCTTCAATAGATTTGTCTAAATCATCCGCCAACATTTCTAAGGTTATAGAAAAGACATAGAACATTGCCTCTACATCAGAACCTCAAAAATTTAAAGCTCAATTACAGTTGCTTAAGACAGTAGTTAAGTAATATTCAAGTTTCTCCCTCAGAACTACAAGATGTTTGATGGGTCAACAAAACACCTGACTCCGGAAACCCATCCACGGAAGAGATTACTTGATGTTTCACCAGAGAAAAAATGCAAAGATTCCAGATTATAAGACTGAAGATATTTCTCTAATCTTTTTTTCTAACTTTTCAAAGTTTTGGGGCATTGTTTCTTTTTAACTGCAAGTCTACCAATGGCCTTTCACTACACACTAGCACAAGCTTATTGTCAGTGAACTATAAAATGAAAATTAGACAACATAAAAAAAACCCAAACAGGATAAAGGAATCATTAGACAAAAAAAAGTACAAAATACACATATACTCTAAAATAAGGACCAAATCATACAATCACTTCTGTGCTTAACTTACTGTCACAAGAAGTCTTAAAAATCATCAAGCTTATTCAAAACTAAAAAAAAAAATCACAAAGAACAACAAAGCAAAACATCAACAAAAATCACAAAACACATGCATAGTGTTTCTGGAGTTGAAGCCAACAGTGTATCATTACCTCCTGTACCAATAAAATAGCAGAGGCAATAAGAACAGCTACAATTGTACAATAAATGTAAGATAGTATATCAGGCAGCATTGACCTGCAATCAGACAAGCGACTCATCTGTCAGAAAACATGTACTATGGAACAGCTGATTACCTCTCTTCCATTAGTTGTGCATCTTGCCTATTTGACTGAAAGCCCTTCAGAGCAGCAATTTTGGCACCTTATACATGCAATTTATTTCACATTGCTGCTCCTAGATAACCTCATAATAAAAATTAAAGTGAATCAAATTCATGGCAATGGAACTGTACAGAAGTTAAGGCACACACTCAGACTTTGAATATTATTTGTTAGGATAGTCTTATCAGAATTGAAAATACTGCAAAGCTGCATACTAAGTACCCACGGAAAGAGGAAAGACAAAAACGAAAAGAATGACTGCATACAAGCCTACTCATCCTAATCTCCACTCAGCATTTTCACCAACTTCACTGGAGGAGAACTTTTGTAAAACCAAGTCTACAGATAAAAAAATCCATATGTTACATTCCACACTTAAAGGAAGCATGAAACTGAGAAGAAAATTATGCCCTCAATTCTAATACTACCCACACAACTTAAGCAATAGGATTGCTTATGCAGGTTCCTAAGCAATCCCATCACATCTGGTATCTAAACTCAAATTGCGTAGCAGTTTTATTGAGGCTAATTCAGTATCTTTCTAAAACCTAGAGATTGTATGAAGTAAACAATAGGCTGATGAGAAAAGTACATTAGAAAACACTTTCAGGAAGAGGATCAAAGAATTTAAAACAAAACCAAAAAAACCCACTTCAAAGACCAACAGAATAAGAGACTACATAGGTAAACATAAAATAACGTGTCCAGAGAGACTGAGATAACTGCTTACTAGAAGTAAGATGTAGAGAAAAAAGTCAAAATTCCATCAAATAATTTCAAGTAATTGCATGCTAAGTTAATTTAAGGAATACATCTGCTTGATGTATTCCTTAAAATGTATTCCTTTAAACTTTTCCTCTTACATTAATGCCATTTTTGATTCATAATATAAAATCATAATATTGTTACAAAGGAGGCAGAACTAGGACAACCTATTTACAACTCCTAGTGGTAATACAGGACAATCGATTCCAAAAATAAATTTCCCCATCTGATTTGTCCTAAATCTTTAATCTCATTAGTTTTGCACACTGATAAAGGATAAAAGAAATCTAACAGAGGGTAAGTTTCCAGGCACTAATAATTTTTCTTTAGCCTATTAGGTTACATAACAAAAAACCTGTTCTGAACGGGTGAAACAACTTGTCATGCTAAAGAATTTAAAGGTTGGTCTCATCACCTATCCAGTGCTGCATAGCCACCAAGACGAAAATTACCACACAGAAAAGCAGGCACTGTGAGAAGCCTTTCCAAAAGCTCGTTGACTATAACCTCCATATTTCTTTCCTCTACTTACAATGATGTTTATAAACTCTAGAACTGTTTCCAAATCACCATATTGGAATGGTATCAGACCTATTCTGAGAGACAGCATAAGGAAAGGAGTATTTGCAGTATAGTTTCTATCTAGGACAAGGAACACAATGAATATTCTTGCATTCTGCACTCCTATCATATTGCTCAAAAGAGCAATAGAATAAATTACAAAACAAAGACAAAACAGTTACAGCTGAACTACACAAGTAATTCAATTTTTGTGAAGAAAGCTCACAACTCCAGGCCTTGAAGAACACCGAGACAACTAATGCTACAACACTGTTGATTCAGCATCCCTTTAATACAGCTAAATAGCCAGGAAAAGTGGCCAAATGCCTCTTAGAAAATAGCTAGACATTTTACGTTTTCCATCCTTCTGCTTGAGTTGATCTTCTTAAAATATGCATGAGTGTAAACTTTATGAGATAAGCTAAAATAGTGTATTATACTGAAAGAGAAAGAAAAAAAATCAAAAATTCTTAAATATTCTAAGCAAAAGACTGACAAATTGAATGTGATGCATACTGGTATATTTTCTGAACTTAGCAGTGTATGTAAGCAAATATCTTACTGAATATTAATCAACTGTTATCATCTACTGTATCAAGTGAAGAGATCATGACTAATCACGATAAAAATAAACAAACAATACATTTCTATCTGAAGAGAGTGCTACCGCAGTCCCCAGTTATGCAATGAACTGTCTCAGAGGTGACAGCACTAAACTCACAGCAAACCGTTAACTTCGAACTGGCTTCATATGACTGCACAAACATACCAAGGTAAAGCCTGCCACTATAAAACCACTTCAATTCAAAACAAAGTAACATATTTTCAGTTTGACAATGTGTCTGAATGCATTTTGTGCATTTCTAGACCCTTGAAATTACTAGTAAAAGTAGCATATTCAAAACTAAGCGCAGAGACTGTACTCCATGGGCACATGCACAGAGCAAAAGGGAATGTCAAACTACTGTAAACATCTGAAAACCCAAGGATAAACCATAAGTGGAATTCCACTAAACATACTTCTGCTATATACTCTACTAGTGTCTGAAAATGTCCCATAAAAAATATTTTCTATATTTTTACTTTCAAGATTTTAGTTTTTCATAACCTTTTTTCCTTTTAAACTGGAATTTTCACAAAAGTAACTCTGAATAATTAGAGCCAGCTAGGTAGACTTCAACTTCAGCAAATATACCAGGCAATAGAAAACATATAGATATTCAAGAAAAGTCAAGTTTGAACATGAGATTTTTATTGGATCTATGCCCAAAAAGAGTTAATAATGCATGTCTCTGTATTCAAGATATTCAAAACACCTATGTGTGTATGTATTGTATGGTATGTACTATATCTAGCTGTATAATGTGTATCTATTTTAACATCTAAAGCAATGTTTCCTGTGTTCCCTTTTATTCTTTCCTTTCCCCTCCTACGTATTCAGGAAAATGGGGCACAAAATTTTATATCAGCATATAAAAGTAGACAGAGTTCATCTCTTCTGTGTCACCATAATATTAAAACAACATGAGGAAAACAGGCAAAATGGCAATTCCCATCCATATGAACTGCAGCAAGGGTGGCAAGGAGAGAAGTGCTTTCAAAAAGTGACTATGTTTGCGCCACGTTTAGTAATTGCACCTACAGATTATATGGTCACATAGAATCATAGAATGGTTTAGGTTGGAAAGGACCTTGAAGATCATCGAGTTCCAACCCCCCTGCCATAGGCAGGGACACCTCCCACTAGACCAGGCTGCCCAAGGCCACGTCCAGCCTGGCCTTGAACACCTCCAGGGATGGGGCCTCAACAACCTCTCTGGGCAACCTGTTCCAGTGCCTTACCACCCTCAAAGTGAAAAGCTTCTTCCTAATGTTCAATCTAAACCACATAATTGTGTCATTAAGAAATATTTTTCAAAGTTTCACCCAAGCTTCCTAAGCTCTTGCAGCAGTCAGCACTAGCTGCTTCTCTACCCTCATGAACAGCATTTAGAATAAGCTGTTGCTGTCAGAGCCATGATTCCTGTACCTTACACCTTCGTTTCTTTTCAATTCTTATCTGAAAAACCACACACACACAAAAAAAAAAAAATTCCAGAGTCCGGACGCTCACAATTAATAAACTCTGACTAAAACAACACGACGTTTTCGCCGCTGTGGGGGCAATTAACCCTCAGAGCAACCAACCAACGAGGTTCGCCAGTTACTCCCCTCGCCCTAAGGGTTTCTCTGCTTTCCCGGAACACGGACTCTGGTCCAAAAAAAAAAAAAAAACCAAACAACAAAACAGACATTAATTTCAGAAAATTTTCAGGGCCAGGAGATCAGATTTATTTCTCCAAGCGTGACCAGCTCGGGGAAGCGCCTCTCCCCGCGTCCCGGCCTGCAGCGCCCGCCCTTCCCTCCTCGGCTGCATTCCTCAGGCAGCCCCGGAAGCACCGACACCCCCTCCAACCCCCCTCCCTCGGGCCAGGTGTGAGGCGCTGCCGCCCGCCCGAGGCCGCGGGAGGCTGGGGGCCGGCCGGGGAGGCGGCACGCCGGGCTCGGCCCCTTTAAGGAGCGCGGCGCCGTTGTTAGGCAACGGCCGCACAACAAACGGCTGCCGCCGGAAGGCCTCGGCGGAGCTCCGCTGCCCCCCTCCCGCCGGGACGCCCAGGCCCGGCACCGTGGCTCGGGCCCCAGCTCCGCTCCCTGCGCCGCCTCCCGGCCCCGTCCCCGTCCCGCTCCCCGGCGAGCCGCCCCCGTCCCGCCCGCCGCAGCGGCCGCCCCGAGCTGCGAAGAAGGCAGCCGCTCGGCCTCCGCGCGGCGGGGCCGGCAAACCGTGCTGGGGGAGGAGGAGAGGGGGAGAAGGGAGGGGAGAGTTCCCGGGCGCCGTCCCGACCGCCCCGCTCACCGGCGCCGGCAACCGCAGCTCTCTCCGCGTCCCGCGCGCGTTACCGCCTCCCCGGAAACCGGCGGGCGGCGCCCCCAGCAGCGCCCCCTGCTGCTCCGGAGGGCGGCGCGGCGCGACCCGCCTCTCCAGACTCGCAGCCGCTGGGGGCGCAGCGCCGCCCTCCCCGGGCCTGCGCGGACCGTACCACCACCTCCCCCTCTCCCGCAACACACCCCTAACCCCCCCCCAGCCCCGCCTGCCTTGGTTCCGCCGGCGGCCCGGTGAGGCGGGCCAAGGCCGGGCCCGGTGCGGGGGGCGATGGCGGCGGCGAGCGGCGCCTCCGGGAGCGGGATGGCGCAGAAGACGTGGGAGTTGGCCAACAACATGCAGGAGGCGCAGAGCATCGATGAGATCTACAAGTACGACCGCAAGCAGCAGCAGGAGATCCTGGCGGCCAAGCCCTGGACCAAAGAGTGAGGGCCGGGCCGGGCCGGGTGGTGGGGCCGGTGGGGCGGGTGGTGAGGGCCTGAGGCGGCGGCCGGGCGGCGGGACCGGCCCTGATGGCCTCCGTGGCCTCTCTTTTGCAGCCACCATTACTTCAAGTACTGCAAGATCTCGGCGCTGGCCCTGCTGAAGATGGTGATGCACGCCAGGTCGGGGGGCAACCTGGAGGTGATGGGGCTCATGCTGGGCAAGGTGGACGGGGAGACGATGATCATCATGGACAGCTTCGCCCTGCCGGTGGAGGGCACCGAGACTCGCGTCAACGCTCAGGCGGCCGCCTACGAGTACATGGCTGCCTACATTGAAAACGCAAAGCAGGTGAGGAGAAGTGGCTGAAGGTGTTTCTCTGTCCCCATGGTGTGGCTGTGGATCTGGTAAGCGAATCGTGCAGGAGCATGTTCTGGGGTTTGCAGGCTTGCCCGCCTCCCCTCCTCCCACAGCGATAACGTTGCTGTCTAGTTGCCCTGTTTCTTGTCAAATGTGGCTAAAAGAACTGTGTCAGCAGCAAGGCACACAGGGCCCTCTAAACATTTTCACATGCACGTTTCCGTGTCTTACAGTCATCAAGTACTGAATTCTCCTTTCCTTTATAAATTATTTTCGTTGCTCAGGAAGTGTTTCTGTGGCTGCAGCTGGTGGCTTTGGGGATGGAGCAGGGAGGGAGTGTGTTTCTAAAATAACTGATACAATAGCCTGGAGAAGAGGAGGCTGAGGGGAGTAAGTATAACCCTCTACAACTAC
>VUYV01000173.1:372121-433324 GCA_008711295.1 Anarhynchus alexandrinus | reverse complement strand
AATACATATTTCTAAAAACAGTATGCAAAATTAAGTATAAAATATGTATGTGTCAGAGATACTTACTATTTGTAGATCAGGAATATGACGTTCTTAACCTTCTTGCTTTCTGAAGTTTTACTGCATGGCCATACTGCTGTTTTCCATAAAAATACAGAAAACACATTTATGAAGAAGAAGCCAATGAAGGAATAAGTAAGTTTCAGTGTAACTTATTCATATTTATAATTTTGAAACTTAGATGAACTGACTCAAATGTCTGTTCTCTGTCTTCGTTACCCTGTATTCAGGGATCTGCATCATATTAAGCCTGACTATGCAGTAAAATTCTCAGATGCAGAAGGATAACAGAAATATGAATCTGCTTTGTGGCTGACGTGGAAAGCAGCACGGCACATCAGAGCACCTACCAATGTGCTTCTTCCAATACAGGGCAATCCTATTCTATGCATAACCATTGAAATATCTCTAACTCTCCAAGCACAAATAGTTTTGAGGCCCAGTTTACCCTTTGCTTTTTCTTTAATCCTTGGAGTATTTTAAACCAGCTAAAATAAAAGGCCTTTACTTACTCACTGGAGATAACAGAGCAGTCTTTGGGTTATTTTGGAGAGTTGTACTTATATTCACAGCCTTATATACAGTTAGAGATATTTAAATAGATGTGAATTAGGTTGGATCATAACATCAGAAAAGATTAAACATAATCCAGAAGTATTCTGGGACTTTTTTTAGTAATTCATCCATGTTTATGAGAAAATTTAGAAATTATGTATTTAATCTGGTTCCTTTTATATGGAAACTATTAATGTCATGGTGCTAATACTGTTGTTGAAGAAAAGTAGGAAACTTAAAAAGATGTCTTTGCCTAAAGATATATTCATACTATCCAATTCTTAGGTAGAAATAATGGCTTTCAAAATAGTAAGTGAATCGCATAAAATTAGTATTTTTATATACAGTTAGTTCTTATGTTCAAGACAATCCAGGTTTATGTAGGAGTACTCATGATAGGAAATAGGTTTTTTTAGTTGTTTGTATTGTACGGTTTTATCTATAATTTCACAATTTTGCAATTGAACTTCTGTGCAAATATAATAACTCAGCTTTATTGGTGCTCTGGGAAGGTTTGCATGTTGGCTGTTCCACATTTGATTTTGGCAAGTAGCTGTTCCTGGAATAACTCTTTTTAATATTAGATTGCAAGTTTATATATTCCCCTGCATAAGTACTTCGTAGATGCCAACGTTCCAGTTATTTGCTTCTCCATGGGCACGATCTAGTTTTAATACAGTCCAAATGTGTTATTTGGCTTTGAAAAATAACACATGATTTTTAGGGTTTTGTTGGTCTCTCTATTATGGGAGTTGTAAAGAAAATACAAATACTATTCACCAATTATAAAATAAATGTTCCATTGAATAGACAGTTGATGTCTCATTTTTCTCTTTTAACCTTCCTAACATATTCAATGTTTGGTAAAACCAAGCAGGTGATGCATCCAAACACACAACTCTCAGTTAAGAACTGGTATATAGGGTCATACCAAAATTATTCAGCTCAGTGTGAAGCAACCAGTAAGCAATTCCTGAGATCAGATTACAAAATCAGGTGCGATGAGTGTTTGTTTTCCTGGGGTTTCTTGGTTTTCTTTGTTTTCCTTCCAGTATTTGTATAGATAGCCAAGGGTATTATTTGGAAGCTCCTATTTTGAGTTTTTCTCACCCTAAAAATCCCAAAAATTTATCTTTTGGCTTTTGGAGCATGCTCTAGTAGTAATTTCTGTCGCTTCTGATGTTCAAAAACGTGCCTCTCAAGTTATTTTTTAAACCTACCAATAATCTCTCTCTATGCCTCTGAAATGTGTTGCTGTACTAAATAAAGAACATCTGTTCTATACTGACATACCATACGTTATATGAGATTATATACACTTATGTCATATCCACACTAAGAAATTTCTCATCCACACTGAGGAGTTCAGCTTACTTACCATCTTACTTACCTCTCACCATGTGGGATCTCTTCTGTACTTCGGCTGTCATTGAAGAAGCTACTGGCTCCTTGGAGTTCTTTATTCTGTGGTAGTAGCTGTAACAGAGAATGCTAATACTACACATTGTATGGTTTCTAGAAAATAGTTTAGCAAAATGCGGTTTAATATTTAGTTTAGTATCAGTAGGCATTGCGGGCTCTGTGTGTATTCTTTTTTTATCCTCTCGTCATATTGTAGTATGCTGGAAGGCCCAATAGAGGGCAGCTGATACTTTCGGAATGCAGATGTAACACTGGACTTGTTTTCCTTCACCGCTGTTAGGTTGGTCGTCTAGAAAATGCAATTGGCTGGTACCACAGTCACCCCGGCTATGGCTGCTGGCTCTCTGGGATCGACGTCAGTACCCAGATGCTTAATCAGCAATTTCAAGAACCCTTTGTAGCAGTGGCTGTAAGTACTGCCTGATAGTTGATGAAAGAAACTGCATAGCAAATTACGGTGAGGGGGGAATAATTTTTAGATTTGTGTCTGTTAACGTTCTAGCAGTGTGTATTTTGCATGACAGAACTCTTAGATCCAAATTTTAAAATGGTATCGCTCCTTTTGTTTTGTTGGCCACATAGTAGTCAAACCAGTAGTAGTCCTATACTGAGGCCATTTTCACTGCATTGTTCCTGGTATGGTAGCTCTGTAGAAATCCATACTTTACTCTTAACTTAAAGTTCTACTTTTGCAAAAAAAAAAAAAAAAACCCAAAAAAAACCCCAACCAAACCAAAACGTATTGAGCGATCTATATTCAACCTCTTGCAACAGAACAAAAATCTGTTTTAAATTAAAGCAATGGCATAGTACAAGGTGGAAGACACTAGGAAATCTATCTTTGAAGAAAAAGTCTGAAGAAGCTGTTTGGGCCCTTCAGGGTCTTCCAGGCTTCAGATCACAAAGTAAACCTTAGTTTAAGTACTACTTGTATAACCATTGCTACTGAAGGAAATAAAGGAAAAAAGACTGAAATTATTCAGAATTAATATAGGTCTGATGGGACAATTACCTTAGAAAAGGATAAACCACCTCCAAAAAGTATTTGCACCATGTAAGTTCTCCTATGTTGTGACGTAATTTCACAGATTCAGGACATTTTCCTTGGGACTTCTTTTTTTTGTCGTTTTTTTTCCTTTTTTTCTTTTTTAAATTACTTTTAAAATTAAATAGGGCATTAGTAAATATGTTAGTAAGGCGATTCCTTCATTAGTTCCCTGTATTTTCCACCAAAATACAGCAGATCACATAATGCTTTTTCTTAGCCTCTAGTGGTTATAAGATTAAAATGCAGATTTTTATTATGGTTTATTGATTGCTCTTAATCTCAATTTCACAGAATCACAGAATCACAGAATTTTCAGAGTTGGAAGGGACCTCTAGAGATCATCTAGTCCAACTCCCCTGCTAAAGCAGGATTGCCTAGAGCACATTACTCAGGACCGCATCCAGGCGGGTCTTGAAAATCTCCAGAGAAGGGGACTCCACCACCTCCCTGGGCAGCCTGTGCCAGTGCTCTGTCACCCTAACTGTAAAGAAGTTTTTCCGTGTGTTGGAACGGAACTTCCTATGTTCCAACTTATGCCCATTGCCCCTCGTCCTGTCTTTAATTTCTTTAAAGTATTTGGGAAATAGGGAAAATGAGTTTGAAAAAATGGTCCATAGAAGGCTATTGATATTCTCATCTTTTTAGAGTCTCATACCAATAGATGCCAACAGAAAAAGTACAGTTTATGGTAAAACTAATACAATTTACACTAATTACATTTCTGAAATAAAACTACTGTAACTTTTATTTATGCCTATAGTAATTTATAAAATGCATATAACAAGCTTTACCTACACTTCTACAGATTGATCCAACAAGAACAATATCTGCAGGAAAAGTAAATCTTGGAGCGTTTAGGACATATCCCAAGGTAAACAGTAAAAATTATCTAGTGTGTGATCACTAAACTGTCCTTAAATAAGTAATAGATTGGTTCTAAAGATTACTGCAGTTTGATCATCTCACAGTTCAATCAGCTTTGCTGTACTGTGTGCCATTGTTCATTCTAAAAGAAAGATGTGCTGATATACTGGTTATTGTGTGTCTTTGGGTATTGATTCAATTTACAAAGGTTGACTTCTAGTTTGTTTTTCATACATTTTTGGCAGCATTAAATCAAATAGGTTGTCTAGATAGTGGAGCTGTCCTAAAATTATATAGCTCAATACAGCCATTTTTTAATGGATATAGTTGTAGGTGACATTCATCAAAATAGATTTATGTTAATTCTTCTTTATTATTTTTTACACCTAAAATCAAATGTTAATAGTGTGTTTTATGTGTTGTAATCTGCTTTTCATTTTAGAAAAGCAAGATTCAAAACTATGTACTTAACTCTTTCAAATAAATACTATGAATCTTCATAAAATAATGTACAAAAAAACCCGAGTGAATTAAGCAACATGGAAAGGTTAGGCTAAAAACTAGGAAATCACATATTGGAGATCTAGATCTCCAAATGCAGTCTTTCATTTATACTTCTGGCAGAGATATAACTGCTGTTTAATTTCAATCTAATAAAGTTCAAGTATATCCTTGAAATTTCCAGTTGTTATTGACTCGTCAAGAACTTCAGTGTGACAGCCAGTAAAACTGTGGTTAACAAAAACGTTTGTGAGAGGTTCCCAGTTGCATTCAAGCATTATTTTTGTGTTGACAAATACACGAGAGATCTTCTTAGAACAGTTTGTGATTCAGGAGAATATTGGTTGCTTTAGGCAAAAACACCTCATAAATACTTTAATTTACTAAATAAGTAACTGAAGTTTTAGGCATCCCTAAGGCATATCCAAGGCATGGATATTTCTTCTGTCTTCTCATGTCTTCTGTCTTCCCTCGAAAGAAGATTGAGATCACTTCCAAGAATAGGTAGAGAAATAATATCTCAGAGGAAGCTCACTCTTTCTTTGATCTAAGAAATGATCAAATCATAGCTAGTCATTTTACTTGTTTGAAAAATCTCAACTATGACCGCTAGTTTGCTTCCAACATGCTTTTTGATAGACCTGCAAATGTAATGACTGCTGGTAAAGCCAAATGTAAATCTGAGATCCAAGAAAATTCCAAATTTCACACTGTTGAGGGAAATTTCGTTTTCCCTAGGAAAAATAAACTAGAATTGCATAAACTAGAGTTTTTGTTAAGTGCTTTCAAAGAGTTTAGGCATTTTAAAAAGTCCCAAAATTACTGTGTCATCTTTGCCCTTTGATTTTTTAGGGCTATAAACCTCCAGATGAAGGTCCTTCTGAATACCAGACTATTCCGCTTAATAAAATAGAAGACTTCGGTGTACATTGTAAACAGTAAGTAACATTAAAAACTACTAACTCTAGCACAAGTTCTCATTTTTTGTCTTTAGGTTAGTGATTAATTACAGAATAGTACATTTCTTGGAGTGTTTCAAATATTGAATCTCTTTGTTGCTTTAGCACTGTTGGTTTTTTATTGTCATTTTTCAGGAGATACTTTAAGGGAGAACTGTTTCAAAGATGAAGATGAACCTGCTTAAAAGCTTTTACAGTTGATTCCTGAACACCTTTAAGTAGTGGTGCTTTCTTAGGGCAGGGAGGAAAGGATCAGATAGAGATTTAGTAGCACAGGGCCCGGGAGACTAATCTGTCTGCTCTTCTTAGTAGTGGCAAGTGTGGTGCATCTCTTTATCCTGCATCACTGCACAGTTTTTCCATCGTTGTTAAGATTGTTTCTGTCTTTGGTAGGATTGGAAAGTGCAGCTGCTTTGAGAATAACATCAGCAATGGGAAGGATTACTGCTTTTTCTCTCCTGCTAGTTTACTTTCCATGAATTAAAAAGGTAGTTTAGTTTTAACCATTCTTTCTTTAACTGTTCCATCCACAGCCACATGTTCCTCACTTCATACCTACATTTGCTTATTCAGTGAGGCATTTGTTTTGCCAGTTCAGTCCTCTTATCTCGTCCGCCTTGTGGCAGCGCACACATTCTTGCTTGTTAAGATAAGGTGGGTGGAAAGTAGAGACAAAAAGTTGGAGATGCAGTGTTTACAAAGAACAGCTAAGGAAAGATGGGACCGCTTCTTTCAATAACGGCCTGGTTTCAATTCTACCTTCAGATGTTTGACAAGCACTACAGCTTAAGCATCTGTGTACAGAGAACTCAAGGATCTCATTGACAACAGTGCATCCTGTAGGCTGCTGCATGTTTTTTTCAGGGTATTGGTGCATGCATATCTGTTCATCAGTACATTTATAGTTGCATGCAAAGTTTGACCCTGAAGAGATGAAGAAATTAAAACAATTGGGGATTGGTCTTCCTGTCCAATTTGAGGAAAAATCCATAACAGCAGATACAAAAATATTTGTAGAACTGTAATAATTCCTGTCATTTCAGAGTAGTCCTTGTAAGCCTGGCATTGGCCATAAACCCATGCTCTTAAGCATGAAAGCTGGTCAATTTGGGAGAGGTCATTTGATGGTTATTATTTTTTTAAGTGCTTAATAGTTATCATTATAATCTGTCTCAGGAAGTTGGCTTCTTGTGCAAGCCATTTCTTTCCATCCAAACCAAGGAAATATTTTCCAGTCTTTCCTAGAAGGAAACAGCAGTTAGGCAAAGAGAGGGAATTAAAACGGGAAATTTGTCATGTTACTGAACATATTCTTTCAGTAGTATGGGTAGTCTGACTAAGGATTAAAAATTTAGGGAACTTGAATGATGATCATAGAACCATAGGATCATTTAGGTTGGAAAAGACCTTTAAGATCAAGTCAAGCTGCAAACCTAACACTGCCAAGTCCACCACTACACCATGTCCCTAAGTGCCACATCTACACATGTTTTAAATACCTCCAGGGATGATGATTCAAACAGTTCCCTGGGCAGCCTGTTCCAATGCTTGATAACTCTTTTGGTGAAGAAATTTTTCCTAATATCCAATTTAAACCTCCCCTGGTGCAACTTGAGGCTATTTCCTTTTGTCCTATCGCTTGTTACTTGGGAGATCAACACTGACCTCACTACAGCCTCCTTTCAGGTAGTTGTAGAGAGCGATAATGTCTCCCCTGAGACTCCTTTTCTCCAGACTAAGCAACCCCAGTTCCCTCAGCTGCTCCTCATAAGAGTTGTTCTCTAGATCCTTAATGATCCTTTCTGTTTGGAATGCCAGTGACTACTAACGGCTTCATAGTAGCAGTCTGGATAATCTTAGACTTCTCTCCTTTAGTTGGTGTTCAGTGCCCAATGTGAAACTGCTTCCATTTAATCTTTTTAAGTAAGTGTATTACACTATTCCTCAAACAACTTGGATTTCTAATTTTGTATCTGCCACACATCTCTTTGAAGAACTGACTTAGTACCTCATTTTTCTTAGCATGTGTGAAATAAGGGTATTTGTTCTATCACAGAAATACTAAAAATGTGCTGGTAGATTTTTTTAAAGCGTTGTTATCTCAGATGGAATTTCTTACAAAAATGACAAGCAAAATAACTTTCCAGAGAAATCAAGAGATAGTAAGATTATTGATAACCTGCTCAAGAATTCCCTGATTAAAATGAAGTTAAAATTGAAGCTCTTTAATGTTGCTGTAATTCACCTATGCTAGTGACTTTGCATAGCTCAGCTTTCTATCTGCTTTATCATCTCTTGCGAATTCTATAGCACCACTAAAGCCTGGCTTTCAAAATAGAGGGGGGAGAACATAAGATTATTTGTTTGTAACATTTACTGCTATCAAAAATTCCCGATTGAATTAGAAGTGATATATGCAAAACTGGAGTCATCTGTAAGTAACAATTATTACAGTATTGAAGATCCCAAGCATGGAATAGGGCATCATTGCATGGCGCAAGAAGTTGTTAAGAGGATAATTAAAAAAACCTTGCAATCCTATTAAGTGGAACACAGCAGTATGTGTGGGGATTATGTATACCTGTGTTAAAGCTATATATGAAATACCTCTGGAAAGTCTTTTAGAGTTAGAATTGGAACTGAGGGTAACTTTTTTATTGTTCAGTGCTTTGAATTGTTGGAGATATTTGCCATTGATTAGGATTTTTTGAGATGCATGTACTTTGGTTGTCACAGCCAAACAAGACATATTCAGATGGAAGCTTATTTTGTTTGCATGTTTGTTTTTAAAGGTATTATGCTTTAGAAGTCTCATACTTTAAATCATCTTTGGATCGTAAATTGCTTGAGCTTTTGTGGAACAAGTACTGGGTGAACACTCTCAGTTCTTCTAGTTTGCTTACTGTAAGTACCACAGTATGTTATTATGTGCATACGTTAATTCATTAGTGCTGAAAGCCAGCCTCTACTGCAAAATGCTTAATGGGACACTGATAGGTATAGATCCACACTAAGAATCTATTTGTCAGATTAAACTAGAAAGGAAGGTTTTGCTAATCATAAATACTGAAATGTTCCTTATATCTGCTCTTTAAAAGTAGAAGGTGGGAATAACTTATGTTTAATTTTTCTAAGTTCTCTGTATGCTTAGATTTTGTCTTAAACACCTTTTAACCTTTTATCTCTTTACAGCACTGTAATGAATAGTATGCCTTAAAATAATGGTAGTGAATAACTGAACACTTCAAAAAAAAACAAAACAACAACAACAAAAAAAACCAGATCTGTTAAAACAAGGTTGCAACTGCAGGTAGACCTTCAATGTAACAGCTCAGCATCAAAACCTTCCTTCTGCAAAAGCCAATTTTATACCTTTCCTCTTGGTCAAAACCAACTGAGTTTTACTTACTCTTTCTTGGTTTCATAACTTGGGGCATGGATAGAAAGTAATAAAGAGTGCCCGTTTCAGGCTTTAGGTATTGAGCATATGTCAGATGTTCAGCTTCTGTTCTCTCAACCACTACTCATGTGCCACTCATGTTCGGTATCACTTCAACTGCACATATAGGTTAAAAAGTGCAGTACTGCAATCTTAAAGGCTCTTTTCAGCCTCTGTTTATTTTGTCTGTAAATGCTTGAATTTATAGCTTAGATTTCAATATGTTTATTGCCTTGTTTCTCCTAAGAATGCTGACTACACCACCGGCCAAGTCTTTGATTTGTCTGAAAAACTAGAACAGTCAGAAGCTCAGCTTGGAAGGGGCAGTTTCATACTGGGTTTAGAGACTCATGATAAGAAATCAGAAGATAAACTTGCAAAAGCAACAAGAGACAGGTAAGATAACGCATACTTGTGTTCTTCCCTGTAAAAAAGTGTTATTTTGTTTTAAACTTTTATCATGCCTTTAATTGTAACCTGCCAATTAAATTGTAACCTACCAAGATTATATAGATAAGAATGATTAGATTATAGATAGGAATGAGGGACTCCAAATATCACCAGTTATTTTTGAAAGTTTAAGAAAATCTTGCCTTTATTAAACCTACAGTGGCTTTTCAATCTTTGTTTCTTGAATAAATTTGACTCTAGTTTATAGTTTATTAAACAAAAAATCCCTGTTAAATTCCATCAGTATACGGCAAACCAAAAAAGATGTTTTCTGTCAAATGCGAAATGGTAGCATTGTTAGAAAATAGTACATTTTATATGGTTAGTCAGGTTTAAATGAACAGTAAATAAAAATATTATATACAACATGATTTTAAGAACTAGTGCTAACAGTCAAGTAACTTTAGTTTACACTGGTGTAATACTTTCACTCACTTAAAAATTAAGAACTCCCTTTTTTTTTTCATGCTTCTTAATTCATACATCCTTTTTTCTACAAATGAGGGAGGTTTTTTTGTTGTTTTGTGGTTTTGTTTTGTTTTTAAGAAGTAGATTACAGAAATTCTGGCCTTTATATTTACCTACCTTCCTGATAGCAAATACTTGCTATTATCAGTAAATTCACTTATGATCACTGGGTATACAGCATTATTTCAAAGAAGTTGTAGTGTTTTCCCTCAGTGTTCCTTATATGTTTGTTGGTAATCAGCTCTTTTCTCTTTTGAGCTTTGAAGTAGGAAAGTTCCTTCTCACTAATACATCTCTCTCCCAATAGTCTTAAGAATTATATGTGTGCTTAGTCCATCTATATAATGTTATAGTCACCATTTTTCCACTTTTTTTTCCATCTTTAACAAAGGGTAATAGTATCCGACAAGTCATACAGTATCTTGGGCTGTTCAAGAACATTGTGTTTGGCAAATTCCAGACTCTGAAAACCAAGAAGTACTGCACAGTATGTGCTAGTACAATCTCAGGTCTGTCTGTGGAGAACACAGGACTCACCTGCACGCGCCTTAGGAGTGTTCTGAGTGAGAGATAATTCCATTTAATAAGGAACAACTGTGTATAATCCCTTGGAACAGACTGCAAAAACTGAATAAAATCTGAGATGTTCTACTTTTCAGATCTGGAGGTTTTCTGGTCCTATTCCTCATCATTTTATCCTGATACGTAAAACAGTTTTCTTGTATTCTCTTGTCCCCAACACCCTGCCCCATGTTAGCAATATATGCCTTAGTACAAACTTTAAGAAACTGATTTTTGAGATACCAGGTGAGCGGTGAGTTTAATGATAGATAAAAAAAAATCAAAAGACAAAAAGGAGACCTTGTGTGAAGAGACTGATTTGTAAATAAATTACTTGATTTACATCTTGCTCGGTACAACTCAGGTGAACATGGGCTTTGCCTTAATAAAGAGAGGAGTCAGCTTGTGTTGGGTAAGCCTTTGTTCCACAGTAAGCAGCGGGGGAATATCTGCAAATGTAATATGGTCGTTGCTAAATAGAATCAGAGTTGCTGTTGTGCTAGTGTCTTCTGTGCATTTATGTCCTTGTTATGGGAAGTTAACAGCTCTTAATAGTTTTCTTTCTAGCTCTTAGAGGGTGGGGTTGACTTTATAGAAGTTAATACCCATTTAGACTATTTCAGTTGCAGAACACATTTGCAGTGGAGTTAAAGCTGTTGTTAACTCACAATAGTCAGATTAGGTGACACCTCCCAGTTCCTGTACTGAAACAGTTACAATATCAATGCTTTAAAGACACGAGAAGGATGGAGTTGCTGACAAGTTTGCTTTGATTTTGACCTGCTTGGTGTCCCATAGTACTGACTGCATTTTATTTTCACGTTACTCTCAAGTGCTTACAGTTATTCTAAGAAATAACAACTCCTCTGATCATCCTACTATATTATTTCTTGCAGCATTTCTAGATTTTTCTGTTTTTATTTAGTCATCATTAGTAGTTTGTTTATAAATTGTAAGGCTGGAAGGGATTGTTGTCAACAGTTCTGCTTTCCTGTGTAACAGAGGCTACTGTACTTCCCCAAATGGATTGTAACTCTTTTACAGATGCATGTTTTTCTTCAACTAATAATCTTTCCTAAGAAAAGACAGTAGAAGACTTGTGCAGACACCAGGACAATTGATTCAGTAGCACCTAAATTACTTTCAAGAAATAAGGTCGCAAAGTTTGCTTAAGGATTATTGGGTATACCTGTTTTAGGAAAAATAATCCTGTAAGACATTAGCATAAAGGTGCTTACACTTACCTATATGATATCTTCTGTTACTGTACATACATATCTTTAAAAGCCATTTTCTAAGAGTACATATGTACTAGCTAGACTGTGCTTCCTTTGCCTAGGATTCCTTTATCTATCTAGTAGTTATTTGTTCCTATTTTCCATGCCTTCAGGGCTGATACATCTTTTGCATTTGTATATTGTGTTCTGAGACACTTTCATTTGTTAGTTTGATACTACATCCCCCTAAGCCAGGCACACTGGAGGAAACTTGGATCAATGGGAATCCTCTCAGCTGTTTGGGGTTTTCCACGTTACATATTTTGACTAATAACTCATCCTCATTGACTATAAACTCATCCTTTAATGTTCTCTGTAAAGTTTCTTAGAGGAGCTATGGTTACTGTGCATTATTGGCCTGGGGTTGGGCAAAGGAGATAAGGCAGAGAACAGGGAGAGCCTTCAGGTATTGATAACAGCTGGTAACTCCATTCCTCCAGGGATTTTTTTATTTATTTTTTCAGTTCAGACGACCACAGAGCTCACTTGCTATTGTTAATGTAGGATGTCCTAAATTACCAGACAAAGCTTTCTGGAATTGGTCTATGTGTGTATAGTGCTCATCAGTTTGCTTTTTAAGTAACAAAAAGCTATTTGCAACAATGGCTAAATTGCTGTGTGTGACTTTTCCTTTCTGGACAGTTGTTAAGATTCATGGGGTTATGGGCACCCTGAACTTCCAAAACAGCTGAATATCTTCAAATAAAATGACAGTTCAGTTCAGTGTTTGGCCAACATTGAATTTATGCTTGTTTTTCAGCTGCAAGACCACCATAGAAGCTATACATGGATTGATGTCTCAGGTTATTAAGGATAAACTTTTTAATCAAATTAATATAGCTTGAAGTGCATCACCAGCTGATATGTATCTCCAAAGCAGAAAAAGTCATGATTTCTTTCGCTTGGACTTGTTCAATTTGAGAAATGAAGCTGAAGTGGAAAATTATTCATTTAATTTGTAGTACTTTAATATTTCCCACCTGTCTGAGCAGTTTTAAAGAACAAAATGTTCTGAAATATAGTGCAACTTTTTGGTCTTTATCATAAAACACAACCATTTTGGAGAATTGTTCCAGAAGAAAAATACATGTGACGTACTGGATTTTGCTCTTAGGTATTTATCTCGATTATCCAACGGCAATAAAACAATTTTGAAAATGAGCGAGTGTTTTGGAGCTTGAATTTTTTGGCAAACATTCATGTACTCTTATTCTTTTTCTTATTATTCCGTAGAAAAGTTCTGTCCACTTACTTAGATTAGATAGGTAACCTATGCAGTATAAGAAGTTTGTTTCTCAGATTTTCATTTCTGTGTTTAATTTTAAGAATTGAAATCCCATTTGTTTATCTTTTAACAAGTTAGTAAATCTGATGGAGCCTTTCCTGATTTAGTTTTACTGGTCCAGCCAGAAATGGTTCCAGTTCCACAGTGAATCTAATGATACGGTTTATATACCATTATTTATTATTTTTCTCCTACTCACTTCCTATTGCTTGTCATAGTCACTTGTTGCATGTGAAGGAACAAAATGAAAAATTATCATCTCTGAAATGCACATTAGGCTAATTTAGGGCCACAGATACTAAAATGCATTAATCATAATTGCTGGCATACAACATGGTGCTGCTGCAGGGCTGATATAAGTTTGTTTTGGAGGCTTTCATACAGCATTTCAATAATTCAAGATGTTTGGATTTCTTTTAAGTTTTTATCCTTAATCCTGAGTTTCCTGGGGTTTTTGGAATGTTTACTTTTGGGATAACTTACAACATGCTTTATACAATATGCCATTATGCCTTATACCTTAAGTAACTGATATTCCTTTTCAACTTTAGCTCTGCCTTGATGTGGGATTTTGTTTTTGTTTTGGTCTGGAAATTTTAATTGCTATTACTCATTTGGGGCTTTTCATCCAAATGGACTCCAGTGTATTTGAAGCTCAGATGCAAGTTATACAATGGAAACTTATCATTCAGCAGGGAAATGCAGATGCCTTGAAGCAGAAATTCATCAAGAGTTTTAAAGCAGCAGCATCCAACAGTATAGGAAAAATGTATTTAATCAGAGCTAGTAAAGTTGAGATAATTATCAGATGTGCAGTTTGATAGAACAATTTTATACGTCTTCCAGCATGGCAATGGTGGTGGGGAGAAGAAAGTTGTGGTATTTTAATATTCAAAGCTATTCATTTTCTTGGAAATGGCAGCAGCAGACTTCTGTACAAGCAAGCACAGTACATAAGCCCCCAGCTGCACCTTTTAAGTTCAAGGAAGACACAGTGAGTGTACCTGGCCAGTAACTTTTCCTACTTATTTTTTTCTACAGGTGTTTGTGAGACTTTAAATTTTAGCACACAGCCATTGTCGCACTCAGTATGTGTTTACACAAAGAAGTACACTTCTTTTATGAGATAATACCTATTAGAAAATATAACCTATGTTGCCACTCTATAGAATTCTCTTTGCATAACATGATCCAAAAGTTTTGGACATGTTGTATCTACCTGAAATATAAAATAATAGTTTAATCTCATATTAGTCTATTTATTGTATTTAAACTGTTCTCATTTGTGACAGCTGTGAGCTGAAATTTCGTGCACGTAGGCTCAGGCTGAATGTTTTTAGTCACAGTTGGCTTTAAAATACCAAGTTGTTTTTACAAATGTCATGGTTTGGGCCACGACACCACTATAGCATTATGAACGCTGATGTTTGAATGCTGATGTAAACCATTGTCCATCGAGTTACGTGTGTTATTACTTGCTGAGTATATGGTGTTATAACTCAATTTAAAATCATACATGTAGTGTGGCTGTACCTGTGGCCTGTCTAGGATCCTTTCTGCAGTGCTTAAGAACCAAAATAACAATGCACTTGTCTTTGATCAGCCATTTTTAATGCTAGCATCATTCCAAATTCTGCCTTAACTGAGAGAATTACGTGCATTGAAGATGGTTACCACAAAGGAGTCATCCGATATTTACACACACGCACACAAGTGTATCCTAATTGATGGAGAATCATTAAGGGACGGAAAGTATACCTTAAACTTACAAAATAGTTTTGAGACTTTAAAAATACTAGGAATAAAGGTATTCTTGAGAACAGTACGTGCTGTATATCAACAGATATACACGAATTAATTCTTCCACATTTGTACCCACTTTTTATTTAGAAATCAGTTTTGTGCAAGTAAATGCCACATATCGGGTAATTATTTTGACAGCTGAAGTAATTCAGTACATAGTAAAGCATATGCAAATAGGTTCTCTTTATTTAGATTTTTGAGACAAGCATGCATACAAAAATTCTGAGTGCCCTTGGCATTTTAATAAAATCCAATTACCACAATTAACTTCTTCATCTAATGGTATTTATCAACAGGTATTAAAATTATGGAATGCTGAATTATGTTTAAACTTCTTCCCTCTCTTGTCTTTCTGTTTTTCTTTTTTCAAATTGTCCTGTATGCTCACCTTTCTCATGTATGCAAATTGCATCTTTAAACAATTTATACATTCTAATCTCAACAAAATCCAAAGATAAATGCATATTTGTAACAATCACATACCAAGGACTAAGCTGTAATTCCTGATAGAGTACCAGTTTGCCTTTATTGTGCACAGACTTTCAGAAGAGCCTTTCAGACTTATTCCATGATTACTGGGACAGTCAAAGATGCTTCATTGTCCTATCAGACCTCTTTCTCCTTTGAAGGTCCCTTCAGATGCTTGGTGGGAACTGGAATGGCAGCTCCTAGAAATTAATTTTCTTGCCTGAAGGTTGAATGGTTGTGCTTCTGTTGCCACATGGAAACAGAAAAAAGGCATACCTTTTCTTGCCTTTTTCTTTTTTAAATTTACTGAATGGAATAATGCAGGTGTGAGAGGCTGGCTTTTATTTCTGATCACCTGTCTTCCTATCTTCCAGTCTACCTAAAGTGCAACTAGGCAAGAGAAGGTATGGGGTTATGGGCAACACGCTGCTGGTTGGCCATCTCTAACAGCAGCCATAGGAGTGCTGCTGGGGAAGAGCACATGAACCTGGCCACTTTTTTACCCGTTTTGAATAGATCTAGTAGCTTTATAGTGTATTTCTAGCTCTAATAGCATGGCATGTGCCAATTAACAGTTTTGTTTGCCTTACCCTCCACCTTTATGATGTTTTTAGCTTTTATCGTATCGTCACCTCAGCCTTCTCTCCACATTGAGAAGTTTCAGCTTTTTCATGCTGCTGTTACAAAGCTGCCACTTTACCCGCTTGATCACTTTAGTTGCCCTCCGTGCCATGTCTCATCCTGCTTTGTGCTTGACACGCAGAGCCCAGAACTGCACTGTACTCAAGATTCGGGTGCACCAAAGTTTTATAGGGGGGCAAAATAGTTCCCCCTTGTTCTCAGTACCCTTCCTGGTGACACCCAGTGTTTCGTTGGCTTATTTGGTTGCTGCTGCACATCAAGGTTATGATTTCAAAATCTTAAAAACTGCCGAAGTTTGAATTGGTAGGGACAACTCTGGAAAGCGTTGTGTAGGCACGGTTCAGATTTTCTCAAGATGCATTTATCTACATCAAAGCTGCCCTGCCACATTTTTGCTCACTTAGTTTTGTGAGATCCTTTTGGAGTTCCTCACCATCAGCACAGTATTTGATGACCCAGAAGAGCCAAGTTACCAGCTGAAAACTTCAAGATACTTAGTTATCTCTTAAGTCTTTGGGGTTTCATCTGATTGATGTGCTCATTTCAGAAAGTTTACCCCAATGATACTGACTATATTTTGTAATGTATTGCCACACTTTTGGACAGTAAAGCCAAATGCAAAATACTGTGCTGTCTATAACAATATTCAAGCTTTGTCTTTGTAATTCAGTACAATGTCTAGCCATTGTTTCGTATTCTGAATATCCAGAATACTGCACAGAGAATGTGCGGTAACTCAACCACAGGACAAACTTTTGAAAATAAACACACTGGAGGACAAACATTGAATTGCACTGACTGTAGAAAGGAATGTTTTGCTCTCTAAAGGCTTTACACTGGAGGAGGAGATGGTTTCAGGCCTGGTGCGTGAATGACGAGGTGCGGATGTAAGACTCGTGCATGCACAATTAGTCATTTATCTTGCATATGCCTGCACTGTATCTGACTACCATATATATATATATATATATATAAAACTGAAAAGAAGCACTTCAGAAACTTGCAAAGTTGTATTCCTGGATTATTTTAAAAGTAACTAATTACAACAGAAACAATTCAAATTTATATCTATATGGTATATCTGAGGTATCCGGTCATATAAAGCAGGAATATTTTTATTTATCAGATGTTGTAGGTAGCCAAGATACTTGAGGTAGTGAAATTTTGCTTTGAAGTCCCACATAAACAATTAGATTACCTACTCAGTAGACACATTCTTAACTAATCTGTAAAATGTAATATCTTCACTCTGGTTGCATTTGCTTTAGCAATGTTTGTGAATAGTGTTTAACAAAACTGTAAAAAGCTACATTAGGTGATCAGGCTATTGGGGCCGATTTTTTTTTTTTTTTATAATTCATCCAGCGAAGTACCCCTTTTGTACCACCAAGCACCCCAATCTTCAGAAACCCAGCACTTCTTCAGAGGGACAATGGGAGTTACTCGGTGTTAAGCGTTTCCCGAGGTCTCTTACATTACATGTCTGCTGGAGATTGAGCCTTTCTTAAGGATTAGCCCTAATCAAGAGTTTTAAGCAATAATCTCAATACACTGAAGAAAGCCAAACTTCAGAAAATGTTTCAGTCCCAAAAATTCCTTCTGCCACCATTAGCCACCAGTATCTGGATTTTGTTACTGTAATCTTCACTCTTACAAGTAATCTTTGTATGGACAAGCTCACTGAAGTCAAGAAATATTTTTGCTTTAGAAAAAGCTAATAAAAAGGCTAACCTTAATCTTTCGCTTCTGAGCAGCGTCACAAGTTCTTCAGTTGTCCCTTACCTCATGTCCCTTACCTCTTCTGCCAGGCCAGAAGAAACACTCCTTGAGCTTTTCATAAATTATCTTTGATTCTAGTACTGCAATAACAGGCAGCTGTGAGCTGGCTACAACAGTTCTGTTCACCGTCTGTCTTGGATATTCCCTGGAAAACTCCCCTCACCCCACAATGTCTCCGTTCAGACCCTATTTTACAAGGGATTCTCTTGTTTTCCTTGCCTTCGGTGGCACTTTGTGCACATGAGCTCAGATTAAATAGAATGAGCTCTTTTAAACATGCTGTTTAGTAAATGAATTATAATTTCCTTGCATTTCTATCACTTTTGCCTTTATAAAGCTTCGACTGCGTCTGGTTTTGGGTAGTTTGTTTTGACCTTAACCGGTCTTGTGTTTCATGAAAATTCAGTGCAGGAGGCGATTCCTGCAGCTATAGTGAGTAGCTTTAGAAGGTATAAACTTTGCCATGAAATGGGGTACTGGATCACTCCCGCACAGCCTTGTACATTGCCTCAAGGCATACAGTGTTTCTATAGTGCTCCTCCATTTATTATGAACTGTAATGCCAGTTGAATATTTAATGTTATTGTTAAAAATGCAAGAATCCAAGACGTAAAGCTAATTGCTGACATCTTACTCTTTTGTTTATAAAGTTAAAAATATACTAAATACAATTAAACATTAGTTATCTTACTTATTTTCTCCCCTTTGCTAAATTTTGGAGATTTTTTAATTTTAGGTCAATGTTTTAAAATAAGCTTGGTGTGTTACTTTCTCTTTGATAAACATACTATTTATTTTTTCTGTTTTTATTGCTATGCCCCAAAAATTCCAAATCAGAATTGGACTCTCATTATGTTACTAACATATAATTAACATAATATGTTTATATACAATATTTAAGATTTATTGAAATCCCAATACAAAAGATTTTCTATATCATACCATAAACTAGGTTAAGATAAAATGATAAAAACAAATACTTTCAAAAGTATAAAACCAGACAAAATTGAAATACTACAGAGTTGAGCTACCATCATTTTAAGGGTGCAAGTCCCTAAGAGGTGAAAATGATTAAAATATGGGGTGATAATACATAAGATTAATTGCATGCCCATAGTATTTTTTTTCTTGTGTCAAGTCTTGAAGAACTGACATCAGAGAGTCTCCAGTTAATTGAAGGACTTTTCTGGAGTTAAAAACAATTATGCTAAACCTTTAAGGAATTAATGAAGTATCTTGTTCCTCAGGGTGTATTTTTTATGAGCTGTAGTTTTACTTTTCAGAGCCTAGGAATAATATCCACGAGGAAATATGTAATTTAGGAAAGTTAATTTTGACCCTCAGATGAAACTTCTAACATATGAAATATTTGCTGTGACGTTTGGTTTGTTTTTAATTATGAAAAATTGCTTCATACAGGGCTTTCTGAAAACTACAGTATTTTGGGAAGTAGCATGGTCCAGTGGATAGGTCACAGGACTGCATCTCAGGAGAATTGGGTTTTCTTCCTGACTTTTCACAAACCGGGAGTGCATAAACTTTAGCAAGGCATTTTTGCCAGAGCTAGTGTCTGTTTTCCGCTATGAAATAATAAGATTGATCATTTGCCTTTTAAAAATACAGATGAAAATGGATATGTAGGTATTATTTTTATGCACTAAAGGTCATCACTGTGTCTCCAGTTTGTCAGACTAACGTTACCACCTTAAATAGCAATTCTTAATAATGCCGTTAGCAGGAATGTTTACTCTGTTTTGTATAGTTTTCTGTTTAGATCATCACAGATAGGAAATGCTTAAGCCCTTTGAGGGGATTATAAATATATTGTTTTAGGAACTCTTCATTTTCAGCTGAAACATGCATTCAACTCCTATGTAATTTGTCCATCATTTCCTGTGTGAATTTCTGTTTGGTTTAAACCCGATTACCTTAGGGCTTGTGAATAACTGCAGTGGCATTACTTTATTATAAAAGGAAATTAATTTATGTGCCTGCATCTAATAGCATGAAATCTTTAGTAATTACAACCATCTGAACTTTCTTTTCCAGCTGAAGACAAGTTGCATTCACTTACTATACCATTTGAGGTTAGAATTAAGCTTACATTTTTAATCGGTTTCTAAAGGGGGCATTTTCAGTCTGAGTTCCACAAAGCCAGAGATAGAACTGGAGAAACCTAGAGGTACTAAAACAGCAGATACTCTTCCAACTTAAACAAGATGTATGTATTCTATATGGTGAGACAAACTCCAAACTCGCTCATTATACCAAGTTTTTGTAGAACATCTTACTTTTCCACTTTACAAATTCTTCTTATGACAACTAGGTAAAATTCTGAAAGTGGCAAAAATGGTTTAACAGAAATAATAGTTATGTAAAACATCAGCCAGGGACAAATAACATGTAAATAACGTCATACATCTATTTAAGAACAAAGAAGGATGACTGTGTGAATACTCAGATTTGCTCTCTATACAGTGTTTGACAAAATGATTCTGAGATACCAATACATCTTGTGACTGTTTCTGAATAATAACAGCGTATGTTTTTTACTTTCTCTTCATGGTTCATCTGTTAAACTTCATTACAATATTTATAAGGCTGTTATTTTCTCTATGGTGAAAACTGTAAAAGTGTGTTTTGAATTATTTCTTATCACTCATCTTTGGAGACAGAATCTTGCATTTCCCAAATCAACATTGTGGTCTCTGCTGGAGGTAAGATACAATGTTCATAAAAAAATTATAAAAAACCCATTATAAGCACTATAAAGATAAAATGTATGTCCTAACAAACAGATAGTTTTCCAAGAACTACACTTTTACTTCCAGGCTCTAACAGATTTTAATGCTGGGAGATGCAGAAGGACTATTTCACTTTTTGGCATCTGCCAATAATATTAATGATGATAACAGTTTTTTACTAATAACAGACCTTAAAGTTTTATAATAATAATTATCCGTATAGGGCTTCAAGCCTTATCTGGTATTGGACATATTTAAAGTTGATTTTAGTTGCATTTGCAGAAATAATTTTAGGAACTTTTCTAAGAGCCAGCCTGTTATCTATCTCATTTTAATCACGTTAGTGGTTTTCTGTCTTAGCTCTGGTTTTGCTTAGGCATGCACAGTTCTGTTGGTATCAGCAGTCAGTATGAGCAAAAATGTTCATCCAATCATGGCAGAAGTGATAAGGTATAACCAGGGAAACAGCAGTAGCATGAGCCTTGAACTGTGCCTGGTCAGTGAGGAGAAGACAGCGCCGCAGGGAAAGAACTCCAGTCCAGTGCTTCTGCGGTGCAGGGAAGAAAAAGTAGCTTAGCTTTGAAGGCGTAATCTGTTACTCGTGCATGCATGAGATCCTGCTCAAATAAAATCAAGAATCAAGAGGTGTTGTCAAATAGTTGTCATGCAACAGAACAAGTCCAGGAACTTGAAGCACTGCATGCAAGGTTAGGGCTTTACATAAATAATTATTCCAGGTACCTGTCTCACTTACGCCACTTCCAGAATAGAAATACAACCATGTAGAGTTATGCCGCCATACACCTATTTCAGAGTAAGTTTGACATGTGGACAAACTGAGGAAACTACATATTTATCAGAAATATTATTCATGAACAGCAAAAATAATGACGCCCTGTCTCCTGCCATATCTTACTCCCTGTTGACTGTAACTAAAATGTTGGTGTTCCATAGCTGGAGTTCAGTACATTTCAGTACTGGAGTTCAGGCATTTCAGTACAGCTCTCTACAAGTTTATTGAAATTAAAGCACTATTTCATCTGCCCTGTGTTTTTGAGAACCTTATATTTGCTACCTTTTGAAAACATAAAAAATAAAACAAATTTAAATTCAGCGGAAAAAGTTGTTTCAGACATATTTTACATATTAAAACAACTACACTGAAGCAATTGTGTTGATTCCATTTTAAATAGCTGCCTAGCCACAAAAGAGGAGGGCAAGAGACACTCAGGTAAAAGTCTGACTGAATAAAAAAGTTTGAAACCTGAACCTGAACAAGTTTGTCAGAAATTGTTAGGCTTTAATTTAATGTTTTACCATTAGAAGTGTGAGTATCTTCTAAGGATACTTGTCTTATTCATTATATGGCGCACTCCACATATAGAATCCATATACGCAGAAATAGCTCTACGCAAAATGCATGGTAGTGCTTATGCAAGGGAGGCTCTTAAGGTGTTTTATATCCTTAGAAGTATATTTCAGTTCAATGTTCCAATCTGTAACTGTGAGAAATATAGCCATCAATGAATTTACACAGGTATTTCCAAAAGCTTTTTTGAAGACAAGGACTTTTTGTACTCAGCCAAATTACTGCCATCCTGGACAGTACACAGATGATTGTTTAATACTCTGTGCCACCAGATAAGAATCCTATTTCAAATCTTAATGAATAAATACTCTCTCTGAAACTTCTCATAGCTTTTTCTGTCTTTAAATCAAATTACTAACAGACAGCCCTAGACACCTGCAAAATCTACAGCCATGAGGGAGAACAAACTAAGTCCAAAATTAACTTTCAGAATATTAACATACTTTTTTTACAGAAACATTTCCCAGAACAAGCAGCTCCAGGGCATGCTCAATTTGGATTCCACCACAGAAATAAGGACATCTTATGGTCTTTCTTATCCTCGGAGAGAAGGATATAGGAAGTTTGAGGTTGGAAGGATGGGACTCTGTACCTTGTCTGCATTTCTAACAAAGGTCAAAGTGGAACATGCTCGTAACAACATTTTGTGTCATTTTTCCTATAAGAAAAAGTCCTAATCTTGGTTTCATTAGAAGCAATATATTTTGTCACTGACCAGCTGTTGCACTTTTATGTTCCAACACAGTGATCACATAACATGTATAAACTTTTATTGACTTCAGTGAGTTATTCATACGCTTAATTGATAGACTCACAGAATGGTCAGGGTGGGAAGGGACCTCAGGAGATGATCGGGCCCAACATACCCACTCACACAGGGCCACCTAGAGCCAGTTGCCCAGGACTGTGTCCAGGCGGCTTTTGAATATCTCCAAGGAAGACGACTCTACAACCTCCCTGGGCAACCTGTGCCAGTGTTGGGTCACCCTTACACTGAAAAAGTGTTTCCTGATGTTCAGAGGGAACCTCCTGTGTTTCACTTTGTGTCCATTGCCTCTGGTCCTGGCACTGGGCACCACTGCAAAGAGTGGTGCTGATGCCTGGGGTTGTTCCTCCCCAGGAGCAGGGCTTTGCCTTCCCATTGCTGAACTTCTTAGTGCTCCTGTCGGCCCATTTCTCTAGCCTGTCCAGAGGGTCCTCTGGGTGGCAGCATGACCCTCTGGGCTATGAACCATTCCTCCCAGTTTTGTGTCATCAGCAATTAATGAATTCATTTTAAAAGGCACTGAAAAGATTGATATATTGCTCTAACAACACCTCAAACGACCCCAAATAGGAATAATGTTTCATCATAGGAAAAATTTATTAAACATTTGCTAACCTTTTTTTATAGAATATTGCTGTTAAATACAGTATCCATTTACTTATCCATTTAAATACAGTATCTGCTTATTAAACTATTAACCCTTCTAATGTAAGCATGGGGGAAATGAACCATGTAATTTTGGTTTTCCCAGTAATTCATGCTCACAAAAATGCCTGGCATGCAGAAAGAAGGGGTAACACCAGACAGAAAGCCTGCAGGCAAACAAAATTTAAGAACACATAGCATTATTAAGATATTAACAAGGCAACGAGCTCTTCCTAGGGGAGATGTTATTCAAAGTCCATTTGCATTAGCAGATTTCAAAGTTTCCTTCTGGTAAATTCCCCTGGTGCAATTTCCTCTTCTACAGACTCCTGAGGCGGGCTGACAGGACACCTGGAGACCCCACCTGGAGTACCACATCCAGCTCTGGAGCCCTCAACATAAGAAGGACGTGGACCTGTTGGAGTGGGTCCAGAGGAGGGCCACAAGGATGATCAGAGGGCTGGAGCACCTCTGCTATGAGGACAGGCTGAGAGAGTTGAGGTTACTCAGCCTGGAGAAGAGGCGGCTCTGGGGAGACCTTATAGCAGCTTTCCAGTACCTAAAGGGGGCCTACAGGAGAGCTGGAGAAGGACTTTTTACAAGGGCGTGTAGTGATAGGATGAGGGGGAACAGCTTTGAACTGGAAGAGGGTAGATTTAGATTAGATATTAGGAAGAAATTTTTCACTTTGAGGGTGATGAGGCACTGGAACAGGTTGCCCAGAGAAGTTGTGGATGCCCCATCCCTGGAGGTGTTCAAGGCCAGGCTGGATGGGGCTCTGAGCAACCTGGTCTAGTGGGAGGTGTCCCTGCCCATGACAAGGGGGTTGGAACTCGATGATTTTCAAGGTCTCTTCCAACCTAAACCATTCTACGATTCTATCACATGCCGCTGCCCCCGACCTGTGGCACAGCAACACTCTTTGCCCTCGGAGGCACAGCCAGGCCCATGACTGCAGGCTAAAAAGCAACACCCACTCCCCCACCCCAGCTCGCCGCTGGGGGTCAGGCCAGGGAGGCACGGCCACTAACGAGCCCGAGCAGCCCGCTCCCCACAAAGCGCCTCAGACCGCCACCGGAGCCGTTGACCCGCTGCCGCCGAAGACGCGGCCGCGCAGGCGCAGTCCCCGCCCCCCGTCCTCTCTCCTCAACGCTGATTGGGTGGGAAGGGCGCGCGCCGCAGCCGGCGGCGGGAAGGCTCGGCCTCCTCGGCGGTTGGCGTGCGGTTGCCGTGGCAACCAGGGGCGGTGGCGCGCGCGCCTCCCCTCTGCCCGCCGTCCCGCTGTGGCGGCCCCCAGGGAGGTGAGGGGGGAGAGTGGGGTCGGGACGGGCCGTGGGGTGGGTAGAGGGGTTCGTTCGCTCTGGGCCCTCCTGCCTGTCCCGCGTGGCTAACGGGCAGCGACATCGGAGCGGCCTTCCCACGGGTTGTGCTGGGTGGCGGCTGGGCACTGTCGTGGTCAAGCCGGGGGGGGAGGGGAGGGGGCGACGGACGACGACATGGGACGGTGACGACAATGTGGAGTCGTACGGTTGTAGGAGCTGGGGATGGAGATGGGTGCCTCAAGCAAAGCCCCCGCGCTGGCAACCCGGCTTTTCCTCTGCTGTTACTGCTTGTTTTGGCAGAAAGGCTAAGAAAGGGCTCTGAAAGGTCCTTTTATTTAAAAAGCAAGAAAAAACACTTCTCAGTAAAAAAAAAAAAAAAAAAAAAACCCAAACCAAAACAAAACAAAAAAAAACCACCAAAATCAAACCAATGTCTTTTCAGCTTTCCTTCATCCCCCACCTTTTTTTAAAAAAAGCAAAAAACAAAATCCCCATGGGGGGATGAGGGGGAACTACTGAGCTTCAGCCTTGCTTAGTAGGTAAGGAAGTTTCTTCTGCCTTCACGGTTTCAATCTTTGCTTTTCCTCAGTTTCTCATAAATGTAGTACCAGCAAGGAGGACTCTCCGTGCCTTGGTTTATGTGGCTGCATGAGTTTTAGTATTGGGATGCTTTTTGCTGTCTCCTCAGTTGTTTTGATACACTAATGTGGGAGTTTTATGTATTGGCTAAAATACATAATGTACATTATATTACTTACTGGCTAAAAAAGCAACCTTTTTATTATGAGTTGTTAAGTTACATTTGTTTGGGTATTTTTATCCCCAACTGTTTACACATCCAGTTGGAAATATGTGTCTTGTCTTCTTCCCTCCCCTCCATTCCTCCATTTATAAGTTCACTTGGCATAATGACCAGAGTTTAAAAAACAAAGTTGGTGGTGTTGTGAGAGCCTCTACAGTACGCCTCAGTGCAAAAAAACCTCAGTTTTTCACTGTGCCTAACAAATGCACACGCAGGTGTGTGCATGACAAAAGGGCTGTGCAGATGTATAAAGAGTACTGGAGATTTATACCACTTCACACAGCCTGTAAAACCTTCTATAGAGAGTGATGTATTTTATAATTAATAATTAGGTTATGAGCTGCAATTAAATATTTATGTGTGAGAATTACTTCTGCTGATGATACTTGTGCTCATATTTCTGTATGAAAAAGATTACAACTAGGGTACAACCTTGTTAGGCACACTGAAACAACAAATCAAATAGAACAATGTATTTTAAATGTTATTTAATACATTAAAAGTTTGAAAAAACAGCATGAAAGCATGAAAGACGTAGGTTTTTATAAGCAGCAAAGACTATGCATAAATGTGTCACTGTAAGCTGAAAGGGAATTGGTGGGGAAACATAAGATTTGAAGTATACCTGTAAGTTTTGTTGAAGAGCTGGGGTACAAGTAGTATAACATTTTCCTTTTTGTTTTCAAAGCATTTTATAAAACTGCTTACAAGAGCACGTGGAATACGCTATTCAAAGAAACGGTAGAGCAGTTTGGTCTATTACAGAATTATGGTTCGACTCACAATTGACTTAATTGCTAAAAGCATCAGTCACAAGAATCGCAATGAAGAGGACTTTGGACAGTATCTGCGAAAAATAACTCATCTGAATTTATCAGATAAAAATATAGACGCAATTGTAAGATTCATTTTTCTTTATTCCTTTTAACCTGGCTACGCAAATGTTTTGCAGTTTCTGTTATGAAGAGTTGTTTATCATTGGGGAGACAAACAAGCAAAGCCAAGTTTCTCTTTTATAACAGCTATATTTTGTTTTAACATTTATTGACTTGCAATTAAGCCTTAATAATACATCTGTTTGGAAACACACTTCAGCATTCACAGCTGTTATTGTGTGCAACACTGCTTGTACGTAGAAGTGTTTAAATGGCTTTTAAATGCGTGTGCATTTGAAATGTGAAAATAATCTTTCAGCTGTAACTTTTCATATAAAACATCAAAGCAGGTGACTGTAACTCCAACAGTCTACAGGTTTTCTTATTAATCATCTCAACACTTTTTTCTTTATGTGCCAAAAATCTTGTTGAAGTATTTTACTTACCTGAAACTGTGGAAATGTATATATCATCTGTGTAGCAGACTAGAAGGACTAACTATATTTTTCATTAATTAATGAAAATAGAAAATCCATGTAAGCAAGTACACGAGAGATGAACTGAAGTGTTAAAGTGTGATATTTTTTGCAGTATTTCACAGAGCTATTATAGAAATATGCAGCTCTAAAAAAAAAAGAATCAAAACTATTTGCTATTTGGATTATTTCATAAAGTTGCTATATTGTAAAGGAGCTTTCAGGATGTCACCAGAATGGAAATGCTAACTCCACTTGCTTACCTCTTTAGCCACTTAAGAAAGAGAATATTTCAAGTTAATCATTTAGACCTGACACTTTTCCTATAGAATACAGCCAGGCTGTTGTCTTTGCATCAATAGGTGTAGGGCTTTGACAGCAGTGCTCTAGCCCTATGGAAATCTAGCTATAGACTTTACGCCCGAGGTTAAAATACAAAGTTCCTATTTTCAGCAACAGTTTGTTTTTTTTATGTAAAGACTTGCATTTATTGATGGTTACCTTTATAAAAATGCAAACTGTGGAATATAAGAAGATGTATGGAACTAGTAATTTTGCAGATCAGATTTTATTTTTTTTAAAGGCAGTAGTAATGATATTACATACTATTAAGTGCAACACTTATTTTATTCCTGTTAATGCCATATTTTTTCTAGTCTTGGGAATTTTACAAGGAGTTGTTAACTCACAGCACAATCTTTTCAGTCTATCTGTGATTTATTCCTTCGATTTCAGAGGAAGTCTAAGAAAAGAAAGGGGAGTTCAGGAACAGGATATAAGCCAAGTGAAGTTAACAAATTTGGACTGGGGTAGTGGCTTTTTCAAATTAGTCAGGTTAAAATCTACTTTTTTTTTTTTAAATTGCTCCCTCGAGCTTATTCATTTAAAAAATAATCCACGACCTTTTCATTTTCAAAGGCAAAACCTGCAAACTTAACCCAGTCCTCCTTCCTTTGAGTTTAAAATAGGAAATTTACACAGGTTTCAGTAAGTCCCGAGTTAATTCAAATCCCTTCAAGATCCTGAGCTCATTTTGAAATTGCTGAACCCTGCACAACTGAATTGAGGTGTATGGTGGATTTCTGCTTTAAAAGTGTGATTTCAGTCAAGAAGATTAAATAGCTTGTTTATTCAGCCCACTCCTAGGAATGTGCATGGCCATAGCGAGTTACTAATTGGTCTGTCCATTTGATTAGGACTGGTTCATCAGATGCCATAGAGAAGTTGTACAGAAACCCTTATAAGAACATGTGACCTTTTAGTTATTTAAGAAGAATATATTCAAAGAAACTTGACATTTGAGTGGAATCTTAGACTGGGAAGTGCATTAAAATACAGTAAGTGCAAGTTTTTGTGTAAGTCAGTATTACTGAATATTACCAAAACTGGTTTCCATTACATCACTGAGGTTTGATGGAGACAACTACACTAACAACTGTGCTTTTCTGAAATCCCCCTGATGAAGGCAGGGAAGGGAATGAAGTCACACAGGGTGGGATGTACCTGCTGATGATGGCTGTAGCCCTCAGCTTATTTACGGCAGAAAAGTAATGATAGATTTCAGTCTTAAATCTGTGCAGGAGATGATTACTGACACACAGTTTTCTAGGAAAAATAGTTGTTAAAAGTGTTTGTTAAAGGTGAAAATGTATAAATCATGCAGCAGAACTTAAGTATACAAACAATCAACAGCTTCCAGAAGCAGGCAGTGAGTGAACTCTATGTAGCAATTATTTGTTATTGTTTATTTCAGAGTGACCTCCCTTTGTGTAAAAATCTTAGAGTGCTGTATTTATATGATAACCAAATCAGTCAAATCCAGAACTTGGACTTTGCTTCAAATATAACACACCTTTACCTTCAGAACAATTTTATTACATGTATAGAAAATCTCTCATCGCTGAAAAATCTTGAGAAACTGTAAGTTGAAAATCATTTATTTATTTTAATAGTAAAACCATAATTATTACACTAAGAAATTAAAGAATTATGTAGCCAGTAATGTCCTTTCAGCTCTTAAATGTTGCTTTTCAAATAAAAGTAGATATTTAAGATTTTTATAAGTGTTTCATGATAGAAGTAAAGTGATGTCATATAATTTTAACATTTTCATTTAAATTATGTTCCTTTTTCAGCCATTTAATAATAATAGTAACAATATATAAACCCCTAAAAAACCTTGGATCTGTTAGCTGTATGTTCTACTCTCATGCTAGGTTATTTCCTTTTTCTATTCTAATTTCCAAGTATTATTCAATAATATTTAAAATATTTAATTTTTATAATATATTGAGGCCTTGTGTTAGCTTTTGCTTTCAAAGTATATCTATTTTGTGTTCTGTTCTGCAGGTATTTGGGGGGCAACTGCATCACTGTACTAGAGGGTTTGGATAAATTAGAAGAAATAAGGGAGCTACATATTGAAAGTCAACACCTACCTCTTGGCGAAAAGCTTCTGTTTGATCCAAGATCCCTTAGGTCCCTGGCAGTAAGTACATTTTGAGAATTTCAATGAACTATTAATCAGTATATCAGTATTTTTAAGGGACGTGATTAGCACTTGATCACTGTGTGTTTTCCTTTTCTTCCAATTGGTGTAATTCTTCCAAATTCTACCAAGGGACTCCCATCCGAATTCTCATATAAGCAAGGAGTCCAGAAGATTCTACTGCTTCATTTATTTTTCTGTGAAGGATGGAAATGGAAATGAGAATAAAGAGAGAGAGGAAGTAAGGAAATGTGTGGATGCCCTATACCAACAAAATGTGAATAAACTAAAAAAAGGGTAGGAATTTATCACAGTTAGTTATCTTAGTCTACTCAGTTTGTAGTGAATTCCTTTACAGAAACTTCTCTGATTTGATTAATTTGTTTACAGCCTCTTATATTTGTCTAGAGAATGCAATGGCAAAAGGTGCAAACAGCTTTTTTGCTGGATATTGAGAGCAACACAATCAAAAGTATTCAGTTTTAGTTCTGCAATTTTTCTCTGTTGTGATATGTCAAGATTTCAGGAAAATCATCTTTTGAAGTTTTCTTTCAACAGGTTAATTTCTCAGTAAACATCAAATGTATTGTTGAAGTGGTTAAAAATATAGACTTTGTTTACTAACATGTAGTTCTGTCTTGCTGTATCTCCCAAAGTGTGGGAAGTCAGGTCAGGGTTTGATGAGCTTTTTTTGTGAGGATGAACTTTTCAGTGAGTTCTTTTGTTGATGTGTATATCATAAACATTCGACCTAGCTCTAATTCTTGCTGTCTTGAGATTAAGTAATCCAAGATATGTATTGCCATTTTCCTTTAATAGAAATGAGCCATTCCTGTGAGAACACTTTTACTGTGTTATATAGCTATAATCATCCCAGGATAACTCATATACTTCAGTGTTTTTCAGCATCCTGCCTAGAGTCACTAGCATTCTGTTTTTCATGGCTTTCTCACGGTCTTTTGGTATTGTGGTGTTTTTTTTTGTTTTGTATTTTAAGAAACATTTTGCACTCTTGACCATGTAACATCTTTGTGGAAGCTACATGTAAAAGCATTCTATTTTTATCTTTTGAGCGCCAAGTTTTTTGTCCCTCTTTAAGATATCGCTTCTGACTTCATCTTCTTCTGTTTCTGGCTCTTACTGCTGTCAGAGATAAAAGAGCCAAAAACATGGGGCTATATAGCTCCCAGTGTACCACAAGCAAATGGTTTTATGATGACAATATAATGAATCTTTTGACTGAAGATATTAAGTTTATGCACTGTGTGTATCAGGATAATACTGGTAATTTCTGCCTGCAATGCAGATCTGGCTCAGATTTTAGAAGGGGGTTACATTTCTTATATACACTGCTGAAATAGACATTTTCTAACTAATGGTAAATCCCATATCTGGTATAATTCTAAATTTACTGGATTAGGTGCCCTTTTTCATCTTTTAGAGATATAGACTTCTTTTTCCTTTTACATGAAACAACACTAAGTATTTCCTGAGATAAACACCTGAAACACATTTACTTTTTATCTAGAATGTAAGGATCTCTCTAACTAGTGTGTTACAAAAGGCAAAGTGCATTATGTGGCTCACTAGTGTTGCAAAGAAGGGGCAAGAAATAGTGGTATGTATACTGAGAGATTTGTAGGATCACAGCATAGTCCAGCTGTTAAATGAGACTATGTGGGTATCAGATATGGATTTCAGCTCTATGCAGTTCAGATGTAACCTTGGAAAAGGCAGTCATTTTCTGTCTGTTTCGTACTTCAAATGTAGAGTTAGTAGCACTTGCAGAACTCTAAGGCATTTGAACATTATTAGAGAAAATAAAAAAATTCTGTATTTACTATGAATTCCTGAAATAACTGAGGAATAGTCTTACTTTGGTTTGACTTCAAAACCAAAATAAACAGCATTTTAGGAGAAGAGGGAAAGCCAACATAAAAAATGTGTGAGGTGTGTGGTCGTTGTATCTGCATGTTTCTGCTTCATATGCTTTTTCTTCCTTTAAGAGAATTTTCCGTAAGGATTTACTTGACTCATGCATGGCATGAAAAATATAATTTTCTTTTTCTGCTTTTCTTCCTCCAGAAATCTTTGTCTGTGTTGAATATCAGCAATAACAACATTGATGAATTGGAAGAACTGGCAGTTTTGGAAAATCTTTCTTATCTTAGAGCAGTTGACAATCAACTTCAACGTATGAAGGTATTAAAATAAATATTTGTTCTATTTAGTATGGGTGATAAGAAATTAGTCAAATTCATCTTTACCACTAAATAGATGAGTAAAAATAAACTTTACTTCTACAGGTTCTGAACCTCTGACTTTCCAAGCATTCTGTCTTTTCTTATCCAAAAATCTTGTTGAAGTTAAAAATGGAGAACCGTTTATCCAGGATGTCCAAATGTCCTTTAATCCTGAGTAAAGTGGCAATTGTGCATGCATCTATCAACTGAGTAGTAAATGCATGGAAGTTATAACTATAATATGTCCAAAATGAAGAGTTAGTGTGTATGTTTTGGACATCTGAGTGACTATCAGTGGATTAATTGCAAAGATGACATGGCCATTGTTTGTTAATTAACTTGTAATATTTTACCATATTAGAGTTTTTAATTCTCTATTTTAACATAAATAAAAGCCACTTCTTGGATATCAGATCATCTAGCTGATTTTGCAGCCATTCTAATATCAAAATGACTTCTTGGTTATTGTTGCTGGAGTAGCATAAGAAGTATTTGTCTTGGAAATATACATTGAATTTCTTTCATAAATTTCCACTAAGGAAAGACACGTCTTCATAAGCAAGAGCTCTAACTTCCACAGTAGCAGCTAAAACAAATGAAATAAAAGTATTTTTGCTCTTCCTTTTGCAGCAGTGAATGTGGTTCAAACAGAATGTTCTACACTTACAATTTCTAGCTTATCTTCTCAAAAAGGAACAGGAGTATTGGCCTTGTCACTTCTCATTATTTTTATAAATTATGACGTCTTCTACTTCTTGACATACAGACCAGTTAAAATAATTTTAGTATTATGTTAGTAACTGAATATCAAATTTATGTTGAACAGTATGCTGACACCATCATTGCATGGTGGAGGCATGGAACAAATTTTATAAATGACTTAATAAACACTGTTTTAATTTAATATAAACCATAGGCATTTGTGTTCTGCTTTTTTAAATTCATATTTTTATTAATAAATAGTAAAATTAGTTGGCTTAAATCGTAACCCAAATCACCAAGACAAAGCCTTGCTTAAAATAAAGTCTTTCATTACTGGTTTTCATATACATTCTGTTTCCTTAGAAAAGTTAACTTTCATTGGTTAGTAATTATTAAAATAACTATTCTTATTATTTCTTAGAACACTTAATATCTTTTACACTAAATTTAGCGGTTCTGTTTACTAATGAGGAGATTTCAGTATTTTGTGTGCATAATCCATCAATGATCTAGGTCGATATACTTTATTTGGACTCTTAATTTTTTACATTTTTATATTAAGAAAAGTTGAATGATGCATTTCTTTTTTACTAGAGGATTATTAATGTATTGTATTTCAAGCTGTGTTTCTAGCTGGCAGTTGTGATTGAATTCATATCAAAATAGAATTCATATAGGCTTTTGCTGGGTAATTAAAACCATATTGAATGTGTTGGTTACATCAAAATAACATTAGGCTTTTTTAAGTGAGTAGTCTCTCCAAAGCTGCCCTTTTGAAAAGGATTCCTTTTCTAAATAAAACATATTACAGTAACTTTTTTTAAATTGTCTTTTTTCTTTCTTATAAATACAAAAGACTTCAGTTGTGATGATTTTAAAAGAAGATTGTCTTAGCCAAAGAACCAATAATTTTTAAGAATGAGGATGCCAGTTCAGAGACAGTGTTTTCAGTGTGTCAGAGGAAAAACCAGTATCTTCTGAAACAGAATTAAGAAGAGGACAAAAAGACTGCATTACTCAGTACCTGTGTATACCATATTTAATCATTGTTAAAGTTCATTATTTCATCATCAGAAAGACCAGAGTTAATATTTATCCAAATCAATTAGACATTTAGATTTCCATGTTACACGGTCACAGCTTTTGAAAAATTATGTGGTTAGCATTTGAGTTAGCTGCTGCTGTCAGTTACACTTGGATCAGGGTCCAATACATTTTGAAAGTGACTGTTCTGTGTGTTTTCTAAACAATTGCTAAATTTTGAAAATATGGAGCAGATAGGGTATTTCTATTAATATCTTTGCAGACCTGTAAAATTAATGACCATATTGAATGTGTCTAACATATAGTGTAATGCACCTTTCCAGCTACAGTTACTGTGTTTTAGAGATTACATTTCAATAGGCTCTACTTATCACTAATACAAATTCTTATTTAAATTAAAAAACCCAAAAAACTGTTGAAAAAGCAGTAGGCATGCAAAGTATAAAAAATAAAGTCAGTTTTATCTCTATTTAAGAGGCTTTAACTTACAGTGAACATCTAGGAGTAGAACAGTCTTGTACATCCACTAATTGTTTTAAAAAAAATGGCTGAGGGAAGTTTTGAGTATGTTTCACGTTTTTTACAACCCTGAATTTCAAGCTTCCATGGCTTACATTATCCTACAACTGTGATACCTGAAAGGATTTTAGGGAGTATACAATTGCATTACATATACTTAATTGCTTCTGCTGACTGAAGTTGTTACATGCAGCAAAGGCTCTTTCATTCCCACATAAGCTTCCACCATTCTCCTCCCTCTTGCCCCTCCATTTTCAAAGCTCTAATGTATACCTCTTTTTCGTGCCAAAAGCTGTATATCCTGTTTTCCCATTCCTGCATCCTCATCACTGCCACCAAGAACATCCCCAGGAACATCTGGCATTGATCAGAGACTGTGGCAGTGCCACATGACAGAGGAGTGTTGGAGAGCTCTGTACCCAGCTCTACTTCACCCGGTGGGAAGAGAAGCTATAGAGGAGCCATCCACATCTGAGAGGGGCTGGTCAACAGCAGTGATCTGTGTAGCAGAGGTAGACGGCAGCATGAATAATATGGAATCTTTGCAAAAGAGGGAAATGTGAAAGGCATAAGAAATGCATAAATACAATGTTCTCATGCAGACTTTTCTCACTTTTGCATAATTAATATAATTATTTTATATCTAAACATTTATCTCAGTTTTTTCACATTATTATGAAAACCCATACTTCCTCTCTTTTCAACACTGCCACGTTGATTTCAACATAGTCGAAAATTAGGGCTAGTAAATTCAAGCACTTAAGGTTCTGGCTAATTCAGGACATTGTTAGCATAATTAACAGACATCAAGGCATATTGACCTTGTTTCACATGATTGAAGTTTATATAATACAGACTGGAGAGTAGACAACAAAATTAAGTAATTTTTCTTAATTCATGCAAAATAACTTCCTATGACTAGCTACCACATGTAAAAAGCATGTCTTAGGTCAGTTATCAAGAATATAATTGATTTCAATAGAATTGGCTTTTCTTTGTTTGCTGTTGCTTGCTACTTCGTTTATTTATCCTATCAAGCTTCGGGTTTACTTTAGTCAGGCTCACAAAGACTTATAGGCTGCAGTGTATTTGGGTTGGAATACTAAGAGAATTTTTTAAAACACTCTTCCTATTTAAAAATTCCACAACTATTCCTGCTTACAAAAAGCCAGACTGTTATTTATTTATTAATTACACTAGTTTTGGGAAGATTATGACTTGTGTGAGTACTTGGAACATACTAGCTAGAAATACCTATAAAAATCTGTATTTCCTAAGTCTTTAATTTATTCAACCTCTGCCCGGTATTGATTATGACAAGAGGATATCACAAAAGATGAATTCATTCGCTTCAGAATTGAGTCAGGAACAAGAGAAAAATTATAGATTTTCTCAAAGAGATTATGACAGGTAGTCAAAATGGTGACAAATTGCTGTCTGTAGATGTAGTTAGGGCAGTTGGACTAGACATTTCCGATAAAAACTGGAGCATGCTGGTCAAATACCAATTCTTAAATGGCCATCGCTAATTGGTAAGAATGTTATTGCCAGCACTACAGCTGCCTACTAAGGCACTTGCCCTTCCCCCTCTGCCCCCGCCCGATGGAATATAATTTGCTCGTCAGTATTTTGTAGCAGACCTCAAAGTGATAGCATGACATGATCATTTATCAAACGGAGACTGCCCAGAAGAGTGTCTGGTCCCTCTAGTACAGCTTATTGAAAGGCTGGGAAGTGAAAGCACTTTATTAGAGACAGGAAGGCAATGAACAACTAGAGCGTATCGAAAGGGTAATCATATTTCAGCACAGGATTAGTGTGCTCTTAGATAAACATACACTGGAGTAAGCATGTTCTGGGTCATTTATCAAGTAAGTAACAGCTAACAAAAATCTACAGGACTCTCTGTATACATTCATCAAAGTTAATCTGTATACATTTTATTTCAGTAATAGACAATTTTGTGTTGCAAAACTATTACCTGAAAAAATTCTTTCTAGTGAAATCTAGAACACATTACAGATTTCAGTGACAATGCCCGAATGCCAATGCCAATACCCTTGCTAAATGCCATTTCTTTTTTAATAAGCCTAGCCTAAAATATTTTTCCCCTGAATTGTTGTGTCTGTAATTAAGTGTTAGCACCTAAACTGGTGGGGGTTATCATATTACTATTCTGATACATGCTGATAAAGCTTCACTGTGTAACATTACGAGATTTATCAACAGTTCTTCATGTGGACTGGTAGTCAGAGTTTCTTGCATTGTTTTATCAGTCTTGCTCCTCACAGAACCAGACTTTTGCTCTCTGTTTTTCTGAAAAGACATTATCATCGCTGAATGACAATAGATGTTAGATGATATCACTGTCATCGATATGGTTTGAAGGTGTGAGGGTGTGCTGCCAGTTCATCTTCCATGTGATTTTTCGAAACATGTATTCTATAACCCATAGAATATTCCCAGAAGGATTTTCTACCAAGGGAGTAGTGCCTGCAAAACTGGAATTCTCCTTGCTTGTGTTACCCAGGTGATTTTCTAAATTTGAAGGAGCTAAGAGATATCACATTGCTAGATTCTTTTTTATTGGCATCAATCTACAAAATTCTAGACTTCACAGTTTAGAATCTGTCACATCATGATTAGTAGATTTTTTCCAAATTATTACTGTAGAAAAACTGTAGAAAATAAATTCTGTCTCCTCTTTTATTCATATAGGTTGTTTTGAATCCCTGCTTAAGCTTTTTATACATATAAGAAAGCCTATCAAGAATGAAAGTTAAGTGAAATTTTGAAAGGAAACTATTTCAGAAAGTAGGGCATCTGAGCAGAAAGGACCAACCTGCTAAGCTTTGCATCCTTTTAACTTGAATTTATTGTATTTAAAAGACAGAGGAAGTTTTATTTAGGTCATACTGCCCTTGGGTAACCAGACAGAAACCCAGATGGAGAAAGGTATATTTCAAAAATTTCACTATTTGGGCCAATACTATAACTGACCACCCACAGTTATGTAGGGGGGGATTACTGTTTCTCCTGTAAAATACAGTTTTACATATATATAAAGAGAGAGGCAGTCTATTGTGGTTTGCACACTGTTTAGCTTTTTTTAGTCTGTTCTTTCCTTGTAAAGTATTTATTCTTCCACAAATTTTTTCAAAATCAGTCACTGATACTCTTAAGGGCTCTGTGAGACCATGTATTAATGAAATCTTTTGGCTGGTAATTCCTCAGCTTTAGGTGCTTATATACATATAAGTTGTAATTTTATTATGATTATATATGATTATTATGATATTAGTTGTAATTTTCCATATCTGGCATAACTGTATCCTTAAAAACGCAGAGTTTTCCAACTGCATCATCATTTCTTCTGTGCATTTATGATATATTCAGGGAATGCTACACACAACTCTATTTCAAAATGCAGATTCTTAATGTGCATATTAATACATGAGTAGTCTTACTGAGGTTACTTCTGTGTGCAGGATTTGGGCCTGGCTGAAAAAATCACGTTGCTATTGAATTTTACTCTGGAGGGTATTTACTCTGGTTGCTATTGAATTTTACTCTGTTTTGTTCTTGTATCAACTGCAGGATTTGGAGGTTGTGTTAAACAAATGGACAAAGCTACGCAGAATGGATCTGGCAGGAAACCCCATCTGCCACAAACCAAAGTACAGGGACAGGATTGTAGTACAGTCACGAACTCTAGGTAAAACATAAACCCAATAGCCAGCCCAAAACCCCACCCATAACCCTCACTGTTTTAGAAAATAACTGCTACATTAATCGTACTTGAATTTCACTGTGTAGGTTAAACACAATTACTATAATATTTATGTCAAATTATGAATTTTTAATTTATGTACAGGTAATGTAGCTAAAACTGCTTATGTAATCAACTGCACCAACTCTGTTGGTCAGCTTTTGCTATTCATAGTATTAATCATTAGTTTTAGTGATTGATGATTAGCAAGATCATTATAAGACAATAATACTTTTCTGTGTTCATATACTAGATGTTGTGAAACTGATTTTCAAAGATAAGTTTAGCCTAGTCCCCTATGAGCCTGTAGTAGTTGCTTAGGTTTTCAGTTGCACAGCTTCAGTTGCACAGGTTAAAAAAACGTGTTTTAATTTGTTATATAACATTTCTCCTTAAACATAACAGCAGTTTACACTTACGTTATGAATGTATTTGTTAATCTTAACTTTACTATGATGCAGTTTACATTATTATTTTGAGATAATTTTAGCATAATAGGAATCAACTTAGTCTTCTGTATGCAAGTATTCATGCTGTAGAAACAAGTAAAAAAAATCTGCTAATTTTTTACTTTTTTGGGCAAAGGTGGCAATTATCTTAAAAGCTGTAATTACAGAATTTGTTTTTCTTTATTCTGAGAGTACAAAATATTGGCCATTAAGAGAAAGAAAAATCCTACGTGCAGAATGAAAATAACAGGGTCTTAGGACAATTGTAATGCAGCCTAAATTTGAGGCCAACTGAATTATTTCATTTGGTCTGACTCAAAAATGCAGATATAACCAAGACAACATAGAGGATAAGCCTTATGGCATCAAAGCGAGTAAAGTTAATCTTACAGAGCCAAACCTGTCTGTCTGTCTGTCTTCACAATCAGTAGGATTCCTTGATTGCTAAGCCATGCAGGTTCTCTCTTATCCTGAATTTCTGCATTTATATATATCTTGTGTAAGAGCACACTTTCTCTTCAGAACTTTCTACAAGGTGTTGCATGTTAACTGAATGTGAATATATATACGTATTTCCCTTAAAAGTTGCAAAAATATTAGATGCTTTCTTTTGGAATTAAGATGCGTCAACTCACTTTTGCAGCTAATTAAAATACGAATATCAAGGTGTATTGGGTATTTTTTTGCCAAAAGACTAAAAAGAGAAAAAAAGATTTGAATAGAGCAAATATAGACCAGTATACGTGACACACAACTTTCTACAGCCTTTTCATTAACTTTGGGTATCACAGAAAATGTTCTTTTCTCTTTGACAGAATCCCTTGATGGGAAAGAAATTAAAGAAATGGAAAGACAGTTCCTAGTGAATTGGAAAGCCTCCAAAGCTGCCAGGAAAAAAAACAAAGAAAGAATGACAAATGAACGTGGAGTCCATCTACATTTTTGTAAGCAACCTAATCAATTACTTCATGATTGTTTGAAATATTATAGAAATAATAAAATAGCAGCTAACAGTAAATATACTAGGAATGAGATTTGTACTGGTGGTGAGACCAAAGCACAAGAGTAGAAATTGGACTTTTCCAATATAAAATTTAATATTAGCACTAGTTCATGTGGTGTTTTTTTCCTCCCATCCCAATCTCCCAGAATTATGGAAAGGAGTAGCTAGTACATTTTGAATGTTTGTAAATATACACGATTACTTTCCATATATTAAAAAACCCAAAACATTGGGCGTTCTAGAATAAATATGCATTAAATACATCAGACTTTTAAAATCTATTTGTTGGTAATTATTTGAATAAGTATTAATAAGCAGTAATTTGTTGATACTTTATCTGTGTAAAATGTCCTTTTAAAGGCCTTCACAAAATGCATTTCTCACAGAAGTAAAAGTTTTAAACTTGGGAAGAAATAAAAAGTCTTGGAGGAAAAAAAGCCTTAGACCCAGAAGAACAGGCAACAGGTTCTTGAAGAGGGAAGACAAATTTGTTTTGAAACTCAAGCAAAACCTGAAATGGACTGAATTTTTAAAAAAATGGTGGGGTAGTAGTTGTTGTTGCTATAGAGTTGATTGTAGATTAAAACATAAATGACTTAACAGCATGTCTTGCCATCTTGCAGTATTTGGAAAAAGACATTAGACTTCAAATTACTCAAATTGGTTTGAATGACCATATTCATAAAATAAAATTGGTAGCAGTTACACGATTGTTTTCAGAAGCTAAACTGTGATGTGTAACTCAGGGGAAAGAGCATGTTCTTTATAGCCATACTATCTCAAATTATTTATTCGTGAAATCTCATGAAGATCAGTTATTTTTGAAGACATGAAGTGAAAAGCACTCAGCCCGTCAGCCTCAGCCCCAAGAAAGTTGCAGTCTGCTCAGTGTTTGGAAGTCATATGTGAATGCCAAGGGTTCTGAAAGTAATATTCTGTCTTCTGAATAACTACTGATATAAGGAGGTGCTATGTATTTGAATTTACTCCCTTTCAAATAACTCTACCTGAATGGGAATACCTGCTTTAATAGTCACCTTCATAAGTGTTTGCAGCACTTTCCATAATTTCCTACAAAGTTTTCCATTCTCAGTTATCAAATTAGAGGCATTTTACCCTACGGCTTATTACACTGTTTTCTATAACAAGATATATTGGAACCTGTGATCAATCATACTGAATATTAAAATAGATACGGTTTGACTTAGGATATTGAATTAATCCTTTTTTCTTTGTTTTCCGCAGCTGACTTTGAAACACCTTATCCTATTCTTCCCTTTCACTACAGTCCATATGTGAAAGAAAAAACAAATTTTTTAGTTTTGTCTGAGATGCAAAAAGTTAAAAGAAAACCTCTGCCAAGAATTCTGGATAAAAAATAGGTCAGACGAAAACTCAGGTATGTTCCTCAGACATCTGCCTCTTAGTTCTGTTGGTTATTGCTTGTACAGCTCTTACTGAATCAGTTGGAAAACAAGTACATGAAGGTAGAATTTCATCTGAAATCAGTTTCAGAGTTTTTTAAGCATGTTATATTTGTTGTCTTAATTTCTTTGAAAGACAGGATAATATATGTCAGTTTATGGTTAAAAATCAGTAGACTAGCTAATAGTAATAACTTTACTGCAGTGTCACTAGTTTCTGTCATACGCATTTGATTGTAATCTTCCACAAAGGTAAAACGGTATGGAAGCTAATTCTTGGAAGTACAGTTACTGTCAACAACATCAGTAAAGGTTGGTCCCATGCACGCAGTAATATACAAAAGGAGAAACAATCCCTTTTCATCATTATAGCTTACTTCTAATAGACATGTTCCAGTGTATTATATACTTGATTAGCATTTTCCTGTAGCATCAGCTCAAGACCATCAAGATAATCAAGAAAGAAAATCTGATGTGTGTGCCTTACAGACATTTAGACATTAGATGAATTTAAACTATTCAGAGTTTAGCATGTATATTCCTTACTCACATAAGCAGCCTTGTGAACTCTGATGCAACTATTTGTGGAAACAAAACCTATTGATTGGGATTTGCAGTTTGGGACCTATAGTTTTTCCAGATTTACCTGTAGTAATAGTTTAGTTTAGTTCAGTATTTGGGACCTAATATCACTCCTTTCAGATTTTTAATGTTACTTTTAACCTAACTGTTTTATTATTTATCAGCTGTACTGGCTAACAAAAAAATCATAATTTATGCAATGCTGTAGATAAAATGAATAAATAAATTAAACTGACACAGGTATTCTTTTGTAACTAAGTTACTAAATGTAGTGTTTTATTTCATGTTCAAATCAGAATTTATTAGTATGTTTGAAAATGTAACTGACCAACATTTAATACTATTTTGTTCTTGACAACTTACCACTTCCCATTCCATCCATTTTGTTCCTAATGATTATTTGTTCTGATTAAAAATAGCTGCCTTTCCTTTGAGAAGGAAAGAAGAATTACAAATCACAGAGCTGCTCTCTTCCACAGTATCATTTTTGTTCTGCATATGACAATGAATATATTCCAGCCTAAAAAGAAACTGAACTTGTCATATACATGCCCGTTCTTGATTTTTTTTCCTGCTGCAGAAGTGGAGAAGTTTAAAAACAAGAACTGCAGGAACAATGCACTAGTTATCACAACCCAGTACTACTACGTGATTATTTCCCAGTGAATAGTCCAGGCTTGTGAAATTTAGAGGGGTACAGCCTAATACTCATGCCATACAAACATGCATTTTTTTCTTTTAATTCCATTGTAAAATTAGTTTATCCACATGTTCAGTGTTCTGTCAGCCTGCATTTTATCTTTATTAGCATTCTGTCTTTTAGGCCAGGCTGAATAAAACTACACTTTTCATTTACGATTCCCCTTAGTTCTAATAAAGGATGGAACATGCATGTTCAGCACCTCCCAGAAAGTTATTTTCATCAGCGTAAGAACTTCCACTATTTCCTTTGAAATAAAGCATTCTGATACTACTCTACTATGTTAAAAAGCTGTCCAGTTGTTGAGCTTCTTTGCTTGACAAAAATTTTCCCAGGATTAAGCTGGAGTACAATCCTGGCCCTGTTGAAATAACTTTTGACCCTAGAAAGGCAAAGATTGCATCGTCCATACTTGATTGGAATAAAATGTCGATATCTCTATTAATTTACATTTGCAAATTAAGCAATTTGAGTGATTTTGATTTTTTTTTTCTACTGTTAGTCTAGAAGATTTTACTCTGATCCACAGAAAGGTTGGAATAAACTACAGTCAGATGGCATGCATTTAATATTTTCAAAAAACTTTTAAGCAGGACTTTTATCTTGAACACTGAAGGTTGCTGTACGTTACAATTTCATGTGTAATCACTGATCTTGAGAAATATTCTAATCTTGTTACTAGTGGAATTCCATGGAAACCAAAGAGTCTTGGGAATTAGAGGTTTGTGAATTCTTTAAAATGCTTCTTTTGGGGGAAAAAAATAACTCAACATACAGAAATATTCATTCTCAGAGTATATGCGGATATGAAATAGTGTCAAATCACAGTATTCCCTTGCCAGATCCAGTAATTAGGGATATGCATAAATGTGCCTACATGTAAAGTGAGGAAATTTTGTCAAACTGAACAAATACCTGTATTGTTCAATTGGAATTCAGTATCGGACCAAAGAAATTAGCGAATTTTAATCCTACCCTCTGTGTTAGTCAAATAAATTATTCCAACAGATGTTTCCTCTTTCCCTATACATGCTAGGTGATGTTTGACCTTGGCAACTGAAAAACAGGCATTAAATACCTTTTTAACCTACATCTAAGATCCACTGAGGATTACATACCGCTTCAACAATGAAAAAAGCCAGTTATTACTAGATTACTGAAATATGTCATTAATCTTTCTTTTTTGATGATATAAAAACAATAGCAATTTTATATTGGATTTTAAGTTAGTTTTGAACATTTAGAGAGAATTATGGATATTGACAGGGAGTAATTAAAAGAAAACAAATCACACAACTATTTTAAAGATACCTAATACCTTCCAATGGGATACACCATTATTAATTTTCCCTGAGTAGAGAAGTTGTTGAAATTTTGATGTTGTAAACTTAAACTATAACCAGCAGTTTCTGCCCACATTTCCTTACCCATAGAATTAAATATCGTAGTAGGTTTGCAATTCAGAATTTGGTGGGAAAGTCACCTTTTGTCTCTCCAATGTATGCTATGTAATTGGCAATATCGTAATATCTTTAAATGATACAGTCAGCATATAATAAGTACACTGGATTGTGCTAACTAATCATAAGCCACTCTCCTAACGACCATGTGCATCCTGTGTAGTTTAAGTTCTAGTTCACATGGAAGGAACTTGCAGTGAGCAATGTTAGTTGCCACTCTTCTTAGCTCTTCAGCCGGTGCTCTTATCAACATTGTATTTATTTCTTTATTTAAATATTTATAAATGCCTTGAGTAGAGGTGATTTGTGTGGTCTGTACATTTGACAACAAGTAAGACCATACATGTTCTGCATGTATACTGGGCTTTTGTTTATATGAATCTAACTGGTATAATAAATAGAATTATTAAGGCCTAATATATGACAGTTTAGGGGGGGAGGGCTGATACTGAGATTATAATGATTGTATACCCAAAACATAACTTTTATAATAATATGTTTATTTCGTATTACCGAATATAGTTCTCTCATTTGAGAGGGCAGTGGGGGAATATGTTACCTCCAGGTAACCTAAATCTTGTTATCTTAGTGTATATCAATTTCAGCAAACTTCCAAAAATTGAAAAATAAGAAATATTTTCAGCCTTGGCTTCAGAAAAAGGAGAAATACGGAGTTAAGATACAAACCAGTGCAGTTTTAGCTGTGCGCCCTAGGATTGGTTTTATCTACTGAATAGCCTACAAGCACTCCAACTGTATTCAGAATTAGGTGCATTAAATATTTGGAGATACCAGCTGGAGCGCTTTGGCAGAGCTGAGAGTGTTTTGAACAGACATGGAGTGCCTTTTCCAGCAGTTACAGCCCATCTCACTGCCTTTCCTTGGTGGTGGTGTTGAAGGAAAAAATGCAAACGTCGCCTCAGTGAGGAGGTCTAGAAAGTATCAATCAGCAATTAGTGATGAAGGCTGTGAAAGAGAAATGTAAGGAATTTACTTGCTGTTGAATTATTCAGCCATGATATGGGATATGAGAGGAGTCACTGTAACGCTGGATAGAGTGTAAGGATGAAGCAAAGTTCTGAAATTAAATAGTGTTGCTGAAGAAGAGCTATTTGAATGGAGATCGGGTATAAACAGTTTCTGGTTACTGTGGCCCATGTAAGGTCTCAGCGGGCAATTCACCAATTTAGTGGTTGGTTCCCTTTTTTTCTGGAGATATTCACTACCTGCAGAGGTGAGTGTGACTGTGTCTGTAGGACCATAATTAATGTTACAGTATTGTGTATCTTCATGGTATTTTCTGTATCCATGTTTACAGTCTTGCTGAATTAATTCAGCTGAATAAGGTACTGAGTGATTGTGCCGTTGATAATTCATGGCATTCAATCTGTTTACAAGGAAAAATATAACTCTCATTACAAACTTGCAAGATTATAAACAAATAGCATTATCTTCTCTCTAAACTTAAATTTCAGCAGTGATAATTAAAAAAAAAAAAAAGTAGTTTTAATATATGCCAAATCTGTAGTACTTAACACTGCCACATCATTCAACATCTCAAAGACAGTGATAAAAGGCATACCTTTTGGCCATGAATTCTGCTATTTACTTGCAGACTATTGATTTGGAAATTATCCTTTCTTTCCTATGTCCATGCGTCCCTACTCCAGTTCTCTGTGCTGCTGGCTGTGCCCAAAACTGGGAAAGAGAAAGGCTCTAAAATACAGTAACAGAGCACAGGCACTAATAGACACCCTGTGCCCTTGAAAAGAATGCTTTTTTCAAATCACTTGGAGAGAGTGCACATCTCCTGATGAGCAGATTGGCAGCTAGACCACATGGACTCCTACATGTCTGGATGACTAGATACCATATAGACACATTCTTGTTGGGAGGTGTACGCCTGTTGATTGGCAAGCTGTCAGGAGCATGTTTGCTTGCATTACTCTGCTGCCTCTTCCAGGAGATACGTGCTGTTTCCCAGACCTTAGAAGACCAAATGGCACATGCAACTTGTCAGCCAGTAGTTGGTCAAAAAATTACCGGGGCACATCTGGGTCCACAGGCTGTAAGCACTTTCAAGAACGTTGAAACCCAGACTGCATGAAACCTTCTACATAAAATACATGAAGATTTAGAATCATTTAGGTAGGAAAAGACACTTAAGATCATCAAGTCCAAACATAGGTCAGTAACATTTTAAACAGAATGCATCTATAGAGAGGGCTATTCAGTAACTTCAGAGCGAGTTGTGTCTTGTAAATGGCTCCATCAAAATTGTATCTGGAATAAAATATTACTTTAGGATGGTAAAATAAACAAAAAGCAAACTCAAATCTTTGCATATGTATTTTTCAGGTGTTATAATAGTTATTAGATTGATGAAACAGACATACAGTATGCAGGGTTTACTTTTTTCCTGTCCTTGGATCTTGTCAGTAGTTTTACAGACTACTGTTGAGATAAAAACTCAAAACTTCGTAACATTTTTAGTCTGCTGCATTAGCATTGCACATTTTTTATTGTAACTAATTTACAAAACTATAAAAATCACTTTTATATACACAAAGTATGAATCAAATTAACAAACTAAAGAAATAATGATGTGTTTTCAGGTTTTTAAAACAGATACCTGGATGGGAGATTTAAAAAATAATTTGAGGTTAAAAAAAAGACTGCTACATGAATTCAGTATAACCTTGGAAGCTATTCAGTTGAAGTCAGTTCCAATAAACTAATTTACTGCAATGATATAAACATTGTTTTGATATTTGCCTTCCTGTAACACATTCTGTAGGCATAATCCCATACCTGAGAAGTTGAAAGCAGCTGCTTTAACAAACTTGAGGTGAAAACTCAATCATTGTGCCCTCATCCAGCAAGATGAGATGCTCCATTTTGGAGGACAGCATTGCAGCTACTAACTCCTTAGTAACAGCTATACCTCCTCAAATTCACTTCCAGCGCCCTGGGATGCATTCCATCCAGCTGTAAAGACTTGGATATGTCAGATTTGCCTTAGTGGTTCCTACATCCATCATCGTCTACTGTTGGTAGTATTTCTTCCCACCAAAAACTGTTCCTAGGACCTAGGAGGTGTGAGACCAGGCCTTGCCAGTAAAAGATTCTAAGGATTTCAGAACAATCCACAGTACTGTTGTAGCTTTTTGGTGTGTTAGAAGTGCCAAAAGAGAAAAAAATAAGGCATCAGTGCCTGAACACCTCCCCTTGGCACTGCTCTGACCGTAATCAGAATGTATGTATAGATACATAAGCTTTGTAATCACTGTGTACACACACAGTGTTTGAGTTACTGATCTAAGGTTCATGTTTGAACTTTAGATCAGGAACTGGTGAACAATTCCTATTTTTCTTAAATGTCGCATTAAAAATAGTGCAAAGTGTAATTTAATTTAATGCCATATTATTTCTTTATATATGCAGGTATAAAGCAGTGCATAGAACTGCCTGTGACGCAGCTATAAAAGCGACACAATCCACAAGTTCTGAGATTGGGGCAGAAAGCAAAAAAAATAGCCAAAAAAACTGAGTCAGTGTTCAAGATGTGCCCATTGATTTTTCAGGATGCGGATTCAGACACGTGATCTGTTAATATGGGAAAGTTTGTGATTGTAATTCAGAGTGTAATTGATAAAAACAAGGGATCTGAAAGGATCTTGTTTTTCTTACGATTTTTTATCTCAGTGTATTGTGCAAAGTAGCTATCCAGGCTAACAGAGCTCTGAGGAGAACCAATTAATATGTGAACCTGCTATTTACAGTCTCTAAATTACAATTGTTATATATTGTGACTGTAAACAATACATTTTATTTGCTAGGAAAAAAGAAACAGTGAGGTTTTATTTTAAGTCACGTGGCCTTGAAGGATTCTAGGAGTTCACTGCTAAAAAAATACGTATTTGAACCTTACCTCTTCAATCAAACAGCACTGTAACCAGAGACTGCAGAAATGACTGACTACATCTTTCTGTTCTCTTAATTCTGAGCAGAATTAATTGCTGCATCAAAACCAAGATAAATCAGAGCCAGCTGTGAAATGATCCGTGTAATAGACTAATACTTTAATTCAAAAAGAGATTTGGAGCAGTAAGATCTTCCTTTCTTGGAGAGTTAATATATTAGACTGTCGTAGTAATCACTAATTACATGTCCAGTAAAGTTGGGTATAATCAGTTACGCAGTTTGTAGTAAAATGTTTTGGAATAAAAGACCGAGTCTTATCTGATTTCATGTGTATGATAAATTGCTTTGATTATTACTAAGATTTTATTTCTTGTGGAACTTGAAAATTATCAGTATTTGATACAAATTTTTATGGCCAAAATTGTCATGTGTGGCAAAAGCCGGTCAGTTTAATAATAAGAGTATAATACCGCAGATTGTCATGATTATGTCACTTCAGATTAGTCTGCCCTCAGGTTTGGCATTGGGGGAAAAAAAGGGGCTTTCATTGCATCAGTTGATATCCTCGCAACAGGTACAGACTTTTTTTTTTCATCTGCAGTTTTTGGTAACACAGATTATAAATTTTGTAGAAATGTTGTGTGGTCCTGGGAAGTGCTAATGAAGACAGAAGCGATAGGGGCTTCAGTGTGGTTCTGACATGAAGTTCTCATCTGTCTTCTCTGATCTCTCTGATGTAGGTTGAGAAGGAATCTAAAGTAACGGCAGAAGTAAGTTGAATTCTAAAAGCCAGAAGTTACAGGATATGAAGATTTGGCCATTACTGGATTATTTTTTTTTTCTCAAATCTTACAAAGAAAGATATTGGCATCTCTTTGGATGTGTTATCTGCGTCTTTGTAATCTCAAAACCAGACAGAATGAAGTATGTTGAACTTAACACTGCCTTTTGAGCGCACTCAGAAAAATAAGGTGACTGCCTATTTATTTAGAAGCAATGCTTTGTATTAAAAGCATGTAAAAACACCAGCACATGGTGGGCTAAACTGGTCACCTACTTCTTAAACTTCCTGAAGGAGTTGTTTTTAACCCACGTCTTACCTAGTTTGTGACATGAATACCTTACTGCTGCTTTCCATATATGATACTCTCAGCAATTATGCAGAGGCATGCTTACAGTCTCTTACTTCAAGATTTTTGAGATTGGTAGTCCTAAAAAATAATTTCCATCATTTGGATTTTTCCAAGTTCTGGTGAATAATGTGGAATAGTTAGGAAAGAAGGCACTAGAAGATTAATGATACCTGTGCTTATTAATTTTTGCATTGGGAGTATTACACATTAATTTTACTTCAAATTTAAGTAACTGGGACTTGAGGTTGGCTGCTTTGCACTAGTTTGAGTAATTAAGTGAATGCTCAAGACTTCTGATATAGGAAAATTCTAAATGTACAGATATGGAAAGGAAAGCCCAGATTGCAAATTGCCCCTTGAATAAAACCTTTCCTAATGGTGTTTCTCTGGTGAATGTCAGCTCAATGTCTTACACTTGAGACCCGCTCTGAGATAAGAAAGGAGTTTTTCCTGAATAAGGAAATCAGGATCTGTCTTTTTGCATTCAATGTTTTGTGTATTTTGCTATTGTTTATATTTTATTGCACTTTGATAAAGACAGTTCAAATAAATTTAACTCCTGCATGCCTTCTCCCCTTGAATAACAAGACCTTTATCTTCATTATAAAAGAAACAGATTTTCAAAACTAAGGTAGTAAATGAGTGTTACTTTAACCTTGAGGTGCCACTTGCTTGTGCTAAAGCTAATGAGTTAGTAGATAGAGCTAATGCCATCAGAATAAGAAAATACAAAACAACAAATAGGGCTCTGATGTGTAGCTGTCATTACTAGTCCGTTACCAAAATTAGTATTAACTGGGCTTGATACTTATTGTTTTAGCTGTCGTCATCAACGATATTCAGGCAGAACGCAGAAAAACATATCTTAAAAAAGCTGCTTCTTCTTTAGACAATTCCCAGAGAAGAATGTCAATACTTTTGGTGAACATGTTTGAAGTGGCAGCCGCTGGATTACTGACTCAGTGCAGCGCATGGGAAAGTCACCTCCCGATCTCCATAGCACGGCATTACCTGGGGAAGCCTTTCCACCCTTACACTTCCCTCTGCCTTTCACACACCCACTTAAAAACGTTTGGTGGATTTTCATTATTTCTCAATGTGTGTTATGCCAGTAAGCCATCTACAGCGTGACTTACTTTTCACAGATTCTGAATATTTCCAGCTTTAAGATTTTAGTTTATTGTACATTACATAAAATATTTAAGACCCGAATGAATTATTCCCTGTAGAGTGTTTCACACAGAGATTCCTGCAGCCAAGCAGCTCATGGCAAACCCCTATCAAAGTCTTCCACTGGTGAAACAGCAAAGCAGCTCTTGCTCTCTATGGATCTAATCTCCCTCTCACTTTTTACATTCTGTAATAGCTTGGCTACATCCCAGCTGCATAAATGTATGTTCAGTCCCATTCTCCGGGCTGCTGTAAACCCCTGCATTTTAAGTCGACGATTCCCCTTGAGTGCCATCGTTCACGCTGTCGTTTGAGGCATAAATACACTTCTCCCGCTCCAGCAAAGCCAGTCCTTACCCTGCTGGGGGTCCCACGCCGCTCGCTCGCGTTGGCTGCCACACCATACTTCTCACGCAGCTGCCAGCAAGGGCAAACTGAGAGCCAGGTCTCCTGGGGGGTCTCATCCTTCACCCCGGTTTTCCTTCCTCTTCTCCTAGAGTGAGAGTGGCTGAGCTGACCTTCCAAATGGGACACCTCTCTTGTCATCTAGAATAGAACGGGTTTGAAGGGTTTCCTTAAATCTCTGTGGGTGTGAAATGGAATTACAGTAAGATCTCAGTATCCAAGTCTTTAAAAAGACTTTAGTAGACTTTTTAGTCTTAAAATAATGTAAGACTAAGTCTTAATATTATGCTTTAACACTTATGTGCACACACGCGTACACACACACACTAGAATGGAGCCCTTCTGATAGGTATTTTAGATCTATTTTTAAAGTGTTTATTTCTGAGAAAAGTGGATGTCTGCTTCTTGGTGGGAGCTGACAGAATGGAATATTAAACTCACTTAAACTTCCTTTTTGCAACTTGCCTCAGAATTTAGTGATTTTATGAAAAAAACAAATCACATTTTTAAAAATTTGGATTTATGACTGGATTGAAAAATCTATAGAGAGGAAAATTTTACAGGAGGGCCAGAAAGCAAAAAACCCACCTTTTTTTATTGTTTTAGGGTTGTTAATGAAAATGTTCATCAAAAGATTTTGTAATTTAAAATGCAATTTTGATTAAGACAACATTTTCGGAAGCTAAACTACTTTGATCAGCAAATTTGGAAGGAGAGATGAAATTAAAAATGTTTGTCCTATTTTCTTTTTCAATGTTAAAATCTTTCTTATAGCATACTGGAGAAGCACTGCTGTGTTCTAGTACACCAGTATTAAGAAGCAGCTCTACCTTTATTAGGAAATACAATAAAAAGTCTTTTGCAGCACTTGATTATAATATATTTAACACAACTGCAGAATATGCTGTGGTCCTACAATACACTACCATCATGCCTTCTGAAGCAAGGAAAAAAGTATTTAATTGGAAATTTTCAAAATTTTTGTTTGGGTTTGGAATGCACTCCCACTATGAAATGTTGAGTTTTCCCCCCGAAGCAGAAGTTCTGAATTTCAGCCTATTTCGACTGTCCCGTGGCTGCGTCTCGCCTTTGATTTCCTCCCAAGCTACAGCTGGAACCAGTGGGACCTGACCAGACACGGCCCATGTGTGGCTTTGTGCTGTTGGTGTTTTGCTCGGACGAGTGACGTTTCTGCTGGTCCATCAGCAGTACCAATAGCCACACTCCACCGTTCCAGCAGACAAACCTACTTGTTACGTCCTAACACAGAAATGGGAACAGGAGAAAATGAACAAATTGGAAAGAAATACCATGAATGCTCATGCTGAATTAAAGCTGTAAAACCAGAAAATAATTTGACACGAAGGGAGCAAAGTGTACCTGGAAAAACATTCTGTCTCTGGTAGAACTTTTGCTTACCTAAATCACACTGGAAATCTGGCATTTCTCAGATTTGAAATATACTGTGGAAGGTAAGGCAGGAAAGTATATTCAGACATTCAGCTGGGAAAGAAGAAGAAGAAACAGCTGCAGCAGCTTGTTATGGCCTTGAACTTAAATAGTGGATTGATACAAGAATATAATCACTGGATCTCTTTGTGGTTACAATGGAGTCTTCTGGTGGGAGAAAGTCTTGATGGGGCAAAGAGCAACTGTCCTTATTTCTGTTGGGGGGGGGGGTGTTAATGTATCTAAAACACCTCTTGTTTGGGAACTGTTAGCAGCCAGGGTGGCCTCTCCAAACCCCGCTCACAAATCTCACTATGCAACCTCTCAAACCGCACTCTGCAGAAAGCTGAATTTGGAGTTGTCAAAAGATGGTAATGGGGTTCCACCACATCTGTTCCATTTCCACTGGCTTTCCTGCACTGAGGCTGAACACAGTGTATGTACAATGGGAAAGTGAAAAAAACCAAACCAACCAAACATCATTTTGTGTCATTAATTACATTAGAGAAGAAGAGCACAGTGCTTATGATCCAGTAATTTAGGGTGGCTGGGAAGCCTCTGAACACCTACTGTGAAGTCCTCTGTCCATCACTGATCCATACACACTGACACTGCTGAGGGTCCCAAAGTCTCGTTAAAAGTGCTTTTGGAGTAGACACTCCTCGGGCAGACAGACCGCGGACACCTCCGTGGGGTACAGGAGAGCTGATCCCCAGACTTGCGTGCTGGACACAGTCAGCGCACGTTTGGCACCTACAGACTGAAAAGAGGAGCCCCAGGGCAACCGGGGCTGGCAGGCAACTCGCCCCCTCGCCGGGGAGTCCGGGATGGGTTTTCCCGTGTCACACCACCGTGTCAGCGAGGGTATTTTCAGTCCAAGTTTAAGGAATCGCTCAAGAACTGCTTGCTGGAGGCGGCCGGAGTGAATTTCCAGGAGGTTTTAGGCGCAGGACGGTTCCTCAGCGCTCACATGCGCCGGTGGCTGCGGGAGCCCCGCGGGAAGGACGCGGGTCCCCGCCGGGACGGGGGGGACGGGGGGGACCGGGGGCAGGTGCCCACCCCCGCCGGGTCCAGCCTTGTCCCTCCCGCCCCTAAATCGCCCCTTCCCGGGACTTCCAATTATCGCTGGAGATTAAGCCCTTAATTTTCTTGGCTGCAAACCCGGTAACGGATCGCTCAGACTTTGTTTTTCTACTGCGCCCGCGGCTTGATTTATTGTGTCTGCGTTATCGCGCAATCAGGCTCCGCTCAAAATGTTTTTCCTGGGCTAATTCTATAGCCCCGCTATTTATTTTGACTGTCCCTTCTCATTAATGTTACTAATTTTTAATCGCTCCCCGTTCACTTCTAAATCACCCCTTCTGCTCGCCCGGTCGCGCCTTATCCCCCCACCCCCCTCCCCACCGTGTTTCCACCCACGCGTGTGGGTCGGTCCCCACGGGAGGCGCCACCACCCGCTCCCCCGGCGGCTGCGGGACGGACCCTCGGCCGGGGGGTGGCATCCCCCTCCCCGCCCCGGGAAGCTCCGGGAGCCACAGAAGCGGAGAGAAAGGACTTGCTTTTCACAAGCCATCGCCTGAGCTCCCAAACCGGCGATTAAATTACTCTCCTCCAGCGAACCCGTTACTTTATCCTAAGAAAAACAGCGGGTACGGGGCGAGGGGCAGCGCGGGGCGGCGGGTCCCTCTTCCCCGGCCCCCCCCCACCCCCCGGGGGCGACCCCCGGGCGCTGCCGGCGCAGGGGGCGACAGGGAGGCGATAGGCGATGCCGGCCCCCCCCCGCCCCGACAGCTCCGTGATTAATGAGCCACCCGCCCGGGGAAGGGGCGGTCGCTGCCGCCGGGGCTGGAGGGGAGGGCGAGGGGGAGAGCCCGGCGGCCCGGTACCACCCGGCCCCGCTGCAAACACCGGCCGCCCCGGCTTATAAACGGCGCCGCGGGGACGGGCGCGACGGGACGCGACGGGACGGGACGGGAGGAGAGGGGGCTGCGCCGGGCGGACCCGTACCGTTGCGGGCGGGAAGGGTAAGTGCATTCCCGGGCGGGGGACGGCGGGGTATTTTCGTTAAGGGCTACCGGAGTTACGCAAAGGGCAAAGTCTTTTTAAAAACGAAGCAAAATAATCTCGAATCACTATGGTTTGGTTGGGTTTTGTTTGTTTGTTTGTTTGTTTGTTTCCCCCCCCCAAGGAACAACTGAAAAGGCTGCGAACAAGTTTTGTCTGAGGTTTCCACCTATTTGTTCCCAGTTTGCGCACTCCGCTCTGGCGTTTTCCATCTCTCCTTCTCCATGTGGGCAGGCTGCCCGTTTCATTCACATGGAATATAGGACTAAAATAACTGCTACGCCGTTCTCTTTGATAAACTAATTAGATTTCCAACCGATTGTGTCTTTGGTAAAGTCATGTAAAAACACGAAGGCGTCTGCCTGCATTAGAAACACTGCAATAGAAATGCTGGAGAAATAATGTAAGTACTTTGACTTTCACACCTGTTTCGAGGTCTCTTTGCGCACCAGGCAGCCAGTGGGTGTTTGCAAAGAATTATCTTAAAAAAATTACCTGAAATTAATTATCTTTAAATTATCTTAAATTAATTATCTTTAAAAAAAAATAAAGCAAAAAAAAACCCAAACCAAAACCAAACTCTTTCTTGTAAAATTTTAAAGGAGATGACATGGAAACTGCCTGTTGCCTGGAGGCATTTGATTTACTTTAGTTTTCAGCAATGGTTTTTTGGACCACAAGGTTTGGGTGGCTCCTGGCTTTACAGAGAGCGCAGCACTCAGAACACCAGTGTGACAAGTTGGCAAGTCACCCTGAGCAGCCCCACTGCGTAGCAAACCCCATCCTCACCTGGGAACCACCGTGTTTCGGCTACGCCCATGGACATACCTACAGTAGATCCTGTGTTTCTGCGTCGTGGACTTTCCCAGGCCGTTGGGTATCGCTGCATTTACTTGATGGGAAAATCTAATAGTGAAGGAACTAATTCAGAGTGAAATCTCTCATCTCCACAGCTGAAATTTTGCCTTTTTTTTTTTTTTTTCTGCAGGCCCAGGATTTAATCCCATGTAGATGTGAAGCTCCTCAAACAGAAACTTCTACTTCAAGGGACGCCCAAGGAAATGAGGTTTTTAGGTACGTGCATTTCTATATACTCAAATCATTCTAGTGATGAATTTGGTTATACGCCACCACGGCAAAAGCAAAACTGCGTGTAAACCAGCTTCAGTCCTGTGCTTCCATGGATGGGCAGGTATTTATACTAACCCGGTCTGTCTGTATCCGTGGGTAATTCGGACTTTTCCAGTAATCAGGGAAGAATTCCCTGTTTCAGTGGGATTTCGATGGGATGGCAAATGAGGAATCCTGCTGATAAACCTGAAACGATAGACGTATTTCATGACTGTATTTCATGACCGTATTTCATGACTGTATTGATTGTGCAGTGGCAATAGAGGTGATTTTTTTTTGGCCACTAAAATGCATCTAGATCCAACCGTGACTGAACACAGTGAGAAAATACCAAGAAAAAAAGCACATGGGACCTTTGTTTTAAGTTAAACGAAATAGCCAATTTAGGGACCGTTTTTCAGCACTCACTCAAGACAAGCTCATGTAGACTTAATGTGAGTTTTATTTTATATAGGTCGTAATTATGACATTAAAAACGAATAATGAGATTTTTTTCCTTTGGTTTCCGGTTATAACACACACAGAGTATTTCACAAATAATTTCAGTCTAAACTGTACTATTTAAGAGAACATTACCTCATAAAACTCCCATCAGATTACCAGCAAATCAATCAAAATAAACCACCAAAAATAATAATATCTTCTGAATACCATCAAATTAGAGCATTGCAAAAAAAGATTATTTAGAAACCTTTCCTCTTCTGTGCTATAAATCAGTGACTTCCTTCATTGTCTTGTTTGGGTTTTTTTTGCCATTATCAGCCGCAGTTGCAGAGGGACATCAGTGGGACTTCAGCATGCGGTTGAAATGCTTTGAAAAATAAGGCCGAATTTTTGTAAATGTAGATTTCACGTCATTCACGTGCAGCAGTTTTATTTAAATTTCTTCAATGACACTGTATTTGAATGCAATTACAGGTGTTAATAGCTTGTTCTTGCCCTTGTTGTCCAGGTGGGCCATCAGAGGAACAGCCGCTCCCAAGGCGTGAGAGCTGGGATCTGCGTGAGGGGCGTAGAAGGGCTGCTTGACCAAGGACAACAGGGTCAGGTATTCTTCTAGCTAAGAAGCGCTGCATTTCGGGGAATATTGGTTGAATTGCATTTTTACTGTGGAACTGAATGCATTAAAGGACCGTGGGTTTTATTAACAGACTGACCATCTTTCCTGAAAGTTGGGAAAAGACCTTGCCGTCCCTCGGTATTTTCAGCTTTGCTCAAAAGGAGCTTTTTTACTGTTGTTTCAAAGGGTTCTTTTGCCCCCCAATGGCCAAAATCCAGTTTACAAGATGCTTTTTAGGTTGGAAAATGTAGACGCTACAGGGTTAGCAGGGCAATTCCTGAGTAGCATTAGGGGTGGGAGGACAGAAGTCAGTTCCCGATCCTTTAAAATAGTGGACCAAGCGTCGTCCTTCAAAACCTCAGTACGGGGCTCTGTGGCTCCATTCACCACTGCATCGGAAAATGGTATTTTTCTTTCTGTAATCCGTGGAGCTCTGCTTACTCTAAAGACCATCAATAAAATGATGGCAGGTAAATAGAAAATATACATGCAGTCCCATCTCCCAAATTATACAAATAATGTGTATTTTTTTAAAAAAATCACATTTAGCCTAATTTTTTGTTTGGTTGTAAATGGAAACTACTGTGGCAGTGCTGCTCAGCGTGAGCTTTGGGCTACGAGTGATTCAAATAAATTGCTCTGTGTGTAATACTGTCCCAAAGAAATTAATCTTTCTGAGGAGTTTAACTTCTGTGTGTGATACCAAATTTGTAAGCAGCGAGCGGAAAAGCTGCTCGCGGAGCCACGCAGCATCACCCTGGCTTTTCCTGGCAGGGACAGCACTTGCATTTCTGATAATCTCTGTTTTTAGGAAGCTTTGGCTTCGGCACAGCACAGCGGCGGCTGGCTTTAGAGATGCTCTTCTTGGTTGCAGGTCCCTCCCTGCCGGGGAAGTCACCAATGGACTGTGGACACTTAGCTGAGAGCAGCGAGGAGATCTCCGGCCCTGGCGCGGAGCCCGATTCCCTGCTGCCTTCTGCTGCCGGCAGCAATTCCTGCCCGCCCTCGGTGGCTGGGCAGCGGGCTGGGGCACCGCCGGGCAGACCCGCCGCCGCTAACGCCGCTCGAGAGCGCAGCCGGGTTCAAACCCTGCGCCATGCCTTCCTCGAGCTGCAGAAGACTCTCCCCTCTGTGCCGCCCGACACCAAGCTCTCCAAGCTGGATGTGCTTCTCCTGGCCACCACCTACATCGCGCACCTCACTCGCAGCCTTCAGGATGAGGAAGAGTCACCGGGAGAGGGCTTGGGTACCCTCCGAGGGGATGGATACCTCCACCCTGTCAAGGTAGGACGGCTGAGGAGCAGCTACCACCTTCTCTCAGTGAAGCAGTAAATAGGTGTTGAAGATGCTTAGATGAAACTAAAGATTTCAAACTTATTTACCTTGCCAGAGTTAATACATGAAAAGACTGCCTAGACTAAGCGTTGCATCTAGGTGCCAGGGGCCTGATGGAAATGTCCTGGAGCTCTGTCCCTCCAGCTTCAGGGACTTTGCACAAAAACATCAAGTATGGCATAGGTGCAAATCTAGTGGGACTTGGTCCCTTGGAAGTGAAGGCAGAGGGCAGCCCCAGAGGAGTACCAGCACCTCCTGGTTCCCTCTGTGGAAACCTTGGTGATCCCCCTCCAAACCCATCAGAACTGGCTGTAGGAGATGGATGTGGTTGAGGTAATGCACTGTCCCAGAGTGGCAACCCCAGCCACGGCTGGGCCTGCTTTGGTTCTACTGCCGAGGCAGCCAGGGTATGGGAGGCAATGTTAATTACTGGCCATGTGTTAATTCCTTCTATGCAAGTGCTTTTCTGATTCATTCATTTCATCTAGTTGGTATACGCTGTTGTTGCTCTTTCCTTTGTGGAAAAACAAATCACAGCGATGCAGAGGGGGACGTGGAAGGGGGGAGCTGCTCTTGGAGGGGACCCGGGGCTGGAAACGGTTCTCAAATGCATTGCTCACTGCCTGATGGGACTCAAATACCATGGGGTATTTTCTTTGGCTCTGGTCTCAGGGAGTGAGTTAGAGCTGCTCTGGGGTGTTTNTTTCCTTAAGAGTCTGATGAATTCAGAATGATTTTAATTAAGATTAATTTGTGAAGTAATCTCTAGTTCCTATAAAGTTGCTAATTCACAGAGAGTTTCTTGTTGACAATGTTGGTTGCTGTAAAAAGCATGATGTGAACGTAGGCTTCTGAGGCCATTTAAATGATTAGCAGGCTCATTAAGAATGCAAAACCTTTATATCAATTAGAAGAATGCTATAATTTAAGAAAAAAAAAATATTGTGATGTATTTCAAAATAAGTCTGAGGTAGCTTCTGTTAGTTCCCTTGGTCAGAGTGAAAGGACACAGGTCTCTTGCGGTACTTTTTATCAGCTGCCAAATATTACTGGCAGAAAAATACTTTTTCATAGTTATTACAGCAGTTAAATGATCCAGATGCACATTTCCTGGGCTACTGGAATACAGCACTACTGGATTCGTCTAGCAATTATTTTTTTAATAATCTTAATTGTGTGCCATTTACCTGTATTTAGTTTTGTAAAGAGTCGATGTGTCTAACCAATCTTTCTAATATTCCTGGTAGTAAATTAATTTTTGAGTTGGCACTAGAACAAAAGTGTGACAGATGAATCACAGTACATGCTTCAGAAACGCCCAAAGTGCAGGATACGGGACAGCCAGTACAGATAAGGACTTTAACTACACACGTATATCAAGCACAGTAAATACAAATAGTGAGGAGAGTAAAATATCCAAGTACACCAAACCAAAAATACAGTTAATGACTTTAAACTCAGATGTCTCATTGGTGATGAATTCATAACATCACACTTGAAATAAAAATACTGAATGAGATCATACGGTCTTTCCAAGTGAGAATATGCTGCTTCTTTACATCTTTAAATAGAAGAGCTGAGACTTAACTGCATTATCAAGCTCCTCTAGTTTTTAGAGCTCTCTTTCATTACCCAGCCTTTTCCCAAAAGTGTCTTAAAAAAAGTTGTATTCTTTTGGAACAACACGCTGGCTGTTTCAGGTATTTTTGCATCCGATATGTATGACAAGTTGTCTTTTCAAACATCCACCTCTCTAATGATGAACTCAGCACATCAAACTGGGGCTGAATGCTTCCTCCCAAGAGAAGGGCACCCAGCTGCAGTGACTGCAGGGCCATTGGCAGTAACTAATTTGCTCAGGTTAAGAAACTGGAGCTTTAAGAATAAATATTTAACACTGATATGTATCTGATGATTCCAATAATCAATGAATGGAAAGATGAATTGTCTCATCTGAAATCGCTGGAGCTGACAAAGAACAAGAAGTTGTCAGTGCTGGAGACCACCAAGGAGCAAATATATTAAATTCCCTCCAACACACGGTCTTTCGCAGCCCTGGAGCTGCGGTTGGTATTTTGGGGGCCGATCTCTGCAGGCGTTGGTGTGTCCCCGTAGTATACCTGATGTCGTAGAGAGGAGGAATGCTTTGTTTTATTTTACCAGCAGAACATCTCCTGTACAGACGGCGGTACAATGGCTGCTCAGCATGGCCTGCTCCTCTCTGTTGGGTCCCGGGGGGAGCTGGGAGCGGTGCCTCACAATTAATTACCAAAGGAGATACCCAGGCTGAGGTTCCTTTACCTGGCTTCCAGTGACATTTTCCAACAAATGAAAAAATGGGAACTTTGTGGCGATAGCAACAGCTTCCTATTTTCTCATATTGTGATTCCCACACCATGTAGCGCTTTGCCGAGAGCTGCATTCAGACTGCAAAGACACCGGGTGTCTCAGCGCTCTCCTTGTCTCTTCTCTTGCAGAAGTGGCCAATGCGTTCCAGGCTGTACATTGGAGCTACAGGACAGTTTCTGACTCACTCGGCACAAGGAGACGGCACAAACCAAGGAGAAACATCAACAACTTCACAAATCTAATCTCCCTTCTCACTTTAAAAAAAAAAAAAAGTTATTTATTACACCTTATATATATTTAAGTTAAAAAATACTATCTACAGACAAACTATAATTCCCGAAATGCTGTTTGTAGAAGAGAAGGAGTTGAGTCTTAAATGTAATTAATACCTCATTAAGTTAATGTGACGCATGCTCAGTTTCTATCATAGAGGACGTTGCTGGGATCTGAACTGGGGGGATGAGGAGAAGGCGATGGGGGTCAGCAGCAGCAGCAGAACTGTGAGCAGGACAGGCCACCTCCTCCCTGGTGAATCGATGCGCTGGGGGATCGGGGGAGAAGGAGCGGTGCAGCCCTGGCCGGGTACAGTGCGGCACGGGCTGGGGTAAGAAGCAAAGGGCAGGTCTAAAAATCACAATTGAAACAACCCCGTGGGTTTTCTTGTCTGTACGAAGCCCACGGCAGAAATCCCACTGACCACAGCCGCCGGGTCAGGGCTTCATCCTTCGGGTAATCTACACTCTGTGCTGTTATTCCCGAAAACGCAGATGCGTGTTCACCTTGAGTGGAAACATGTTGAAATCTGTCCTGCGTAGACACGGCGCTACGAACCCCCGACACAAACCGCTCTGTACGTGGCGTTCCTTCTGTTGATCTGTACGACTGTGTTGCATGTTACAGGGTTTACAACGTGTTTGTTACCCCCGCACAGGTACTTCTCTGCTCCAGGTGCCAAAGCTCCTTTATCGTCTCTTTTAGCAGGTTCATGCATTCAAGCAAAGGAGCCCAAAGAGTTGGCTTGTTCATGGCACGTTTTTCACTTAAACCGCTTCTATATTTAGGCAAGAAAAGCTGAAACTAAATGCACAAATGCCATCTGATGTATCCGTTCTGTAAGACACTGTACTTCTCATAGAGTTTGTTATTGCTGAGGTAAACGTTTTATTAAATGTTATCCAGTGTATTTATTGAGTTGCAAATTCTGTATCAGTTTCTCACTGTACAGGACTGGTAGTTTCTATTAGTAATATTCTGCATTTACAGTAATTTCTTTCTGAAGACTTCACAGTTTGAGTTTTAGAATGACATTCAGGAAAAAGGAAAACAAAAATACTAGCAAGACCAACCTTTATAAAAAAAAAAAAGAAAAATCATCTTATTTCTTTCAATCTTGAGTCAAACTTGTGATGTCTTTCAGAGGTGCTGAGCACGTCATCGGATGTCACTGCAAGCTGAGTGTCTGGTGTCACAGAACATCAGGCCTCCGGTATAAGAGTCATTTAGAAAAAGTTGGACAAACCGTCAAGGCACTGGAAATACGCACGTGTTTAGGATTAAAATTCTACAATGTTCACATATTGCTATCAAAAGGAACTGTTTTTCGTAGAGTAACTTAAAGATCTTCGCAAACATCACTTATTGTCATCACAGCTTTTCCTTCAGAGGGGTGGGACTGCTAAACTTCACACGGCCGTACACAAATAACCGGCCTATGCAAAAGCTGCCGCATTCAGACCTTTTCTCCCCTCGTACACAGCTGTAACTACAATACTGTGCCCTCCGGCCATGTACTGCTTTCTCTTAACACGTACCCTGCCAATCACTCCTTTTCCCCTTAGAGACATTTAGGACAAAGTATTCATTGTGCTTGTGTAAAGAATGACAACACCAAAAATATGAATTTTCCATGGCTCTGACTTCTAGAAGATTGACTGTTCAGTGAGAATGGAAGCATTTGAAGGTTGGAAACACCGGGTTTTATTGTGAATACTGCTGCATATAAAACACACCAAAAAGAAAGCGGGTGTGCTTCCATCTCCCGTAGTCCTGTTTACGTTCTTAACCCACCTGCAATAAACTCTTCAGTTTTCTCAGTGAAACCGCGACCCCATAAACTGTCCCACAAATACAGGCCGGCGCGTTGGCTGCCGGTTCCCCAAGGCAGGCCCCGGCCCCGGCCCCGGCCCCGGCCCCGGCCCCGGCCCCCGCGCCCCCCCCCCC
>VUYV01000173.1:359073-371998 GCA_008711295.1 Anarhynchus alexandrinus | reverse complement strand
GCATGCGCGCGCAGCCCCGCCCCGTCAGGCCCCGCCCCGCCGGGCAGCGCGGCGGCGCCGCGCGCCTTCCCCCACCTCTGTCGCGCGGCCTATTTAAGGGGATCCCGTGGTTGGTTTGCTCTTTCCGCGCGGCGCTGAGGAGGGGGCGTGATGGCGCCGCGGCACCGGTTCGGCGGGGGAAGGACCGTGGGGACGTGGCGTGTGTGGTACCGCCCTGCGGGAGCCGCTGGGCGGTGGGGCTCTCGTGAAGGCGAAGGTCGGCCGAGCGGCCCCGGCAGCGGCCGTGTGCGCGGCGCCGCGGGTGCTCCGCTGCCGGTGGCGCCGTGGCTTGTGAGGCGCTCGGTGCGTGCCTCAGCCGCCGGTATCGGGGCGGCAGCTCGGGGCTGCCCCCGCCGCGGCGGGGCGGCCGTGCGGGCCCTGCGGCAGCCCGGTGCCCCCGAGCTGTGACCTGCCGCCGCCGGGGGGAGCGGCTCCGCTCGTCGGCCCGAGCACGTGGTGGTCTGAACAGCAGAGCGGTTCCTAATGTTCGCTTTCCGGAGGGATCGGAAATAACCCCGTACTGTTCAATGTAAGGAATCCAATTCGGACAGTTCAAAGCCATGTATGTAGTCTCGAGTCTCTGAGCAGTGTGAGCCGTCGCTTGAAAGACGAGCGATTGTGGCGCTGTTGTAACTGCGCCGCGGTTCCGGTTGCCGCATACCGACACCGGGCTTAGTCTGGGTGCTGGAGGTGGTTGGTTGAAGCTGACACTCGCTGGCCATGCAGGCTTTCCAGCAACCTGCGTATGTCTTGTGAGACAAAGATGGGCCTAATTAGCATGTGCCATGCCACGGGCAAGCCGTGGTGGGTACTTTGGGTTATGTCTTGGTTCGTCAAGCCTTCATGGTAATGACAGGTTGGACATCCAAAGAGATTTGGGTGTGCTGATAAATCACTTTCATCAGCAAATGCATGTCGTAACTCTAAAGATAAATTACCTTCTTTTCCTTTAGGGAATTTGGCAAGTGTTGTATGGTGACCCTGACCATGCCCTCTTTGGGTTGTCAGCACAGATCCGCAGTGTCGGGTTCTGCAGGGACAGGACCCCAGAGGTCTCGGCAGTCTCTGTGGCTGTGCTGTCCTGCCAGGACCATGGTGTGAGTGCTGACCTTAATTCAACTGATTGGGGAACTTGCTGATGAGTTTTCCTGAGCGTGACATGTGAACGAGCGTTAAAGGCTGTACCTTGCTGGGGTATTCCTCTCTCCAGGACGGGCTGTTCATTAGGAGCAGCGTAATAGCCCTGCAATCAATCATCCTCCATGCTGGAGCTTGCTTTGGGTAAAATGGTTATGCCTCTCTTTAACCTTGACCTCAGGTGATGCTGCCTGTAGTTTTCTCCCCAGGAGATGAAGCCAGCAGTGAGGTTGCCCACTAGGCTGGTATTTCTTTGTCTGGCTTGCTTTCCCCAGGGAAGTGTTGATGCCTTCTGCTGCTGGCTCAGCAGCGGGCTTCTCCAAATCAGACATCTTTTATCTCTTTTAATTGTTTTAGGCAGCAAGTGAAGTGGAGGGATGAGTTTGTTGCTGGCTTTGGGAATCTTCAATCTGGACTCTGCCATGCTGTTACCTTGCAAGCAGGAAGATGTCACGTGAATTCTGGAGCTACAGAAGTAATTATTTCTTACTGTACCTAAAAACGTGGGGGAAAGCCTCTTGAAACCTAGATCTCTAAAGCTGTTGTATGGCTTATAAGTTCTCTTGCAGATGGAATAAGGAGGAATATGGTTGTTTGCATGCAGGGCTAAGAGGTTGAAATTCTAACAAAAGGTATTATGACAGCTATAAAACCTCTTAAGACTCTGCTCCCCAGAACAAAGCAGGGGCAATCCCAGAATCACAAAGGTATCAAAGGGGAGAGGTTTGTAATGGTATCAGAGCATCTAGTTTTTAACTGGGGGAGAACCAAGACTTCTGCTTGGAGGAATTGACAGAAGTGAGAGACTAAAGTGAAGAACAGTGTGTTCAAATGGCCATCCCTGCTGGCACTTAGCTGCATCGGTCTGTTGGAATATATTCCACAGGCAAAGGCGACCATGGCAGTGAAATTCACCTCTAGAAAGGTACTTGGTCGTCTGGGGCTTGAATGTAACAACAGGGAGTGACCTGTGTTTTTGTGCCCGAAACTTTTGTCTCTTTTTTTTCCTGGCTATCCTGGATCCATTCTGTGCTTAACTGTTAGAAACAGGGTTCTGCTTTAGTTCATAGAAGTGCATTTCTTGAGACAAACTTAACAAATCCCCTTGTGTTTGATCCTGGAAAGAAATTATACCAGCCTTACCACAGGCAGGAAACTGTTTGCTGGCATAATGATGATAACTCTTTGCCGTTTACCCAGCTGACTTTTTTTTGTGATGAGCAATGTTGTGTCTGATGTGCCAGCTAATTAGCAGGATTTTTCCAGTCCGATTTGCTACCATCATTTCTGACTTTATTTATTCTTTTAAAGGTGCTATGACATCTGGTGGCCTTCTCCACTGTCTTTGAGCCTTTGGTATGCACATACAGCCAACAGTAGACTCCATCCACTTCTAGAAGTTTGGGTGTTTAAGAAGGTGAGTTGCTTTTTTACTGCGATACTACAATACTGGGGCTCCAGTAAGCTGCACTGCTAGCTGGGGAAGGCCTGTACTGGCCGCGCTTGCTGCAGTCTGGAGCTGTGCTGGGCTTAACGTCAGCTGAAGGTGTGGCCTGTTAGTCAAGGACATTTTTGGACTACTGACTGGCTTTGCTGTCCTTGTCATACTGCTACTAGTCTTGTAATTTTTGCTTAAAACATCACGGGAGAAGCTGAGGAGAGGTAAGGATAAAAACTTGTGCTCTTTTTGCAGGATTTTTTTTTTTTCTAAGGATGTACATGCCTTAATATGGCTTGTCAAAAATAACGATTTTAAAGGAATTCTATTTAAGTCTATTCTAGAAGTAATCTTGCTGGCATAATGATGAAATCTTTGCCGTTTACCCATCTGACTGGTTTTTGATGTGTATCTTTGAATCTGAAATGCCAGTAGAGTTCTTAACTTTGTTGTAAGATTGACTAAGCATTTAGAAAACTGACTAACTTATTTTGAAGTTTTGTTTTGTTTTGTTTTCAGCTTGAAAACAGCATCCTGAAACATGGAATTCTGATGCACTTGGAAATGCTTTCATGGCCCTTCCTGCTCCTCAGAAATACTGCTTGATTCGATAGTAAGGCAGAGGAGTAGCTGTTTAATGAAAATGTGTGAATAATCCTCAAATGATGTTCAGGTGAGAGTGTCACTTTAAAAAGGGAAGTGGCCTTGTGGACACTTTGGACTTCGTATGAATATGTAAGTGTACTAAATTGATCAAAATTGAATAAATCGAGGGTTAAAACATGTAGGGGAAACTTATGTGTTATCCTGTCTAAATCAGAGTGTTTACAGTGTAAATGGTGGCAGCTTTTCTGCTTATCTTCAAGGTAATGTGTACATGAATAAAATCTTGGATTTCTGTTTTCGGTGACTGTAGTTTTTGTTGAGGCTTGTGAGCAGTAGCACCATGATCCTGCTGGATGACATCCTCGGTAGGAGTCACACCAAGCCGTTGGTATTCAGCTTATCCAGATTTGACCAGAAGTCTGTACAATTTTTTCTGCTGTGGGTTTTTTTGTTTTGTTTTTTTTTTTAACATGGACCTCTTGGATGTAAAATTTGCTCAGTATTATGTCTACTGCCATCCTTATCAGGAACATAAAATGCAGAAAAGTCCATAGTTGGAGAAGCATAGTGTATCTCAGACACCTCATCTTCTATCTACGATACCATTCTTTACACTTGTTTTTGCAGTTGAATTCACTGAGCTGCCTACCTACCAAGGTGTCTAGTAACAGTTTTTTCACTTTCCTGCAGGGTTCTAGTGTCCTCTGCACTCTATATAAAAGTAATGTGGAAATACTGGTGGGTTGGGGGTGGGTTTTGTTTTTTCAGATTGCAGGAGCACACTGGCATCCTGGTCTAATATTACATTGCTGTGATGTAAAACAAAGACATAGAACATCAAACAGTATGGTGATACTTTACTTTTATATATTTTAAAATTTATAGAACATGAGTAATAATTAGGGAAAGTTGGCTTACACTAGAAAAACATTTTAATGTACTTAAAACTGTTTAACCCTCAGAGGGTGACACATCTGAAAAGAAGCAACAAGAAAAACTGAAGAGAGTTCATGTAGTTGAAATGAAACATTACACTCTAAACTCCTGGTTTAACTGTTAGTTGTAGACTTATTAAAAACCCTGCTTTACTCCTGCCGCTTAACTGTGGATGAACAGTGGTAGTCAGGAAGAGATGTTCAGGCTGTGGCTTTATTCTGAAGCTGTGGCCTCCCAGTATGAAGACATTACTCCTGCCTTTAAAAAACACTGTCACAAAACTTGTAATTCAGTCTTCTCAGTCATGCTCTATTCCTTAGCAAAATGACACTGAACTGTCTTACAAAAATATTAAAAGCCTTATTAGTTGCCTGTTTCTAACTGCAGTCTCTCAAAAAGCTGAAGTCGGAGCCTCAGGCTTTACTTACAGAGGGGAGTTTTCACTCTTCATTAACGTTAATGTGAATTCCTGGGCCATATGCACCAATAAATTTCAGCAGTTGATGGTGACACTGCATGAGGTAACTATCTCTCTGTTGCAGGGAGTTTTCATCACGGAGGTCAAATGGAAATAGAGGATTTGGTGCTATGCATAATGCAGACGTGCCTGAGCAAAGAAAAAAAAAATCAAGACTTATCAAGCCTTTTAGTATAACTGCTGCCAGGACGTTGAAGGAAAAAAAGCTGTGACACAAATTACTCAGTAATGCAATCTTGTGTGTTACTGTTTTTAAATGTTAGATCAAAATTCTTGTCTCAGTGCCAAATTTGTGTGTGAACAAATGTGACCGTGATGCTAGATAAAGAAAAAGCATACCCAACCCTTGTCTTCTGTTTCCCCAGGGAGGGAAATCTGTCTTTAGTTTAATCTGGACCAATGTTAGGGGAGCAATGCTTCAAATAAGGCAGCATAGAGGGTGGAGGCTGGGGGCTGGCCTGTGGCCTCATTATGTACAGCACTGAGACTCTTTGTGGGAAAATCAAATGAAGGACTTTTCTTATACCAGCATTCAACAGTGGAAATTCACAACTTTGATTTGAAAAGAACTATTACTGCAATCAATTGATACAAACTTTTTCCAAACTGACAAAATATGAAAATGATGTACCAAAGACCGAGTTACATTAATTACCATGTTTTAGGGTAAGAGATGATTCAAGTAACAAGATGGCAATCAATGCATCTTCCTCAAGTACTTTCTTTCTTAAACTTAGTTTAGTATGAGCCTTAGACAGTGAAATCCTAAGAGATGAATATAAGCATGTCAGAAATAAAAAATATTGCAGACATGAATACAATATGTATTGCCCTGTTTCAAGCAATTCTGTAAATCTGATATTAAGTCTGGGGTGTTTTTTTTCTGTACTTCAGCTGCATAAACTTCCCCCAAATACTGTGCAGTTACTCTGGTTACTGACAAAGTACATACTATTATGCATGACTCTTGTGCTCTGAAAGCAGTGGAACTTGGCATATTATCTATTATTAATACTTCTTTTTTGCTTGTGTAACACAAAGCTGTAATAATTTAAATCCCAGGGTTTTTTTTCTAGATAGCTTTAATAGTGATAATTGTTTCTTAAATTACTAGGTTTTGCCTGGCAAAGTTCTTTACACTTTTTCCCAACATCATTGTATAAAATAAATGGTATTAATAAATGGTAAATAAGATTCTTTATGCTTGAACTTTTCAAAACTTGTCTAGATTTTTATTTAACAAGCTCTTGAGCTTGTCAGCATAATTTGAAATGTAGGTCTGTTTCCTTTACTTTGAAAAGTAGGACATACAGAATTTTTAATGCAGATGCTGATAATGTTGATCCATGAATAGAATCACTTCTCACTCTGCGACTTGCAACATAGTAGCCCTGAATGAGGTTTTCCGCTTCTGGACTCAGTTCAACATGAAGATTCTTAGCAAACAAAATAAACTAGAGAGAGGGTACACATTTTAAATATTTAACTGGAAAATAAAGAATTTACATTTTCCACACCTTCTAACATACCAGTGGCATAGTGATATAGCTTGGACAATATATTCTACCACTAGTTTTTATAAAGACAGCTGTCACCATTCAGCTATGCATAAGGACAAATCACATACTAAACAATAATCTGTTAATTATGCTAGAGTTTATTTAGAATGGAATATTAACTTTTATTACTGATTGTAAACTATTGTGGTCAAAAGTAGGTATTGGAGATCTGTTCAAATATGAATGTTAACCTAGTATGTTTTTCAGAAACAAGATCAAACAATTTATTATGCTGGCCCTTTTGAAGAACTGAAATTAATTTTATCAATAATCCTTTTAGTGGTAGTGAGCACATGGTGGGTGGAAAGGGTAGGAAGTGAGTATTGACAGGTTGAAAAATAAGCAATCAGAATGTGCAGAGAGAACCTTCTCATTCCAGAAATAGTATGATATTCCCAAGTATGATGCATTTCTAAATTATTGGGTGGTATCTGTTACCTCTTCATAATCCTGCATTCTGAACTGCTGTGAGACTTTGTACAGCATGGCTTCAGGATTCATGGCTTTTTTCAAGATATGATGTATAACAGGAGAAGGCAGTTGACAAGAAGGAAACTCATTGTATATCAAAAGCCCAAAAACATCTAGAAGGTTAGGTGGAATCAAACTCATGTCCTAAAGAGAAGACCCAGGGAAAGAAAACAATTACTTTATTTTGGCCTTTTGACTTGTAGAAACATTGCAGTTTTTTCAATCTGAAATGCTCAATATCAATATATACTGAGTCCTACAAGATTATCTATCTAATGAATTACCTATAATCTATGCAGTAAAATTTTGTTTCAATAGTAGCTGTCAAAAGTTATTCTAAATAAAATAAACAATATGTACTGTGGGGAAAGCTAGCTCATTTTAGAAGGTACTTAACTTAAAGTCACTAAGTTGTGACTTTTTCAGAAATTCTAACAAATTTGATTGGTTTTGTTAGTTTATAAGTTAAAATAACCATAAACACAAATGATTGCTATGGTACATAGCATAACAGTCATAACAAGGCATGTGCTTTACCATCTGTCCAATTAGAAAATTATCCTTTGGTATATGTTTCTTTGAGGAAGAACCCACATCTACAAAAGACCAAAAATTTGTCTGAATTGAAATAGTAACTTGTTGGTCAGCCTCTTCTCCGTACTTCTTCCCAGGAATGAACACGGTTGTTGTTCTGCTGTCTAGCACTAGGACAGGACAAAATACATCAGTTACGCAATCAATCTAGTTTAACTATAAATTGTAACACTACCACCCCCACCCCCCCCAACTATCTGAAACCAGTCATGATTACGTATTTCAGTGAAATGTCATGATCAATGGCTCTCTGTAGTGGAACCTGTGTAGCAAATATAAGCTTATAGGACCTTGACTCTTTTGCCCTTGTTTCTTATGCAGACTGGTTAAAAATAGCTTATAGGTTTTCCCAGCATTTAAGGGCCATAAATTGGGGAACAAACCTAGCCATGAATTTGCATGTTTGTTTGTTGCGTCCCCTCATTTGTTAGAAGGTGTGAGATTACCGGACTGGAGAAGTTCAAGTTTATCCTTTTTATATGAAGATAAGTCTCCTAAGTAACAGATACCACCCTTAGCCAGCACAGCACTGCAAGCATGAATACTAGCACTTCCAGTTCCGTGTTTATCTTTGGACACAGAAGGAAAAATTTCACTAGAAGGTGGGTGTCGTATACCACGAGGCAGAAGGCATATGCTGTAATTCAGAAGCCTAAAGGATTAAATAATTCTGTCAGTCATAAATTGTTAAATTATTGTTCCGTTTTTCAAAACTTTAATAACTTGATACTATACTTACTACTTTATACTGGTATTTCTATATATTAAGACTCGCTTAGAAACAACAACACCCCCTCCCCAACATAAAATCAGTGTCTAAATATTTAAAGTAACTTTGAATACAAAGGTAGAAGTCTAAGCTGTCTTCGCCAACAGGACTGTATTTCTTAGGGATTTAACATGAGGCAAATGATGGTTTGCAACAGAAGTAACTCCTAGGAAGTCAAAGAACTCTTGTAATTTAACCCCATATTGTTAATACCTACTCCTATTCTAGAGAAACTTTTCCAGTGATTTAAAAGGGTAGAGGATTAGCAATCCTGGCCATCTGGGAAAAATGAAACGGCTGGGAACTTGCAAGCTCTGCCTGCCTGGGTTAATCCACCCCCACCCCTCCCCAATTCTTTTTGAGAAAGTGGGTATAGAATTTCTTTTTCATCCCCTGTACTATGTTCCTTGGCACAAAAAGGTTGCAAATTGTCTGTCTGGTTCCACCATCAAAGGCTGCTAATGATTTTAAGATGTCAGAGCACAATTTATCTTCCTATTAATAATGGAGAACATTATTAATTAAAATTAATAAGTATTAATAAATAGGCTATCATACCAATAGAAATATGATGTAGAAAATGCCTACTTTGACAGACTACCGACAATAAAATACTATGTGCACATGCAGACAGTACACATGACAGTACTGACCAAGATTTACAGTGTGCAACTGCTTTAATATTAACCAGATGTTTTGATTCTCAAAACACTCTGGGTTCCTATGATTTCTCATATGAAATCTTACTCTTAACCCGGGGAAAAAAATTCTGCAGCCCACATTTTTTTCAAATTTGAACTCATTTCTACAGCTAAATTTGAAATGGGTAAAGCATTTTTTTGCCACAAGAAAAAAATACTAATGAATTTGTTGAAGACTCTCAAATGAAAATAAAATTCATGCCACTTTCAAAGATCTTTTTCAAAAATAAAAAGCCCTGTTTTGAGTTGGGGAAGGAGAAAGTAATTTTGTTTAAGTTAACGTAAATTTAAAGTTGAGCATATTGTATTTTTCTGGCGTGTATGTGAAAATGTGTGAACAGTTTGTAGTTGTGTGAAGGGATAAATACAGAAAAACATTCTATTAAGGGCAACAACAGCCACATTTATGACCTACATGTAAAGATGTACATGACTTTTGATACCTTAACAGTATAGCTTTTATGAAAAAGAGTGATAAAGATGTAAGTATCTATTTACACACTGCTTATTAACTGAAAATGCTGATAGCTGGGAAGTGGTGATCAAAAGGCTTAAAGTGACACAAGATTTGAAAAGTAGAGCCCTTTGCTTTTATCATCACCAGCTTCTGGGACAGCCTTCAGTTTTGGTTTTAGAAGAATGTTTTGTCTGAGCTCTGCTAAACAGTGCTAGTGTTAAAATCTTATTGAGATCGTTATGAGAGTGCTAAGAGGTTTTATTGTAAGTGAAGTTCTGATCTAGATTTATCATTTGAGAGAAATAAAAGTGTCCCAGGGATAAAAATTGGGTATTTTTACCAAGTTGGACCCCGGATGTTCTTTTAATATATAGTCTCTTTTGCCTTTCATGTAAGACTGATCCTATTATAATCTTTAAAAATGCCCATGTTTTTAATTCTAATTTATGTGAAAAATAAGGAATCTCTTTACCTGTCAATTACTAGCGTGTCACTTGTCACAATCAACAGATCCAGATAATCTGTATTTTCTTTTTCACCTGTCTGTACAAGACTCAGCAATATTGCAAGTTTAAGAGTATTGTAAGTGCCTGGTGGGACAACTTGAGAAGCAAAGATATTGGCGAGGACAGCAGTAAACCTCCAGCATGAACTTGAAGTCAGTGAGAGCAGATACTTAAAATTGTCACCGACAAAAGAAGGACCTAATTAAAACAAAGTACAGGTTAAAAAACACTTCATAAGAGAGCTATGCAGACATATTAGAACAAATCACCATTCTAGTCGTGACACAAAGCTTACAAAGAACAAATATGTTTAAGCACAAATTCAGAATGTAAACATCTGACACTATTAATTTTACTACTAAAAAGGTAGCAGACCTGATCTGCTAAAGCTGGTAGAATAAGAAAGGAATAACAAACCAAAATATCAGGTTCATTTAATGTATGATTTCAAAGTACCTTCCAATGGATAGGAGAAGTTGGAAGGAGAAGATGAAGAACTGCAGTAAATAATTATGTACTTTCCCAACAGATGGAAACTGGGCAAAATAATATATTCTCAAATAACAGTAAGCATACGTTTCAGACTGTAAGAGGAAAGTCCCAGAGTGGTTTCATAATCTGGACCTCTAAATAATGGAAAACTGTGCCAATCATCAAGATTTTGTTCTAGAAGGTTTTCCAACTTTTTTTAGTCAATTTTAAATGGAACTTTCTTACCATTTGGTTTACAGAGCTGTACGCTATTGACTTCTATACATGCTGTAGCTTGTAAGCCATTTTGTACACAAGCTGGGATCCCTATAATCTTGTAATGGTTTCCTATTTTCATTTTATTGGCCAGTTCATCTAGAAATAAAAAAAATAAAAAAAGGTGGGGCAGGGGGAAGACAGGAACCTACAGATGTGTTAGGGCATAAAAACCATAGGCATGGTCAGAAAACTTTCATTCACATTCTGAATGGTTCGATTTTATTATTTAATTGCAGAAAACACCAGTTGGATGCCAGGTTCGCCGTAATGGAGTAGAATAAAATGAAGCATACAACTAATTAATTAATGCAAAAAGTAAGGAAGGCACACTGAGTGGGGGAAAGTAGATTCCTGATAAAGAAAATGGATGATGCATTTCATTCTGCATTAAAAAGAAAACAGACAGTTGTTTGCAAGTATGCGTTCCTACCCTGAAACTTGTGGTGACACTATTATCTGTTACTGTCCTACAAAATGTCAGAGAAAAAAACCCACCAAAAACCACAGCAAAAAGGAGATCCAAACTAAGCAGATGTCAGAGACACACAAATAGCTTTGGGAACCTTTGTATTTCTCTACATTTTTTTTTTTTTTTTAAATCACATTTATTTTTTGGAAATGAGGGTTACGTCCAACCAAATATGATTCTTAGCTGTGAGACCCTTTCTAATCTCATTGATCAGTGAAGTAAGTATAAATTTAGTGCATGCATAACCTATAGATTCTGTCTTCTACCAATACACATACAGTGTTAGTTTTTAAGTGTTTCTCATTATCTTGGAGCTATTTAGTTTTCAAGAAATGAACTATGCAATTCCATAAACTTTTGGAATGGCAGAGGTTTTGTTTTGTTTGGTTGTTTTTTTTTAGAGAATTAATATAAGCATGTTGGTAAGTTGCAATTTTACTTGGATAGTCACTTTAGATAGTCACATTATAAATCATTTAATGTTTTCAGAGGAAGGTAGTGGTAGTAGAAGCCAAACATCCTGATGGAATGCGGAAAACAGCCAGATTGAGGAAGGATGTTAAAAAGGCATGAAGTTAGTACAAACCAGTATGACCAAAGGAAGTAGAAAGGAGGAAAAAACAAGCTACAGTTAGAATGTGATACTGCAGAGCTGGCCAGGGGATTTTATTTAAATGAAGATATAAAAGTGTACACAACAGTTTTGCCACGTGCGCTCTTCAATCACCTGTGTATGCTGTTTAGTCACCTAGCTAATTTTATGTATTTTTTCCCTTAATTTTATCAAAGAACTGCGATATAAATTATGACTTTCACAATTTTACTCAGAGAAATGGACCTATAAGGAAAATGCAAGGGATTATTACAGTTCGATTCTGAAACATTTTTGGCAAATCTCCAGAATTCAGCTTACCTCTTAAGAAAACTGTAAATGTCTGAATCCTACAGTGTGATTTATCACTGGAATATCCTTTCAAAGCATTGAGAACTTTTGTATCAATCATTTCAACTATTTGTTTATCTTTCAAAATAAAGGCAAAGAAAAGGTTAGTTCTCTTGAAAACAGTATGTATTTTTTTTAATGACTGGTGTATTTTGGAGCTTTTTCCACTTCACCATTTTGTTTACTTATTATGTAACAGAAGTAGGAAAGTAATAGATCTAAAAATAAAATTACATAGATCCTACCACCAAGTACTCTAAATTTCATGTCTTCCTGCAGTGGCGAAGAACACAAACTACACAGAAAATCATTCCTCACTGTGGCTGATTCTGTGGCTCCAGGCATATGCACTCTTATGTACCTAAACCCTAAGAAAAAAAAAATAATTTACCAAACATTTAACATGAGTACATGGCTTTCATTTTAAATTTCTCATTAAGAATAAGAATGATTAAAATACTGGACAGTGGAACTCCAAATTTATCATGTGTTTCCTGAGATGAGCATGCATTCATATACTATGCTTCCCGTAAAATGATCTGTATAATTTATTATAGGGCGACCACAAGATGGCAGAATTTCCTATTGGGCATTCCCAAGCAAGACAGCCCGCCTTTCTGAGCAGCAGCAGGAGCGAGTAACCGCCGCTTCTGCCTTGCTTGGAAATGACATGGGATAGGGATATTCATTATTAGAGGGTACGTGCCCTCATAAAGACATAATTATTATTTATTCTTCAGTCTTCTAACTTTGGGATTTAGCTTTTCGGTTAAAATTTTATGGTCTCTGTTACAGGAAGAAACAAAAAAACTCTGTTACAGGAAGAAAGAAAAAAACTAGCTTTAAAAGTACTTCAGGCCTAGTGCTGCAATGATAAAGGCAGTTCAGTCATATCACTCAAAGAAGTAGTTCCACAGAAATCAGGCAGTCATTAAAGCAAACCTATTCTATGCTAGAAGCTTTTGCCTGGCACTTGACCATTCTGTTCTGCGGTATTTCTATATATAGAACATATATATATATATATAAAATATAATATATAACAGAAACACAGTTGCCGGGGGGGGGGGGG
>VUYV01000173.1:316251-359060 GCA_008711295.1 Anarhynchus alexandrinus | reverse complement strand
GGAAGTATTCTACTATTATAGCTGTTTTTCATTTAGATAATTTAATAAATTATATTAGTGACATATCTTTTCTCATATAAACTATCTTCAGCATTAGGAAAATGGATTGCTGGCATAGCTATGCTCCCAAAACATTTAAAAATACTGAGCAACCACTGGCAATGTCCACTGCTTTCAATTAATAAAAATCATGCTGTGCTCATTACAAAAATGTCTGCATAAGACGACTGCATAGGAAAATGCCTTTTTCATGCTAGGTTTTTAATCTCTGTTAAGTTATCAAAATTACTAAAAAGCTTTTGAAATAGTAATGATTTCTTTCTTTTTTTTTTTTTAATTACCTTCAGAAAATGGACAGGTTTCCTCAGTGCAAAGAAATCTTGCTCCTTGTGTATATTTTGTTACAGTTCCCATTGCAATCGCTATTCCTTCAGACATGTAAAATCTTTGAGATGTGTAATTAAAGGGAAACGCAGAAAGACTGAGAACATAACTTGGTAAAGGTGGCAAATATGTTGGTTTCAGCAGAATACTAATCTAACAAGAGACACAATTGCATTAATACCATAAAAATATTTTGTTTATTTAAAACTGTTTTACTTATACACAATGCGATACATTGCTATTAGAAAAAAATTTCAGAAGTGCACTAAGTGTAAATAATTCAGTTTCATACTAATTGTCTCAAAATTCTTGCAATATTGTTGGGTAAGACTTCCAGCTACTTTTAATTACAAATAATACTACAACCAAAGGGAAAATGAAAAATGAAGAGCTAATACAAAAATAATATTTATTAATACTTCACCATACTTAAAAGTTTTAAGATCTAAATGGAGGAAAACAATGCAGACTCACCTGGGCCTCTGTCTGCAATTGTTCAATTAGTGACAATGTCTTAATAGCTATGAAACATACCTGTGATTGAAAAATAACTTCATTTTAGAAAGGAAAATCTAGTTAAAATATAGAAGATGTACTTTACTCTTGTCTATAAATGTATGCTTACTGACTGAAAAATCTGTGCAGCTTGTATGGGACTATGAAGAATGTAGTTTCCAAGAGTTGCATCTAATTCAGCAATATCAGAAGGATTTATTGAAATAATGAAACGATAAACAGCATAACTTTGTTTTGAGTCTGTAGGAGCAAAAAATACCTTAAATAAAAATAACAGAGATTTGTGTAACATTATGTATCAATTTAACAGAATATCTATTGAGTGAGTAATACCATTATATTTTTTGCAATCGTGCACGAATTTCTGAAGGCCACCACTTCTGTCAAGGTAAACAAGGGCAATTTCCCTCATTTTCTGTATTTCACGATGCATCTTCCAAGAAAGATCTTTGTGCTCTGTATCAAAATGTTGGAATAAACTGTGAAGAAATGCCGTTAGAACCAGCCGTGCTACAATAATAGTAAAGGTATGTATTAACAAAGCAATACAACATTAAAATAAATAGTCTCTTTTTCCAACTATGCAATTATTTAAGGATTTTTAAAATACCACCATTCAATTGAAAGTTCTTTCTAGTGGCTGAAGCATACCACATTCCCAAAGTAAATTCACTGAGAAAACACTAGAGCATTCTTCAGGAGTTATTTCACTGCCCAATTCCCTAACCCATGAAACTAAAGCTTGCATTTAATTTAACCTCCCCTATGTGTTTTATAGGTATAATCAGCCTATCAAAGGTAAGATTTAAATATCTCCTATATCTGAGAAATCTGTTACAGCCGTTAAAAATGTGAAACTGGGCAACATCTAAATCTGACTTTCCTACTCTGCTGTTACCTCCTGTAACAGCACCCACTTAAGGCATTGATCTTGCAAACACTTATTTGCATCCCTGTACACAGAAGATCAAGTCTGATTCCCATAGATAAAACTTTCACAACTACAGTTTTGTTTTGGAGGCTGACCATGCTCTTTTCATTGTGTATTATCCACACCTCTGTGTTTGGGGTTTTTTTTGTTTGTTTTTGTTTTTAAGTAAAGTTTCATACCATGAAGCATTTTGCTGAATTTAGAGGGAGAATTACTAAGACCAAAATAGGGCATTTCGTATATACATATCTGTTTTACTATCTTACAGATTTTTTTGTGTGTTTTATTGTCTTACAGATTTTCTTCTACAAAGTGTCCTTTGTCTTCTCTGTAGATGACCAGTATGAAACGCTACTTAAATCTTCAAAAATAGATTTAGCTACCTGGTAAAGGACAAGACACAGAATTACTGGGCTGATGAGGAAGCAATGCTCACAGCTCCCGTGTAGGAGTTCACAGAACTGGCTTTGGGACAAGAAAAAGTTGATCTGTTGATAAACACCTGAGGGAGCAGTAACTGGATATCAGTGCACCACAGTGCAGGATCAAATTTTAAGCACAAGTTGAAAGAGAATTTATAGTAGGGATTATTTTTTTTTTTTCAATTTCTTTGGGATTAGTCCTACACAATTACTGCTCCATCCCTTGAAATCTTCAACAAGAAGGGATTAAAAGAAACACACAAACACACAGAAATCCACCATATCCCCCTGCACCCTGTGTTCGCCAGGCTAGAAGGAAAGGCCACCAAAAATGACGAGGAGGGACTAAGCTATAGCCCAGGTTATTGTGCACCACTGTCACTGCCTAAGCTTCAGAAAATAACATCTGACAAGTCCTACTACCAGGATGACCGTGTTCCCCAGTGCCCCCACAGCCAGGTAACCCCACTCAGCTGCGCTCCAGCGTGTGACACAGCATGGTGCCCAAAGCCAGGCTTCAGGCTCCTGCCATCAGCACCCCACTCCTCACAAACCCCACCGGTGCTCTCCCCAAAGCACTCCCCAGGCTTCCTACACCCCCCTCTTCGGCACTGCTGTGAGACAGCAACAGGCAGTGAGGGCCACCGGGCTGCCCACACCACAGTCATGGTGCCTTCTCCCTACGAGGGAGCCGGTGTGACCGCAGGAGAGATGAGCAGGAACATTTACAGGGTGGTAGCCAGGGGCTCGACAGCCGCAGGACAGGGCTACTGGAGCCGCTCCCTCAGCTGGGACCTGCCATTGCCTGTCGGCAGGCCCGGAGCCAGCGGTGCCGTGCGGCCCAGTGCCAGAGTTCCCCTCAGCCCTGCGGCCGCCGGCCCCACCGGCTGCAGCCTCCCAAGGACACCACCACCAGGCCCCTGAAGGGCAGCACCAGTGCTAAAACAACTCCTTTGTCCCCGGCCCCGAGTGAAAACAACCCCCCAGCCCACCCGCTACCCGCAGCTGCACAGGGCCCATCAGCCACCACCTCTTGGGGATGAGTGCCCCACCGAGCCCACGGCTACTGCAGGGTGCGCCGCCTTGGCTTTACTGTGGCCACAGTCCAAGGCAGGTCACTAGAAAAGGGCCATGTACTGACAGCGTAGTCAGTACCAAAAGACAACATATTCGTAAAACCATTTTCTCTCTTTCATCAAGAATAGTGCGGCCAGCAGGCTGAGGGAAGTTATCCTCCCTCTCTACTATGCCCTGGTGAGGCCGAATCTGGAGTACTGCATCCAGTTCTGGACTCCCCAGTTCAAGAAGGACAGGGAACTGCTGGAGAGAGTCCAGCAAAGGGCTACAAAGATGATTAGGGGACTGGAGCATCTATCTTATGAGGAAAGGCTGAGGGAATTGGGTCCTTTTAGTCTGGAGAAGAGAAGACTGAGGGGGGATCTTATCAATGCTTATAAATACTTAAACGGAGAGTGCCAGGAGGATGGGAACAGTCTTTTTTCAGCGGTGCCCAGTGATAGCACAAGAGGTAACAGGCACAAACTTGAACATAGGAAGTTCCACCTTAACATGAGGAAGAATTTCTTTCCTTTGAGGGTGGCAGAGCACTGGAACAGGCTGCCCAGAGAGATGGTGGAGTCTCCCACTCTGGAGACATTCAAAACCCACCTGGATGCGCTCCTGTGCAGCCTGCTGTAGGTGACCCAGCTCTGGTAGGGGGGTTGGACTAGATGATCTCCAGAGGTCCCTTCCAACCGCTATCATTCTCCAATTCTGTGTGATTAACAAATACTGTGTATTTCAATGGTGCCTTCAGCATGCCAGCCATCTGCAAACTTACCTCCCAGGACAGCACCTCTAAACTCTCTTTTTCTGTTGTATTTCAGGTCATGTTTTTACAATTGCTATGCATTTCAGTCAGTCCATCTTCCCATTGTCTCTCTCCCTCTCCTCCCAGGCCAAAAGACCAGAGAGCATAAAGGTGGCACCACTCTTTTGCTTCCACAGCACCAGGAGAGAAGGGCAGCTGCTCACACGGTTCAGCTGCACCGCTCTGGAAGGGGAGGAATCCCTTTTCACTACAGACAAGTGAAAACCCCTGCATTACTCACAAAAAGACATATTTTTACCTCCCTCTATTACATATCTGCCAAAACAGGAAAGGAATACCACAGGTGGTTCCTGTAATAGGTTCTTCGACAACCTCCTATCTAGGCTTTACCACAACTAGGGCTTCAGATTTCACTTTTGAGGTCAGCAGGGGTGAAGGGGCTACTAAAACTCCAAACCTATTCCGCTCACTTTGAAAGCCAGCATCATGAAATCACAGAATGTTAGGGGTTGGAAGGGACCTTTGGAGATCATCTAGCCCAACCCTCCTGCCAAAGCAGGTTCCCCTAGAGCAGGTTGGACAGGAGCGCATCCAGTGGGTTTTGAATGTCTCCAGAGAAGGAGACTCCACCATCTCTCTGGGCAGCCTGTTCCAGTGCTCTGTCACTCTCAAAGTAAAGAAGTTCTTCCTCATGTTGAGATGGAATTTCCTGTGTTCCAGTTTGTGCTCGTTGCCCCTTGTGATGCAGAGATGCAGAACAAGAACCCTAGATGCAGAAGTATTGTGAAGCTTTATTGCCTGATGTTGTACACAAAGTCCGTTAACTTTAGAAGTCCTGATCTGACCGAGGCATTTCACAATATGAACTTATAGTAGAAGAAAAAAAGTGAACTTAGGTTTTGCAAGTGATATGCTTAACACATTCACACTTTGCCAAAAAGGCAGAGCCTGCTGAAGGAAAAAGTTTAATAAGCAATTATTAGGCTGCTCTCCCAGAAATAACTTCAACTACCACTGCTGTCTTTTTTTTTTTAAATTAAAAAAAGAGGAAAGAATCCCCAAATTTATGACAAAAAACCCAAACAAACAAAACAAACCTGCAGACAAACCCAAACCCCCTCACCCAGTCAGGCAGCTAGGTACAGACATCTTGGAAACACAAGACAAAGAAACTAAAAGGGGTGCTAGCTCCCACAGCAACAACTTCTCAAATACCCCCTCTCCTTCCCATCGCTCTACAGTACTGTACTTCCTTGCTGGGAGAAGCAGAAAGCAGCAACAGAATGTACTTCCTTGCCATAAAGAGAAGTTACAGTAGCCCACAATCATTTCAGGAGTATACAGGGTAAAAATTCAGTATGAGAATGCATACTTCCTTTCTTACAAACAATTTCTGCTTTCCAGTCCATCAGAAAGACGAAAGTTTAAAAATAAATAATAATAATAATAAAAGGGCAAGGCTGTTGCTTCCTAATGATTACAGCTGCAAGAACAGGATTCATGTAGCTGTTGGTTGTCCTGAACAGCTGTGTAGCCACTTCCAAAACTCTCAAAACTTCCCAGAGCAGCACTATGGAAAATGAGCATCAAACCACCACACCGCTCCCACAAACGATACAGCTCCTTCCTCTCTCCGTGCCAAAGTCAATTCTTACTTCTTTTACTCAGCCACTCCTTCCAACACCTCACGTAGCAACTGCTCAGCATCACTTAAGCACTGTGCAGGAGATGGTGCTGTAGGAGATACTGCTTGAGATAAGCAAGGAATCCTGTTTTAGTTTCCACTTGTCTAATGTTTCACACAACATTAATTTCAAAAGAGTTATGATTTGATATGCTCTTCTCCCCAGTATTCTCAAATTTTAACTGATCTTGATGCAATATAGACAGCATTTCTCTTAGCTAGTTCTTATTTTGTCAAAAATTAGAGGATTTAAATATTGAAATGTATCTAATGTTTAACTCTGGCTACTCATCAGTGTCTTATCAGACTTCTCTCAAATCAAGGCATTTAACTCAATGTATTTTTGAACAAAAAACACAGAACACTTTTGAAGTAACAGACAAAAATAAGTTGTTATTTACAAGTAATATATATATAATAAAACTACTACCGTGATAGGCCTTTATACACTGTAACTGCAGTCAATTTTTGCATTGTTTAAAAAAATTTCCTTAAACAGAAATTATTCAGAATTATCTGTTTGTCCACACACGTGTATGTTATGAGAAATACAATAGCTTTTCACATTTTTAAAATTATCAGCGTAATTTACATTTTTTCCCCCTAATATCAAGTGAAGATTTAAAAATGGTGCAAACTGGAACACAAAGACAAGTAGCTACGAATGCTGAAATACAATCAATTTGGAACATATTAGTGTTTCAAACTATAAATCCGTGAGAAAAATCCTGAATATTTGGCATGATCCCCTCACCACGCACCCCCAAAAGGTCAAAGCAAGATAGCCTTTCAAAGTAACAGTGATTATTGCATATTATATCTTTGGAAAAATCAGAGTTTTAACCAAAATATTTTTAACGTAGTTGAAATATAGATGTATTTATCTCAGGGAGGAAAGAAAAGCAGAACACATGATCAGTAACGTTATCAAATCAATCCAGTTAATTTGTTCCATCCTTGCTTTGAGCAATCCCCCATACCTCAGATAATCCAGTTGAGTGAATGGGTACTTCAGCAAGCGCAAGAGCAACAATCCAGTTTTACACGACCAACTTCTCATTCTGTAGAAGTCCTTTAAGAATCTTGGTCTTAAATTATATTAGCCCCTCATTTAAGTGCTGACAGGTAAATTAACATATATTTCAAACTGATATAACAGGGAAAAAATTTACCTTCTTTAAACCAGGATATACAAAAGACAATTTGCATAGTTACAATTCAAGCACAAAGTCACTGTAAATAGGTACAAAAGCATTTATAAATTTACTAAATTTGCTGCTGTTTGTCCCAGCCAAATCTCAGATAGGAATGAATGTAAACTTGAAGGGATTGAGGAGAACAGTCAGTGTTTTTGCTTAAAAAATATGTAGAGAATGCTTTTTAAAGGTTTTAAAAAATATTTTCTGCAGCAGGAACAAACAGTTCAAACCCCAAAGAAAGCCATCCAAAATGCCCAAGTTCCTCCTATACAGCAGAGAAAGTTTGTTCATAGGTTTCAAACCTACATACAAAACGAGGCACTAGTTACGCTATTTTGGAATGTGTCCATGACCCTAACATTTCAGTTCACCCCAAGACTTCCAAAACACTGTTGGCTTTTAACTTCCTAGGAAAACATATCTTCAGAAGGTGGTGCGTAAGAAAATCCAACAAATGCATCATCTGCCTCCAGGACACTGGCATTAACAATGTTGTAATCGGAAGAAACGCAAACTGAGTATGGGACCATTTCTTCTGTAAACACTGCATCAAAATTCCCAATATCATCTGGTCCAACCTAGAAAACAGAAAGATCTATCACTTGTCATAGTAATACAGTGTTTTAAACTTGTGCTTGTCCTTTAGATTTCAAATTTACCTCTTGAGGCAATCTCTTTCATGTCATTCTTTCCTATTTAAGTACAGGAAATTTAAGGAAGCACACCACAGTATCCCTGAAAACAGCTATTAAAAGCCTGCTTGTTTCTTTTAGTCTGGAGTTAAGGCCAAAGCCTACACACCTTTATGATCTGATAAAACTAAGAAATATGAAGAAACATCTCTTTCTTAAATGACTTAGGGAGATGCAAAAACTTAAAAACCAAACCCACACAAACAACAATCCCTCCCACCCCCCAAAAAAACCCAAACCCAAACCAAACAAAAACCAACCCCAAAAACCAAACCCCACCAAATTCTCTTTCTCCCTTTTCCATCAATAATACTTTAAGTGTTAAATTCTCGCAACGGTACTTCTGTTACGGTAGATCAGCTTCCTGGTAACACACCTAAGAACTAGAGCATAGTAGTATTTAGTCACAGAGAGGAGAAAAGACAGCTAAGGCTTCTTCACCAGACAGACAGACTCAACAGAAGGTGATGCTCTCATGTGACCTTAGGAAGGACTTCCTCCCCACCACCGCTCTTCCCCTGAGTTTTTGGACAAGCAGTCACGTGTTGACACAGTTTAAACTGATGGTATGATAAAGAAAAGTTGCAACTAAGGCTTAATAACTACAAAAAAAGAAGGAAATCAGTCTTTTGGAAAGTCTTCAAATAAAGAGGCTATCTGTATTTTCTTCTTTGGTATTCAGACCCCACAAAAATTGACATTACTTTCACAAGAACAAGCAGAGGAAACAGTGATATGTCAAACTGAGTTTTAAGTAAANGTATCACTGCTCAAAAGGGTGACTGCTCAAAAGTGCAGTCAGCACTGGGGGGTTCCCATTCTTCACCATTCTGAAACAAACATTCTTTGCAAATACATCAGCTCTCAAAGTCAGAAATTTGGCAGGTATGAATTAAAACAGCACCAGGCACCTACCACGTTAGGATTAAATGGTGGTGGAATCTTCTTCTGAAGAAGATCAGTCCAGCTGAGAGATTCAAAGAACGGGTGCTTTTGAATTTCAAGCTGCAATAAGGAATAAAGATTTTAGATATTTCAGAAATCCATCCTGTGCATCATATTAAGTAGTACTTCAGACTGCATGCATGTAAGGAAGTCAAGTCCTTCATCAGTTTATTCACAGTTTATTTTGCAATAAAAGCTGTAGTTGGTAAAAACAGCAATTAAGATTTGGTAGCCTCCCTCTACAAACTGATTTCCTTTTAAGATCATATTTTCTGCTTTTAAGCCTTAAAAATCAACCACCTTGAAGTGTACCACAGAGTAAGAATGTTTTCTGTTAGTATCTCTGCTCCTGCCTTTAAAGTTTATTAGTTTTTGTAAAGCAGATTGAGAAGTGTCTGCTTCAACAACTCTGCAATATGCTGACTATTTATGAATCAGCAAACAGCTATGCAAAATGCATCCTTTCATCTTACTCCACACTGTGAGAAAGTACAATGCCATAGCTTAAGTGCTCTATTACAAGGTCAACAGAGTTAACTAATGTTAAGGCTGCAAAAAGATGACTATAAAGATCTCACAATTAACGGATGTAAGAAGTCCTTCTAGATTATTCCTCATTGCACAGTTCTGAAGACATCTATCCTTTCTCACATCACCTTTTTGCAAACAAAGTTTTTGCTGTTACACTGGGAAAACACTTGCCATGATTTTAAGGCTAAAAAAAAGAGCTGCTGTTGCACGGTACTAGTATTCCTCTTTACCTGAAGACTGTTTTTTTTAGTTAGACTGACATTACCAAAAAATAGCCTTTTCTTTTGATTACTTCCCAGTTTCACTACAAACAGTGAAACCTATCTTAGTACACCTTGGTGACCACTATAGCAGGAATTGTGTTTCCTGTGCTGACAGGTACAGCAGCAACTGAGCTCAAAATATTTATAACCCATGATAATCATCTCTCTCCTATCCCAAACAACTTTCAGGGACTGACCACACTGGTGTCTTTAAGGAAGAAACAAAAAGGAGGAAGACAGAGACAGACATAACAGAGCAATCTCTGTCTCCAACTATTAAACCTGTGCTGTGCACACAAATTTACTGATGTCCCTTTAAATGAAGTAGGGCTTGATAAATTAGGACATTACATACAAAATCTTCCCTTGCTCCAAGTCGGCTTTGCCGATCTTTCTCCAAAAGTTCTTCCAGAATAGACCAGGCTGTAAGACTGATTCCTGGGCGCAGAACCAGGGGTTTATGAAGAATGTTCTCATACATCTCAGCAACATCACGGCAGTAAAAAGGAGGCTAAAAGAAATAAAAGTTATACATAAACTTGAAGCCACATGTGACATTTTGTTTCACATGTATGGATCAGTAAACGATTCTGTAAGAAATACAAACTGCTAGCAGTAAAAAAGAAATCTACCTCTTCTTATCCACTAACTTCTAATTCAGCCATCACTATCACCAGATCTTTACACTTGATAGCTTCCCCACCCACCTCCTCTTCTCCTAAGACGTTCTCACACTCCTAAGTAGCCATAGATGCCGTCCAGCTTCAAAGCTCCCATTGAACTTGCCTGAAAAGAACACGAGAGTGGGAGAACAAATCTATCTCCCTACTTAAGGTCCTATGGGAGGAGATAAAACTAAAAAAAAAACAAAAACTACTAACAGAACAGATTGTTACTGGAGTAATTACATATGACTAGAATCAGCATAGTAAGATTTTTTTTGTTCTAATGCTGCATCAAGAAGTGGAAAAGCGAGGAGAAAACCTGGGAGACCTAAGTAAAAAGAAGTCTTTCAATTTTATTTGTTCTAGTATTTGGCAAAATTTTACTTCTAAGTTGGGTTTTTTATTGGGTATTATCACTGTTGATTCAGTTTACTCTCAATATTCCCTCAAAGCCATGACTACTTGTCTTCATTGGAGTTGATGTCCAGCAGTTCAGTGGAAAGCAAAGTTTTAAACATCAAGAGGCAATGCAAAATCCAAAAGAGAAAAACAAGTGCTATGTTAAGTATAAGACAAACTGTTCATCCATTTAAGTGGAGTATGTCAATATTTTGCAAAAGTTAGCATCGTTAACAACACTGCAGGATTATTTCACATAGGGGAAGGAGGAGAGGGGAAGGAAGCAACCCCTGCCCCCCACATATTAAGTACATACCAGTCCATAAAGCATTTCATAAAGAACTGCACCAAGGCACCACCAGTCTACTGTGTTGTCATAGGGCTGCTTTTTAATGACTTCTGGTGCAAGATACTAAAATAAAAAATAAAGAAGTATTTTAGAGCATTAGGCTAGCAAGAACAAAATCTAGGTTTTAGTCCCATCTCAGTAAACACCTTCAGGAAAAGTTGCTTCATAGCAACTGTAAGACTGCTAAGTATTTATCTGGTCCTTCAACAAACCTGGCAAATACTTCATCACCATCTGGTCATTTACCAAGTAGGACAGCTGTTTTCCCAATTGAAACAATACTTCCCCCACACTACTGTTTTGCCAAACTACTTTGTCACCTCTATTATGAAACTTGTTTTACATTTCAGACAGGTTGCTGCACAGGCAACATCTCTCAGAAAGCTGGCTACTAGCCATGCCTATTCTGCCATCCTAAGCCTGTATGCTCCCCATCCAGGACATAAAAATGAAAGGAGATATTAATTCTGCCTCAAATCTATCATTATTGAGAAACTGTATGACCTACATTAAGTTTCACTGTAAATCTCAATGAGGGCATGGGTTGTGAGTTGCTAAATTACAGATTCTTGTCAAATAATCACTTGACTGATTTGTGATAAACATCCGATACCATCAAACACTGAATGACAATGCTAATTGGCTTCCATCTGCCTCACAAGAAACTTATTCAGCATCTCAGAGCTTACTAACACTACAGCACAAGGACAGCCACTTGTACGAGACTGTTCTTTGTGAATAAGCAATATAAAATTACTGTGGCTGGATCATCATCACCTCAGTTCTCATGTACAGCACACAGTTTCTAACCTCTCAAAACAATAGGATTCTCACTTCTATCATTCTAGTATCCAAATTCTGAAATTTAATTTACAAATAGATGATAGCATTGTCAGACAAGGCACAGCCTGAAACTCACAATTTAATTAGATCAGTATTTCTCAAACTTTCTGTATGTGTGAGTGCCCTGTAAATCATTTGTCTATAAACGACCCATCAAAAGCATGAAAAACAGCTGAAGTATTTTGAACTCAACTACTTAAGCTTTTTCTAATCTTTCACAACCTCCTTCCAGCTTTTTAGGTGTTGGAACTCACCCAGTTATTCAACTTGGTGTTTAGAAACACTGGGAAGATCATTACACTTTTTGCAGGATTATGAAAGATTTGAATCTAAATCTTGGATTAGAAAGGCTAATACACAACTGCTATGTTTAGTCTTGATATTTTTAAGAACTCGTATGAAGCAACACCATTAGACTTGCATGAATTGTAATGTATTGTGAAGTGTGAAGACTAAGCCTCTGAACATCAGAAAAAAAACCCCACAGATGATCTCAAACAGATCTGGAGTTACCAGTATTCTATACATTGTCCTTTGAACTTTCCAAAATACTCAGCAAATACTGTTTGATCTCAAATTTACCACTCACCTTTATGGATTCATACTCTGATCATAACTAGGATAAGTTGTCACATGTTGCCACCTGCCTTTTTTTTTTTAATTCAAATATTTCAACTAAATACTACTCCTTGCTCACCCTTCATTGCCTTCAAAGGCCTCTTCTGTAATTTAAAGTATATTTATCAAATTATCAAAGCCACTAATCCTGGCATTTCAGTGACTCCCTCATATGTGTTCAAGATTTCCAGATTTTAAGTTTTCCAGTGTTGTTTTCTCAGTAAAAAGACAACAGAGTTCAATAAACTCAGTCAGCAAGTTCAAAGTTTCATGCATATGCAAAATTTGCTCAAGACTCACAGATATTAAGCCCCTATAAACTTACTAAAAATCAGTGGCAGGATATGGTAAGTAGATTCATATTGGCAAATCTGTTGCAGCTGTTACACAAGCCAACTGTCCTGTGTCTAGCCAGCAGTTAGGAGACAAGGGAGGAAGCAACGTTTGAAAAGGATCGGAAAAATGGAGAAAGGAAGAGATGAGTTATGGGCATGTGGGTAGTAAGTAGGAGACACTTTATATTAGTAAAAAGGACAAAGAATAGATCCGCAGGAAACTTGTCTTTGGTTTTGTTTCATGTAAGAGCTTGTTAAAAGAATGCAAATCTTCAACAGTACAAAACAGAATATTTGATCTTCCAGTTACACAAATATTAATAATAGTCAACAGTCATTAATTACTAGCCAAAAACCCCACAAAAATTGTCAACATACTTCTGGTGTCCCACAAAAAGTTGCAGTGGTATCAGAACTTGCAATCCCTTCTTTACAAAGTCCAAAGTCTGTCAACACAACATGACCCTGTTTAAGAAAGAGCGGTATTTTAAAAACAGAACATGCTCAACATGCAGATACATATAAGTGTCAGTTTTGTGAGAGGACACAGAAACCCAAAAATAATGTTGCATACTTACTAGTGAATCTAGAAGAATGTTTTCTGGTTTTAAATCCCTATTTAAAAAAAGAAACAAACACCACATTAATTCAAAACAGCAGTCACCAACACAAGAGCTTCAGAGGCAAGGACTTTAATACTTGAAGCTTTCAGCTGGAGATTTGGTGAAATTGTTATCTTCAAGTTTCCCATAAGATGATTTAATTCTAGTGGCTTTTATTCAGTAATTTGTCCTATTTTGAACTTCTGCAGAACAAGGATACTTTTCAGAAACTTACCTGTACACTATATTTATGGAGTGTAAGTAGCCCAGTGCACTCGCTATTTCAGCAGCATAAAATCTGGCTCTGTGCTCAGGAAAGGAACGTTCTCTTTGTAAGTGAAAGAACAGCTGTAAATATGCAAATAATAAATAAGAACATTATACACAACAAATCAGGTTAATAATGTGCAATTTTAACATTAAAATAATTTTATTTAGCTGCCCACTTTTTTTTTCTCTTAAACAACGTAAAATGAAATAAAATGGGTTTTGCTGCATGACTTTGTCATTCCTTTCCTCTCTTCCTTTCTTCTCTTTTGTAGTTCAGAAATGGATAGGTAACTCAAGCACATAAGGGCATTTCCCTAAAACCAAGACTAGTCAAAAAGAATTAAGAGTTCCTACTAAGCTGTGACTAGAAGTTGGCAAGATTAAATCCAGCAACATAACCTCCTAACAGAACATAACCTGGTGTCAAATAAGTAATCTTCCATTTCTGTATATGCTTGTATTCAACATTTTGTATGTAGGTATTTATAGAATTGCATGCTGAAATCACCTAGATGTAGATCACTTTGGGAGATGTATATTCCAAGCTGATCCACAAATCTGCTCAACTACAGAGAGCTGTCTGGCTTCAAAGAGTTTGAGCAGATATGGAAGTCTAACCAAAGATTAAATCATAAACATTCAGATTAAACTATACTACCCATTCAACTTTGAAAGATTTTCAGTAAACAGAAATGTTCTGTCTTCCACCTACAAAGTTTGGGAAAAAATAAAAAGTCATCAGAACTTTCCAAGCACTTCATTCAAATTTGAAAGCTGTTTTGAACTGTAATTTGCCTGGAAGAATGCCAAACTAAGTTGTGCCCAGGAATTCAGAGTAGAGCAAACCAGGAGTTTGCTAATATAGTCTAAATAAGATGACAGTACATTAGACAAGAGAAAGGCCCATCTTGTCCCAACTCTGACACTTAAAGGGGTCAGAACACCAGCATCATAAATGCTGACAGTAGGCCACATTAATATGAACTAATGTATACCCCAGTTCATATCTCATCCTGATTTACTGAGCAAACTTTACACTTGTCTGTGTATATTCAGCTGCAGTGACATAATAGGAAACCTTGAGATATGCCAAACCAAACTATTTAAATTCTACTCCTTCTCCTGTGCCCGTTCAGCTACCAGAGTTTTATCATCTACAACAGTATCCTGCCTCATCCTTTTCGCCTTTTCTGCTTTATGTACCTGTAAGACCTTCTACAGAAATGTGTTCATTTACACCGATAAATTACCAAATTGAAAACACAGCAAGTAACAAGACATATAGATCTTCTTTAAAGCATGTAGGTTGGATACTTCTGTTCATACAGTATTTTTTCACTACACTTTTTTCTTCAATCGCAATTAATTTCCTAGATAGGTCCAAGTATTATTAGTCTACAAGACTCTTGACTTTTCACAAAACCTTTTGAAGGAATGGAAGCAACATTTTATACCCTTCTCACGTGTACTGGCTATTCAACCAGTTTATACGTAAGTTTCCTGAGTAGCCCAGAAGTACTGGGTATTTTGAAAAATAACAGGTCCCTAGCTGAAGACAAACTGCTCCACAACATTTTATTTAAACATACGCAGACTTTCTCTGTTTCTTTCACAAGTTTTCCCCCCCAAGTTACTTAATGGCTCTTCAGATTCAACAGCATCATTTCAAGGAAAAGAATCCCGAGGATAAGGCTATTTGGCAATAAGTAATTAGACCATGCAAAGCTACAGAATAATCCCAAGGTTCCCAATAATATCAATATAGTAAATTCACTCACTAGTTTCCTTCTTTCCGCTTTCAAAATACTAGCATCTCAGCTAATGTAGGTGCAAGAGGAAAAGACAATTTTACATGGTGGAAAAGTGTCAACATAAGATTAATTTGAAGTAAAGGTAAGTTTAAGTAACTGTAAAATATAGCATTTGTATGTGACAACCATGAATAAATTTGGGATTGAAGTTGTTGATAAGAAGAGGAACAGGGTCCGTATAGCTATAGAAGTCTGTAGTAACAGCAGATAATAAGATTTTCAAAATTGGAAGAATGCTGATCACAACCCATTGTAAAGGATCATTTCGTTCCTCCCACCTAAAATTAGAAAAATAGACACTCAAATCCAAACACAACCACCACATACCTCTCCTCCATTAACAAAATCCAGGACAAAGTAAAGCTTTTCCGTTGTTTGGAATGAGTAATGTAATCCAACCAAAAATGGATGTTTCACATTTTTCAAAAGCACATTACGTTCAGCCATAATATGTTTTTGCTGCAAGAAAGTAAAACATCAATAAGTAAACAGGAATGATTTTGTAATTAAGGGAAAAGGGAAGGGAGGTGGGTGGAGAAAAAATGTTTCTCTTCACCTCTTTCCTATTAAGAACAATTTTTTTCTGCAGCACTTTGACAGCATAGTACTTCCCATCCAGTTTTCGTTTTGCAAGAAGGACCTGTGAAATTCAAAATAAATGAAGAAATGCAATTGTTGCAGTTCACATTCTATTAGTAATATTTTCACAATTTCAGTATAAATGGAAACTATCCGTACTATTTTTTCACAATAAAGTTCCTTTGCTTTTAATATAGTCAATCAGCAATATAATCACCAATAGAGTGAGCTTATAGTTCAGTAAAGACTGACTGAATTATAACATTTATTTTCCAGGACCTGCTGAATCTCTATCAAGATCAGTTTCAGCTGTTTTTCTAAGTTTTAAAGATAATTTAATGGAAAACAACAACTTGAAAAATAACCCAAACCCAAAGATTTCACGAGCAATTATCTGTTGCATCTTTGTAGAACATCAATATTTAAGCCACTGTTGCTCACACTGCTCCATAGCATTAGGGGTTTGACAAAACAGTCCATGCCAACAAAAGGAAATACACGATTCGTACTCCAGCTGCTGCAGAAGCACAGGGGTACCTCCCTTCCTCTCTGGGGGAAACAGAGGATCCCTATGGTTCTTAAAGAGAAAGGGAAACACTCCCTTTTGTTACTCCCAACAAGTGACTGGGGCAGCCAACAACTGCCACGCTAGGAAAAAAATGGCAGGGCTATAAAGAAGCAACAACAGGGATCCAATACAACAGTTTATACACCACCCTAGACTGATACTACTTCCAAAACCCCTGGCTGAGTCTAGGCAACAGTCACTATACAGAAGACACCAGCTAGCATCTTTGCAGCAGGGTAAGACACAGTAATAAGAAAGCTCACCTTGCCAAAGCTGCCTTTCCCAATAACTTTCAGGAAATCAAAGTCTGTTGGTTTAGCGCTGAAAGATATTTAGGAAAGAGACAGGTCATGTGGGTAGAAATTACAAGCTTCATAGCTATACAGCAGTTTAGTGTAGCACTTGAGTTGTAATGCGAGACGAACGGTCTGTTAGCACTCTCCTTTGTTCTGCATTCTACCCAACACCTAGACTTCTACAGACCTTCCCTCGGAGACAATGATTCCTCTTCATTTTGCAATTCCATTTTCCTCCAGGGAAAGCATTCAAGTTACACCCTTTGAGTTTATTTTATTTTATAAGTTTAAGATGCAAAGGTGGAGCAAGACTGTTCTTTTATTCTTCATAGTCTTAGTTTCTTGTAATTTTTAAGTCCCCATTTCCACATGATGTTTCCTGGAGCTTATTTCTCATTTCCAGAGAGCCAAATGAATTCTCAAGATTACATGATGGAAGGAAGGACCAAGTTTGTTATCTATTCTCTCTTTGCTTATCCCATTCTTCCCTCCCATCCATTCCTCTCTCTTTTTCAATTACAGCGAGAGGAGGGAGGCCCTAATGCCTTCCTCTTTTGTGCATGTACGTATGAACTCGCCCTCAGTTTTTCCACTTCCCATATCACCACTCCTTTCAGTTATTTCCCAGGATTCCCTCATTTTTTTCCTAAATACAATGCAGAGATATTTTTGTCAGCAAAACAATTACCCATGTTTCCAAATTCCAAAACAACAGTTACATCACCATACATCTCTCCATTTATTGCCCCTGAAGGGAAGTACTCTTAAGTTTAATTTCTTACTGCAATCTATTAAGCATTTCCTCCTGTTAGCCCAGAACAAATCTGTGAGGAAAGCAAAACCAAAATAGCAGTCATCTAGATGAGAAAAGCACAGATTCACACAGAACCAAGAACAGAAACTCTACAGAAGACACCAAACGGCAAAGCAAGTTAGGATTGCAGTAACTAGGTTTGTAGTATCAACAAGGCAAGATGCTCTTTTGCCATGCATTAAAACAAACTTGTTTTCATAAACTGTTCACATTCTGAACAGTTGTGTGACCACTCCCAAGACAGAGAGGTCATCTTTGCTACAGCATCCTTCAGTAAAAGGACAGCAGACTAACAAAATCTGAAGGCAAAAAGGAAAAAAAAAATTGTTTTAAAGGTAGTTGTTTATGCAGTACAGGATTCAATGTTTTGCTTCATCTGGACCAGTGCAAATCAACAAATAAAGGCATATATCCAAAGAACTCTTCGTACTATTAACAATTACACTCAGTCTAATTTTTCAGGTTTTAAAATTAATTTTAATAAAATTTTAATAAAATAAAAATTTTGCATTAAATTGAATTACATTTTAATTCAATTTAATTGAAACCTACTGAGGATTTCCAGATGGTCCCAAGTTGATATTCTGTGAGGTAGAGTTTAACTGTTGGGAAAGACAAAGAAGTTTATTTTTAATGATTTTTTTTTTTTTAATTTTCTCTTCTGTTTGAACCAATATTAACTTCAAAATACTCTACTAATTTGCTCAATCCATACCCTTCACACTTGTTACACTAGATTTTTAAAGAGATCTAACATCCAGATTGGGAACTTCGTAAGCTAAAATATCTGGCCATCATCACCTTGTCACAAATTATTTCTACATACAACATATTCAAGGATGAAGGTAATAAAATAATTGCATCCAGACACAGAGGACAAGATTAGGAACAAAGACTTAAGAGTGTTTCAACAAACGACTTGTTCCTCATCCAGACTTAACCCTTTCTGTATTTGCTCTAGGAATGTACTTTTTACCTTTCATTGTAGATTTTCCAATATCTTACCAATAAAATAATTTTAAACCCAAACTGTTTATCCAAGAGTAATTAGTGAAAGACACAGTGCTTAAAAAAAAGAGTGAATATTCTCCCCACCCCAAGAAAAACATTACCAACCTTTTCTATCCTGACATTAAAGGTTAACTAACTCAGTTCCAGGAATTACATGAATCCTACCAGTACACACCCAGACAGAATTTGTAAATTACAGGGAGGGAGACAAGGAAGCCACTGTCATTTAAGTCTTTTTCTCCATTTTGTTTTTGATTAAAAAAAACCCCAACAAACAAACAGTATTTGTACCCTCATTTTGGACGTTATCAGAGAAGGATAAAATGCATTCAAATACATGTTACCTGGGGACAGGCTAGCAGGCATCACAAAACCAGTACTCCTACAGAAGCAGAGAATGCCCTGACAGCAGTGCTGGATGCTACTATTCACTAAAAAGAGCCAATCACACATTGGTACTGGACAGTTTTAAAAAAAAAGCTACTATATAAGTTTCAAGATTTTTCCTTTTTAAGGGCTTATTTTTGTTCCTTATTCTTCAGCTTCATCACTTACACAGTAACTATGAGAAAGTGAATTTACTATCAAAAAGTATGGTCCAGGCCACTATGCATTAGCTCTCTTCCTATTTTGCAATTTGTTGTGGCATGGACACATCATTTATTTTACACAGAAAGTTTAGATCACTCCACCTTACTTAAAATACCTTTCAAAGGAGGAGGAAACTCCTATTTTAAATGAGAACTTTGCTGCATGTGCACCGTGCTGTCAAGAACCTCAAAAGAAAAAAAAAAAGGCAGCAAGGACTGGCATCTCTGGAAGTGAAACTTTCAGGAAACACTAAATCTGCTCTGGATGACACACAAACGAAAATGACAACTGTTACATCTTTAACAAGGGTTGAATAAGACGAGAAGTACTAAGACCACATTTGTATGCCAAGAAGTAAGCCACATTGAAAACAAGCTTAAATATGGCACTTCTGCCTTCCTAGAAATACTCCTTTTTTCAAACAGCACTGTTTCTGGAGGCTGTAAATTAATTTTCAGAGAATCCATCTAGCTATGTAGTGGCTTTTGTGACAAAAGAGGCTTCAGACCACACAGTGTTATATGTGAAATGAAATAAAATCCATCCTTGTTTCTGAGCGACTTTTAGAAAGACTGCATTTTTCCCCGTGAGAGAATTATATTTCTCCCCCTATTTAAAAAAAAACAAACCAACAAAACAACACACAAGCAAACAAAAAGACAATTAATCATTCAATCTCCCCTGCTCCTTGCCAGATGTTCTTAGCAAGAATCTTTGAAGAGATTGCAAAAACTGTGACAGCTAAGCTATGACTAAAGCTGTGTTTCTTTAATTCATATAGCAAGTGGGGAAGAAGCAAGACAAGGCTAGCAATCACTCTTACCCCTCTCTGCAGTTCACATCTGACAGAAAAGTATCTTACAGCCCACAGCAGAACACATTTATTTAAAAGAGCATGGAGGGGATTTATTGCAAAACCAACCAGTAATTTTCAGTAAATAATATACCTAAGATTGCCCTCAAGTAGCTAAAATTTAGAAGACTCTTCTCCTTCTGTTTTATTACCTTCCGACTGCTCCTTTCATCTTCATCTTCAGATGGATCCGACTGGTGTTTTGGGTTATCCATCTGAAGAAATGCTCTGACATCTGGGCTAGAAACACAGTTAGCTTCATTAGCACACCGATCATCTGCGTGATTTTCAGCCATAACCATAGGAAGCATAGCAACAGCAGCACACAGAGGAGTTACTCACCACAAATTTTCATATTTAAGTTCTGGTAATTAAAGACTGTGTACAAGAAATGCTTTTATAGCAACATAATTCAACTGCTGAATGTGTCACATACAGTACACAAAATTTTCCACTTGCAAAAACCTGACATGTTAAAGTATATGTATGTGAAGACTTCATAAGGAAACGCTCTGCAGAACTGCATTAAAAGGTAATTATTAGAAGAAAGAACACTATCTAAAGCATGAGTTCTAACTGGCTAGCAACCACCAGGAAATCAACTTTCCTTCAAAAAATGGAAGAGTTTAAAATCATTTTTAGTTTTCCAAAATTAATGAAATAGTCCAACACAATACAGAATGAAAATACATAGTCTGTATCCCAAAGAGAGATGCATGTCCCAAGAGGTAAATGGTAGTAACGTTCCTGTTCCCATATGCTTTAAAGCAGAAGATGGTGATTTTTTTTTTCTTATTATTCAGAGTGCATTCTAGCTGGGTGCTGACAAGACAATGTAAGAAATCCTTCCAGTCAGCTGCAGGACAAACGCTATCCTTCAGGAACCGGCAAGACAGACTACAGGCTTCCCACAGTACCTAAGGAGATGCATTTTTACTTCAGCATTGGTTTCTAGCTTCTGTCTTGGTGGGGGCTGTGGGAGAAGGACTGGAAGAAGGGAGGGAAAGTAAGAGAATTATGAGAACCCACTCCCAGGAAGCAAGGCTTACCCCACAGTAAGCTCAAAAGAATCACAGAATAGTTTGGGTTGGAAGGGACCTTTAAAGGTCATCTAGTCCAACCACCCCTGCAGTAAGCAGGGACATCTTCAACTAGATCAGGTTGCTCAGAGCTCCATCCAACCTGACCTTGAATGTTTCCAGTAATGGGGCATCTACCACCTCTCTGGGCAACCTGCGCCAGTGTTGCACCACCCTCACTGCAAAGGATTTCTTGCTTCTATTCGAACCATTACCCCTTGTCCTGTCTTGTATCCTGAGTCTCAGGAAGACAAAAATCACTGTGGTTTGAATATTGTAGTAATATTGGCTCATAATGCAACAGTTTAAGTTTCAGAATCTTTGGATATCATAAAATCAAGAATAAGAAGTTATGGTTAATGCTTTTCAATAGACAGAACAACAGAATCAGACCTTAATTACCTTTCAGCATTAATTATTCTGGACAACTGGCTGATTAAATAGAGCATGTTGTAATATATCTCAAATAGTTACTATAGTAACTTTGTCCATGACTGAATTCACAGCAGGAAAAGAATAAAATAAAAAAAATCTCTTCCCAGTAAAAGGCTGCTGCACAGTTGCAGGGTATTCAACAGTCTCCACAATACATGGCAGCCAGAAGCGTAACTGATCAATGTTACATTGTTCACATTTGTAATTTTAAAAGCAGTGCAAAAAAGTAGTGATTAAAAAATAACAATTTCAATGTACCAATTTCTTAGTCAAGATTGCAGCATGTTATGCAAAATGTTATATAGATTGGCAGGACTTCTATGCTGTATTAGCTCATACGTATTAACTCAATGTATTTTAAAATACACTGAAACTACTCCTAAAATAATCTCACATGAAATTAAAAGGATCAAGAAAACAGTTTACAAAGGCATGCCTGATATACATTTTACGTCTACTACCAACAAAAGTTGGTTTTGTCTGGATTTTTATGATTGACTGATTAATTTAGTTTATGGATTATGTCTGAAATCCATGAAGGGGGTGTCAAGCTCCACCTAAATACCATTCTTTCTGTGACACTCGTTCTGCACTATACTTCCTGCAGGAACATATGAAGCCACACAAAAATTTTTAACACACCCAGAAATATGAACAAGCCCAAAAAGTCACACAAGTTTTGATGCAAAATGGTAAAATTAATTGCCAGTGACAGAACCTTAATGTTGAAGACCCACTTTATTTAAATAATGGTGCCCAGTTCCTCCCTCATCTTCACACACTTAAAGTAAAACACTGCTCGCTCTCTTACAGAAAGTAAGGGCTCAGAAAGTCATAATGTACATTAACATTTTAAGAAAGTACAACTAATGTAATGCAAGGCTTGCTTTCCCCAACACAGACTGCAAAATCTTACAATCCAGGGGTTTCACATTCATTTTTATATTCATCAGATTTGAAACCACAAAAATCTAGTCACTCTGATTTTTTTTCTAGGGAACAAATGCAGACCCCCACTTCTCACTTAAAGAACTGATAACTCATTTCCCCACAGAGATTTCAGGGTATTGTCATCCTTGAGCTCTTCAAGTGTTATGCAAATGTTCTCATTTTCATTAAGGAGCTACTTTGGACTATTTAAAAATAACTATGTTATATCTTTAATGCATGATCTATTATACATTTGGATTCAAACAGATTTTTTTTGGACATGTTCTAATAGACAATTAAATGCATTAATTTTTCAGTGAAGACCTACATTTGAGGGGGCAAGCAGCCCAATTTGAATAGTTGCTCAGTGACTTAAGGGGCCTCCCAACGCTCATAAGTAACAAACTCCCAGCTCCTATTCAGAACATCAGTCAGCAAGGGGGACGCATTATCAGATCCCTGTCCCTTCTGACATATTTTTCCAACACCTGCATTCTATCCATGAGAGCAAGTTCTCCATCAAATACAGTTAGCTGAGTAAATGCAGCTTGAAGCTAGTCCACTTAATTCCCAGTTCAGTCTAAGCCAATGATCCATCTTGCAATGTATTCCACCTGACAGTGACTGCAGGAAAATTGTTATCCACCATTACAGGGTCTCTCTGATCACTCTAACACACTTTAGGTTTTCATTGGGTTTATTATTGAGCAGAAAGGTTTGGCTTTGATACAATATTTGACAAACACGTCAGACCCAAGAACAAAGTCCACTGAAAGAGGGGAAAAAAAAAAAAAAGGAAAAAGAACACAGTTCTGCATGTTTCAGAGAATAATATAAATGCTACAATCTTGGACACACTGACTCTGACATTTGTGCTTTTCAATTCAGATGTTCAGCTGCCTTCCCATCCAGAAATGAGGACATCATCATGAACCATTCTTAAGCTTCTAGTGAAACAGTTTTCCTAGGTAGGACTTAAAAATGTGACATCCTGATACTGGTTTCAATGCTTAAAAGATGTAGTGGAAAGTGGACTTCCTTACAGTTCTGTGAGAATGCTTTACTCCTTAAGTCTTCCTTGTACATTACTAACTTTACATAAGCTATTTTACCTAATAACAAATTCAATTAGCACATTAAAGCAAAACAGCCTAAGAAAGCAAGGACACGGACTGTCTGTGAAGGCTCAGTCGCCACGTATTTCTTGAGTGGTTTCTAGCAGATTAAAAAAAAAACCAAACAACAACCAACCAACACCACCAGGCTCAAAGTTTTGGTATTTCTTCACTAATAACATTCATTGGCACATAGATAAGATGACAGATTATGTAATTATTATTATGATTTTTTTTTGCAATGGAGCACTGCAAAAAGTAAAAGCTCACTCCAGAAAAACAGAGTACCCTGCAGTTATTAAAAGAAAAAAACCCACAGAAATTACTATAAAATTAAATGCTTTTGCACTGAATTGAGAATGAAAAGGCTTGCTTTTTCTCCCACATAAATCACTGTTACTTTAAGGGTGGGGAAGAGAACAGCAAAAGACAAACTTCAGTCTCTATTTTGTTTTTATTGTAGAACTATGCCTAATAAGCTTTTTATTTAACACGCTTTCAACAGCACAGAAACACTTTACAGGACCTATTTCTTAAGACTGGTTTAAGTCAGTTTTAACGGGTCAGACAGCCTAAGTGCCATGTTAAAGAACATAGATTCAGCTACAGATTCATTTGAGCTTAAAACAATTTTAAAAGCTCACAAAAAATGAAGGCAGCAAGTGGATTTGAGGTTTGGCACTTTTTTTTTTCCCCAAGCACAATTTTTTGATGTGCATAAAAGAAAGAAAAATACCATTTTACCTTTGGAGAACAAATGAGACCAAATATTTGGTACATGGATATACTGACAATGGGAGGGGATTGTGCTAAATAAAACCAGCATCCTTTCCTAATGTAACATAACAGATTGGCTTTCAACAATTAGTTATTTTAAAGCGCTTTCTATTCTTTCCCAGAGAAGAACACTACTATGACCACAAAGCTCACATTATTTGTTCTAGTAGAAAACTATTCCACTGTAAAGATTTTTTCCGAATTTTTTTTCCATTTATCACAAGGAAGTATATATAAAATGCTCCTTTTTTTCCAAAAAAAAAAAACAACCAACCCCAAAAAAGAAAGGAAGTACATATTTCAGGTTAATAGGACATTAAATAGTTCACTTGTTGGCGGGGGGGAAAGCATCTTACTGCAAGCTGCAAACTGCAGCAATATTCTATTAGAGGTTGGGTTGGTGGGGTTTTTTTTGTCCCTGTGGGAGATGGGCAGTTTTACGCATTGTACAGATAGGTTAATTAAACAAAGCACATGTATTAAAGACATTTACTCAACACTAAAGCCAAACATAGACCTTTATCATTTTACTATTTCAAGCAACATAGAAAGCTGCATGGATTTCATTTAAACTGATTAGGTATAGATGTAAACTGAAGGAAAAATGCAGTTTACCCCCCAAATCAGTGCACACACAGAAGCGCTATCCTCCAGATTTAACTGGAGCTGACTCTAGCATATCACCATCTCTCATTCATCACTGTCCCACTGATGGAGGTTAACACACCTGCAGATCTTCTGACGGAGCAGTTTATGTACAAGCTTATTCATCTGCTTTAGGCAGGTCAGCTTGGTTATCTCCCAAACCACGTAAGCAAGCTGATTAACCTACTTGGTTAACATACTTAAAACAAGTTCTGGAGTACACACATGAACTGCTCTAACAAAAGGATGCAGGCAGTGACTTACTCCCAGCAACACAGTGACAGCAGAGCTCTCAAACAGTAAAGCCATCGGCGAAACATAGACCTGCGCTACAGTAACAGAATTTACACTGGAATCTGCACCCCTTGAATTAAGATCAGTTAATTGCCTGAAAGTTTATTTGTAGATGAGTTTTCAGAAAACAAAGACATTTTAATAACGTTCATCAGTCTGTAGATTTTTCCTGAAGGAACGAACAGCAATATTAAAATTTATTCATTTATCTAAGAGCACTGAACAGGTAAAATACATTTTCTGGTTAGAAGTACTGAAATTTGCAATTTTGTATTTGACATCTCATGTCTTTTAAATAGTCCTTATAAAATAGAAATGAAACTACTTACTGGTTGCATAGCTCTGGATGTCTAACTAAATTTTGAATGAATTCATTCAGTCCTGCTCTTCTTTGTTTAATAAAATCTAAAAAAAAAGAGAAATTTATTAGCATGATCAGTCAGCAAAACAGACTTGCAAAAAAGACTTATTTTCAAATTTAGGTTTTTTTAGGACTTAAACAGCAGTTAAAAAGAGATTGGGTCACAACTGGTTCAGAACAGGATCCTACACATGAAAGTCATGAGCTTAAAACATTCAAGTGAGGCGAGAGAACAAATTTCAGTTTCTCTGCAACACTACTTGAAAATGTAGAAAGCCAGGTGGATTAAAATTGCACCGAAGTGCTTCAAGAACAGTGTGTAACCACAGTGGGCTAACCTGTGCAGCCTTCATTGCATGGGTGAGCCCTTCAGGACATGATTGTGCTCAAAAAAACCACCAACCCAAAAAAACCACAGGCAAAACTTGACATCAGTTGCTCAAGTCTTTACACGAACAGTCCCACCAAGCAGTATATTTCCATAATATATGTATGGCAGTGGGAAAGTTGCACAATTCATCCTGCCAGCAGGCACTCAGATGTAACCATTGATGATAACTAAATAAAATGCTTTTCTTTCTGTTTTGGACATTGTCTCTAACATAAAAAAAAATAAATTTAAAACCCTCAGAATCTCCACCCTCATCCAAAGATTAACTTTTCTTTAGCAGTATGGAAAGATACACAAGGGATCTGAAATAGAAAGAGAGCTCTAAGATGAAATAAAGTGTAAAACAGAATAATCTTGTCTATTATTACTCATATCAACAATAATTTGATTGGAAAGAGAACATTCAACTTGTGTATTAATTTTTAAGGTATTCCAATGAATCTATCACATATAGATTACTGACAACTATTAAAATTTTAAATTAAAAATAAATTCAAATTAAAAGCTGTATTTTAAATATTAAGAAAAATCATGTTCATATTGCTTCAAGGATATAACCCCTAAACCCTTGTTAGGGTATTTAATAATCCCAAATTACCGACATCAAACAGGAAGGTAAATTTGCATAAAGATGTTACAGCAGTCACCAACATCAGCAGTTTCAGTATGGTGGATGTACAATGCCATCAGCCACTCCAAGCCTAGAGTCACCCATGTTGTTGAAGATAAAACACCTGCATCATCTCAGCTCAAATGTACTCTGTAATTTTCTAGTTCTGTATTCTGACTGGTTTCTAGGATTTCCCTTTGCCCCATTTTTGCAGTTAAAACAAGACTAATTTTTAAATAACCAGGTGACAAGAAAAACAGAGCATTTAAAATGACAGTGTGTGTTGTGACGGTATTTTTGGTAGATTTTGGGAAAAGGGATATATAAGTTTCCCTCTATTGCACTCCAATGTAGTAGTACAATGCTGCATACCCAAGCATGGATCGACAGAAGTAAAATACCTTTTCAACGTTTGTAAAATATGAGACATTTCAGAAGCGAGTAGAAACATTACATCAAAGCTTCAATAAATCAGTGTTAAGATAAAGAATTATTTAAATAAGCATCATGGCTACATCTCCACCCTGCCCCCCAGCAAGAAACATCTTGAGAACTATTTAATTTCTCATGCTTCAAGGATTTCAGCATAGTTCGCGGAAATTTAAAACAAGTCTGAGGACTTTGGTTTACATATATAGTTTTAATAAAGTTTTAGGGGTTTGTTTTTTCCTTCCCCCACCCCCCCTTCTATTTAAACTCCAGTTTCCTAAATTTGACTGCAAGAAATCCATCTGTACATTTGGCTGTACAGCAGACCAGAATGCATGACATTACTAGGTCTTCAGTCAGTTCTGAAAATTTCAGGGTCAGAGAAAAGGAAAGAAACCAAACCAAAACAAGAAGTCCCTGTAGACACAATACACATACAACTTTTGGAATCATTTACATCTTCATCATAAGAGAACAACAGAGCTTGGATACTTGCATTTGATTATTTTAATAAAAAATAACAGGGAGTTTCATGTCAGAATCCAGATGATTAACTGTAACTGCCAAAAATTAATTTGTTTGAAAGAACTCTAAAAAACCCAAAACAACACACCCCAAGAGTTCAACACCTTTGTTTTTCAGCAAAGGAGAAAATGAAATGCTTGAAACAGGTGCAGGAGGAGGTGAAACTACAAACAGCCTGATCACATCAGCAAGCCAGGGGAGGGTGGGAGGTTCCCAATGACCATCAGGAAAACCCTGAATTAAAAATGGCCTGAATGAAGGGCATAAACACACAGAGCAAAAGCCTGGCCTTCCCACTTGCCTTTTTATTTATTCATTGGTGTGCCACCTAGGTTAATTCAATGCACTTTATAAGTGATTTTTCATTAGTATTTTGATGTGGACAGAGCAATCTTAATTGGGACCTATCACTGCTAACTGGATCACATCATGTTCACATCAAACGGGCTTCTGTAAGTGGAACAACAACAGGAAGAGGTTCATTTTCATCTGAACTGTACAGGGAAGCACATTTAGATACAGAGAGTTCAAACGCATTCCAAGATAANGTCTGGGTTTTGAGTTTTGCTTTTACAGAAGAGAGATTACACCTGACAGTTCAGAATCTCTCATAATCCCGAATACGGGAGGGTTGGGAGGACTTATAGCCTTCAGCACAAGAGAGGCACTGGGCCACTAAGCAACACTTTGCTCACGATCACAAGGCAGAATAACTACCTACGCTAGTTCCTGTTCTTGACTGAAGCATGACTAAACTTTGGTTTAGTCACTGTTTTGAGGACTGGTGTAAAACTCATCTAAGATAGCTTCTTGTGGGCTGAAATAGATCAATTTTCATATAAAGAAACTGACAAAATGAGTAACAAGATAACAACTTACCGGGATCAAAATTATCTCCAAATATTCTTTTAGCTGGAATCTTCAGGTTCATGGTGGGAAATTGCTTCTTTAGCTGAAAACAAAACACATACAATTGGATTGTGCTTAGACATCAAAGTACCTAGAAATAATTGCATTTTGCTTATTTTCCGATGAACAGGTTGAACATCTGATTATTAGTAATTCTGGTCCTCTCTGCCACCTTCTCTACTCATACACTTGGGGAAAAAAACAAGCCCAAAACAATCTGTACTCAGCTTGTTTGCACCAGTCATACCCTTTTAAATTCAAATGCCATCTCACTTTAGAAAGCTACGGACTATTGCAGCTATCTTCTACAATATTGTCAAAATGATTTTCCACTTGCCCCAAATTAAAAAACGTAGGCTAGAATTTCAATGTTGGTTTTATTCTCCTCATTACTTCCTTCCTCCCTCAATTCTCTCTCTCAGGTTTGTTTTTTTCTTGCTTGCACAGAAGTGTATGCATGAGGTTTAAGATGGGTTGGCGATACAAGCCTCTGGGTTTTGCTCAAGCAACATTGTTAAAAGCTTTAGAAACCACAGGTGGCCTACCCCTAAGTCAAAATTGTAAATAGATGAACAGCCTGTTTTACAATGCTGCATTTGATTATATTCTACACTTGATAAACTGACCAGAATGTTGTATACAAAAGCACCGAATTTACCAAAAATAAGATCACATGAGCCAAGCCTTGATTACATTTGCTTCTTCAAGCACTCCAGAAGAGCAATCTTACTCTCATCCTCTTTAAGAGAATAATTTTCTAATACTGGCAATTCTTCTTTCCTTAGAAACATCAGTATCTTTTCCAGTTAGCAGCACGAGTTCTTTTTGATGTACTATACTATATGAGTTACACCAAATATAAACTGGACTAAATGCCCTCCTGCTTACACTTTCCCAGGACCTCCACCTCTACGTGCATTAGAAAGACCAGCGCTGAACAAATTTCAGCAGAACAATGCTAACCTGCTTGGCAAGAGAATGTGGCAAAGGGAACCCAATCACCAACAGTCACTCTGCAGGTATCGAGAAGGGGATACTTTGTTTTTTCACATTGCTTGCAAGTCTACCCCAAGATGCAGGCAAAGCATAGTGTGGTATACCCAGGCTAACTTCATCTCAGACCTTGTAAGACAGCTCCAAGCTCATTGCCTGCCATTTGCATACCATCGCCACACACAAATCCACGTGCAGCGAGGCAGAAGGCAGTAAAGCCTGACTACTTGCAATGGAAGGGAAATGGAGGCACAGATAAGCAGCTGGTAATCTTTTCTTGTAGGGATCACAGGGGAATTATTTCTCCTTTTTGTTAAAGCAAAAATAGTGGGGTCTAAACATGAAGAACTGGAGAAAAGTATGGACATCGGGCACATCGAAGACTTCACATCTGAGCAAGTATTTGCCCCACTTGCCCACTATGTAAAAGGGGCAAAATCCTCTTCTAGCAACAAACCCAAGATATCCATACTTAGTTGGTGAAGAGGCCTATTTTATTTGGACCACTGCCACAAAATTTGGCCATGAAACTGCAGGTAGGAATTGTCATGACTGATTTACCAGAAAGTTTATATTAAGAAACAAGGATTTGTTCACTGCTTTCAGTACTTCAAAGTAAAACCCTTATTTTAAGAGAAATTTATCTATCTAGATGTTCTAAGTTTTGCAGTGATTTTTACCATCACGAACAAATGCACATTCCAGATGTTTTGACAACCAGTAAATTGGAAGTCTCTCTCCTTACATTATGATCCCAAGCAACAATTAAAAAAGTGACAAATAAGTGGATTTTGAGTTTGAAATTCAAACAAACCAAAGTTTTAAAAAAACACCCTGTCATTTTCTTTAAACAGGCTCCTATGGTTATTGAATGCTGAGTCAAACTCAACATTGAGGGAATTAACTCAAACGGTAACGCTGCAAACAAGTGTTACTCTGTGCTATTCTGGCATGACTTCATAGCTTGCCTTTTCCTTACCGTATTGTAGAGTTTATCAAACTCTGCATACCGTCTGAAGACAAACCATTCATTTCTGCCAACAGAGACCAACACTTTGTAAACCTGTAGTAACAAAAGTAAAGTTATTGCCAACAGCAAAGCTTAATAAAACCTCCCAGGTTTAATCCTGTGGTGGAAATAAGGGCAGGTTGCTAAATGTATTGTGTAAACATACTTGTTGAGCTATATATTTCTTACAGCTAAGTCACACAGGCATCAAGACAAATGATTAAAAGAACAATTAAGAGTCTGGTATTTTACAGGATTTTTTTTTTTTTTTAACACCAGGTAAGCAAAAACTAACACCAAATCCAATTTAATGGAGTTTCATAAATTACTTTATATCCAACAAAAACTCCTGGCCATCAGATAGCAGTCTATAAAAATTTGCTATGAAATTTGCTAACACGTTGATAATACACAATAAAGACTAATATTGAGGAAGTAAAGCATTTAAAGACTGAAGACTGCCTTCACCAAAACCTAAAGAGAAAGCACATATGGAAGACAGTTACAAGGAAAACTGTTCCTTGCAACATCTTGAATACATATTATAGTCAAGATCCTGGCAGATGGTTGGGGATGTAGACACAATTGTTCCGGGGGGAAAAAATGCTGCAGTGGCTGAAATACAGCAGAGGCTACATAATACATAGCACTGGGATCAAAGGAGGTGTAACTGGAACCTGCTGCACAGTTCCGACCATTCAAATCCCACGGCAGCACAGGACTCCAGTAACTAGACAGATTGTCAATCTTAGGGCTACAAAGATGATGAGGGGACTGGAACATCTTTCTTATGAAGAAAGGCTGAGGGAATTGGGTCTTTTTAGTCTGCAGAAGAGAAGACTCAGGGGGGATCTTATCGATGCTTATAAATACTTAAACGGAGGGTGCCAGGAGGATGGGAACAGTCTTTTTTCAGTGGTGCCCAGTGACAGCACAAGAGGTAACGGGCACAAACTTGAACATAGGAAGTTCTATCTAAACATGAGGAGGAACTTCTTTACTTTGAGGGTGGCAGAGCACTGGAACAGGCTGCCCAGAGAGGTTGTGGAGTCTCCCACTGGAGACATTCAAAATCCACCTGGACGCTGTCCTGTGCAACCTGCTGTAGGTGACCCTGCTCTGGCAGGGGAGTTGGACTCCAGAGGTCCCTTCCAGCCCTGACCATCCTGTGATTCTGTGAAATAATGTTCCAACACAACATCTTCACTCTCCATGACTGCATGGCAGATCAGTGCCAACAAGCTTAAGAAGCAGGTCATGGACAACTTCTTAAATTAGCAGGGCAAAACTGCAAAGTGCACAGACAAGCATAACTTAGGATACAAGAGAATATTCACCTCCTTGGCAACCTCAAAATTAAAACAGTTTTGTTCTCAAAGGAGCTAGCTGTAGAACAATGACAAAGTCATTGTTTTTACATAAGAGCACATTAAAAACCATATGAGGTCACCCAGTTCACACCATCACCAAAGCTCTTGCATACCCAACAAAGGAGAAACTGCAAGTTCAACAGTTATGGAAGCACTCAATGGTAAGAACACATATGATACCTACAAACTATTTGGTAAAACCCAAACCCATAACATGTCTTTGGGCTGTATTACTACTCTCAGCTACACCTATGTAATGATTTAGAGAGCTGCAAAGCCTGTTTCTAGGAAGCAGGGGAGAGGGGGGAGAGAAATCTAGCCTTACTTACCTTTCAAATCTAATTACTCCTAAGCCAAAACTAGTCTTAGAAAACTCCTAAAATATGCATCCACGCCTTGTAATATGTGGATAAATAATACAAAGCTTTAAGAAAGCAAAAAAAAAAAAGAAACAGAGTTCCTGAAAATATCACCACTACAATCACCACCATAAACTGTCTTCCCAGATACAGACAGGATAGAGTCCAGCTATTTCTGGATGTGATAGACTCCTTCATAAAAGTAGTCACTGAAATTAAAAAGCTTCAACTCTGTTTTGGTAGCTCATGCTTCTGCATTGAATATTCAATTTGTATTTAACAAAGATGAGTAAAAAGGTAGGCTGTTTTCCAATTTCAAGAGAGCAAGCATTCAGGAAGTAAGGAAAATATTTATTAAGTGTCAACAAAATTAAAAAAACAACTCCACAATTTCCACAGGGCTGGGGATTAGTATTATACATCACAGATCTGAGACAAAGCTTCCAGATTTAATCAGACAAACAGCACCCTTCCAAGAGATTTCTTAAAAAGCCTGTACACGATGGGGGCGTGAAGAGAGACAAGAACAGGTCAGAAGAGAAATTGAAGCCCTAGACATCGAACAGCACAGGGATAAAAGTGAAAAATCCAAAACAAAGCTATTTGGCAAAACAGGCAAAAGAATAGCCCACAAAGCAGCAAGGACAAAATAGCAATTAATATAGCCTAGATACAGTCCAAAACAAGCAAGTATTTTGATTTTTTTATGAAGGAAGTGAACGCTGCATCTTTAGAAAAAGGCAGCACAGTGAACTAGAGTGGATATACATAGAGACCAGTTACCATGAATTAAGTGGAAGCAAAAAAGCTTCCCCATCAGAACGCCCGAAAAATTTATATGAAATTATTTGTCAAGAAAAAAATATTGGTAGTGAATATATAAAATGTATGCAGTATTTAACAAAAATGAATCAAGTATTCAATAAAAGGTTATGAAAATGCTCAGGAAGAATGAAGAGTTCATTTCCAAAGACAAAACTGTAAAGCTTGACTTATTCATCAGGATGAGGACCGCACAGACACATGATTGTTTTTAAAAACGCTTCATCAGGGCAAGTGCGAGGGGGGGCGGAAAGAAGAGTTAGTAAAAGCTAAGTTGCACACACTTGTCTTGTTTCCATGCCAGCATTAAGTGAGCCACTGTAAGGTTTGAGCTGGAATTCATAGTTTGTATTCAGACCAGTAAGATTCTAGAATAGTCTCAGAAGCAGTAGTGATATATACTGTAAGCGACAGTAAGGTGAAGATTATACAAAACAGTCACCTGCAGTCTTTCCTAGCCTTTATCACTTTAACCGTAATGTTCTAACTGCTCTTTGTGGAAATGGCACTAAGATTGCCATCAGAAACAGACAGCTATATCTACCACCAATTTCAAATACTCCCCCTCACACCCTCCTCTCACTCCCCACCAAAAGTAGGACTGACAGGCTCCAGTCATTACAACACGGCTACAGAAGAGGAGACACAGTAAAAGCACTGACAGACACGTGCTGGAATTCACAGTTGCTACCATGAAGTTTAGTATGACCCTCACTTCTGTTATCAAATCCTAAAATATATGTGATAATACTCAAAAGCTTGGTTGTGAAAAGCAGTTCTTGTCAAGCTGCTAATTATTCCCTGATGCAGAAAGCAGAAGTCACCAAGACAAAGTGTACCTCCACACAGTGCAAGCTGGGTTGGATTCCTTTTCCCGCTTCCTCAATCCCCAATTTCTGAAGTTTCCTACTCTTGCTTGTACAGCTTCCTAAAGGGCGTGGCCAAAGAAAGTGCCTTTAAGCTGCTGTCAAACAGATCTTCAGGTAAAATGACGTGGAAATCACAAACGTACCACACTGGCACATTTTAACAGCAGAACTGCCAGCACTGTGACAATAAAACAAATCCGTTTTGCTCAAATTTAGGCTTTCATGAAGTTTTTCCTGCTCATTTGCGCTTCACATGCATGCAGCACTTTAAACTACCAGTAAAGTTCTCTTTCGCTTGGTCCTTTTACCAGCACATTCCTTCCCCAAATTACATCTTGATAAACTTGTAGAATCAAACAGCATTCTTCTTTTCCAAGGAAGGGAGGTGAAGAGGAAAGGCAGATATATAATAACTCAAAGTAAATCTTTGTTTTATTGTGTTTTTCAGACAACAGCTTTGTCTAAGGGTGTTTGCATTCCACATCTGAAGAGTGACTAATCCACTCAAAAAAAAAANAAAAAAGCCTAGAGGAAGTTGCACAAGAGCAATGAAATAGCATCATAATACTTCCTTTAAAAAGCTCAAACTTTCTTTATATCCTAGAATAAGTATAAGCAAAACAAAAATCCATGCCTCACTACTTTATTTTTCAGTATGCAATGCAAAGAGTTTCCCCACAGAATAGCAAGTCAAATTGGGAGGCCAAAAAAAGGAAGAGGGAGGGGAATGACAAGGAGTGGAAATGGGAACAGGATAGGAAAAAAATCATAGGCATTAGAATCAGAAAACAGGAAGGAAGACAGAAAAAAGGTCTTTCAAAAATTTGATTTTTTTTTTCTCTTACACACAAAAATATAAATAATAGGATATCTATGAAAAAAATAGCCATTTAAAAAAAAAACAAACAAAACCCAAAACACAGACAAAAAAACCCAATCAAAAAATCACATTTTATTCCTTTACACAATAAATGTTTCCATGAAAAATCACATAGGATACCAAATCTTATTCTGATTTGGTACCAAAATGTTATCCCTGCATTTGGATACTTACATACTTTATATGAGAAAATGCTGGTATTTGGGGGTAAAAATACCAGAAATTTGTAAAGTCAAATTCTTTTCGCAGAAAACACCACAGTTAAACACTGTAAAACATTCACAACTTCTCACACTGGACTATGGCCAGTACTCACAAGAGCAAGTGAACAGATTTTCATAAACCTGTTGAAAATAATACCAAGCCAGCCTACTAGTAAAAAACAGAAAATAGCACTTCTAGGCACTAATAGCCTATACGTTTGCCTACAGTGCTTACACTCTTGCATACTTACAGTAAATCTTTTCTTCTTCTCTCTGTGTTCATCAGAGCTGGGAATGCTAACACTTGGGCAGCTTTCTTTGAGATCCATTGTATGTGTTCTTTTGACAAATTTGTTACAGGACCCTGCTTTAGGTGTTGCAATCAGAAGATATCTTCAGCGGTACTGATCCAAGATATGTAGCTTTTCTTGAGAAAATGTGAATTCCATCATGTAATCTGAAAGCGAACATAAAAGGAAAATTAAGTACAGGAACACTTAACTCACAGTGCTAAAACCTGTGTGACAAGAACTTTTCCTGGCAGGAAATGCACTTTAATATGCACATATACAACCATAATCATTACAATTTTGCAAACTGTTTCATGCTTGTGGTCCTTTGTTGTTTCACTGAAATCACTCATGTTCTCTAAGGACACAAGTGCACCCAAAAATCACTGGATTGTGTAGACATAGTAGAAACAGATTTAGGCCCACTACAGACAATACTTTGAAGGAACAAAGATAGAGCACAGAGAAGTAATTAAAGATGACAACCTGGTTATCAGACATCTGAGAAAAGCCACTAACATGTATATTCAGAACAGTTTATTTCAAAAACAAAGGTTTTCAACTGCATGAGTGTGTACCAGAGGGCATTTCAGATTTGTCAGAACACGCTAAGTGTATTTAATTATCACATCAGAGACTAAAGACAACATGAGAAAGTACAATTTTTCATGTGAGTTTTGGAGAGGGACACAGGTAGCATCATGTGTCTGTCTGAATGTTTACTTTCTCTATCCTCTCTTCCCCTATATTTGACATAATTTGTGTTCAGCAGAATAGTAAGGTTGTCCACTCCCTTCAGTAGAACAGTTCGCTTCCTTGCAAAACTTCAGAAGGGCACAAGAGGAGAGGATAAAGCCATCAAAAAGGCAGAGAGCTTAGCACAGTGCCTCTTCACTCACTAAGGGACAGTATTCTCCACACCTGCCTTAAGCACAAGCAAATTGTTTACTGGACTCAAATGCAAAGAACAGGAACTTCAGCACTGCCTAAGAGCAGCTGAAATTAACACTACATAGCTACAACCCTCTGTTCAGGCCTGCAGTCATCTGAAGTGTTTTAGGGAATGCAGCTCAGCTTTTAGAACACTATGTGTCTGACAAACTTACAAACATGAGAAAATTTTTTTTAGAAATAGGAGACCTCAGTTCTCTTCAAAACACCCAGAGGAAAAAGGAGCGCCTAGTTCAACATTTAACTCCCTATTTTCTTTAAACAAGGAAGTATAAAAGTGAACTGTATATTTCATATCATAAATTTCCAAAAAGCACAAACTAATCCAGCGCAATTCTGCTATTAGAGAGACACCCATATTTATGTTGGCACAAAGGCCAAAGCCCTTGGAATCCAGTGAAAAGACTTGTTCTTGATACCCAACTAGTCTCAGTCAGTCAATTGACTATTTTTCTTGTTCTCAAAAGCCAGACCATCTCCCTGGTTCAAACTTTATGTTATTATTCCTTCTGTAGCCATTTTTCAAAGATATATCTGGTGACTTTAAACAAAAAGGAGCTTTTGAAACCACTGTAATCACAGCTAAGTGATAGATCATCCATACTGCAAGATATTCGGAGAATTATTTTTAGTTACATCTGCATTTACCTTAATTTGATTGTTCCCTACTCCACTGATCAGGTCATTACAAGGTTGGGCAGGGTTAAGATTCCCCCCGCCTTTATTTGACTACAACACAGCTCATCTAAGCCAGTTACATGGACTTTGAGTTTCAAATTGGTTTCTCTTTTCCTTTGGCAAGCCACTGTAAAAAGCTTTATTACAATAAGGCACTGTTCCTATTTTCCACAATTTTATACTGGCATGGGATAACGACTGTTATTCACCCATTGCCACATACTAAAATTAAGATCTAAAGGTTAACTGTGCTCTTCTCTATCATAAGAGGTCCACTAAAATAGTCAATAGGCACCACTTTCAGTAAGTGTTCCACTAAACTTAGACTTTACTAAGCACTTATGTCAATCTTTAGCCACTTCAGGTCTAGTGCCAGGAACTGAGCACAAGTCCCTGTGTTTATCTGTCTTCCTGCTCATCACAGAAAAACAAGTAAAGCTTTAAAACTGATTAGATGTTCCCTGACTAATATCACTCACCATCTTTCTCCTCCTGTAAACTGACATTCATTACAAAAGTTCTTAACACGCTTGCACTCATTCTCACAATATAGGCCGTAGTTCTCTCATCCCTTTCATTTTTTATTCGTGGTGTCATAGTTTTAAATACCAGTACAGGAGCAGTATGGATTAAGAGCTGTAGTCCAAAGAATATCACTTGGAAGACCGAGCTTTATTTCAGATTTGAAGTTGAAAGTTCTACATAAAACAAAAGGAGGAAGTGTCACCCAGATTAATTCAGGAAGAGTTTATTCATCTTACTGGGGAGAAAAAGAATAAATCATCCGAGAAGCTGAACATTGCAGTTTCATATTTCTCTCTTCAAATTGTCTGGAAGATCACTGGCTGTGACTACTTTCTTTCCCTGAGGCATCTCCTCTGAGTTGTGCCTGGGTCACCAACATTAAGCTGAACTGACAAACTTGGAAGAAATGCATTTTCAGTTTGCCACTAAGCTCCAGAGGATCAGAGCGTTCTTTCAATTTCTATTTGCCATGAGCATATCAGCTCTTGAGAGCTTCTTATATCTGAACTGTAGGTCTGACTGTAGAAATACAAATAGATTTCCCTTAATCTTTGCCATGCTGTAGTTTAGGAACACAGCTGTAGTTTTAGTAGCAGGTAAAACCACTAATGCTGTGATAACGACATGAAGTAATAACTGAGAGCAAACCGTAGAGATGTATTTTCATCCACAGCTTGAAAAGTGCAAACTGCAGCGTCTTGAGGGTTGCCAGATTGGAGCGAATTTAACAGATGCTGTCAATTGAAAAGTCTCTGCCTCTGGTTATAGCTTTTCCTGTTAACTAAGAAGTATCCTCTGGCCTCAACTTTGATAACAGGCACAAAGGAGAAGCAACTTTAGAAAACCAGATAGCAAAATAAATACCCCTTAAATCACACCTGGGCACTAGTGAAAGAACATGTAGGTAATGCAAGGCAGGTTAACACTGGGACTAGTGCTGTCCAGAAACAGCTAAAACTTGTAAGTTGCTGCAGTATCTAGGCCTGGAACAGGGAAAGGCACAGACAAATGCATTAGAGGAGAACAGAAGTCACAGCATCCTCCTGGCAAAGTTTCAAGCCTATCAACAGCTACACTGTTCATTCTCTCCATGATGGCTGTCAAAAAGCATGCAGTATTTTCACTGTTTCCTGCAGGAAGCAACAACAATGTCAAATTTCAGGCTGACCCTTGCCTCTGGTGAAGTAAGAGCATGGCAATAACAGAACCCTGACACTATGAGAACATATACAGATCTACTATACTCACAAATGAAGAATTTTCTGAATGCCTCACAATAAAACATTTTGTGCAACCTCCTAATAGCCACATGCAACAGGCAAACATTACATACCTTAGTTACACCCAGCAATCTCCTTTTACTCCTTTCTACACAAGACAAACTCAAATTGTACTACAAAAAGTTTCTGAAGTTTAGTCAGGTTATTTTATTCTGTACTGAAACATTTTCTTTTCTAAATCATAAAGGCCTGAAGATGATACCATTGTATAACCAAAGACCCTTGTTCTGGATGCTTACAAGTCAATATCTGCCAAGAATGATCAAAACTAGATTAGGAAGCCATGTACTCACCTGGTGCCTCCCCAGGTGTAGCCAAATTGCCTTAAATGCCTCTAAGGCCAGTGCAAATCAGCTATCACACTCACTCCAACTCTGTGAGTAACACAAGGGAAGCAGAGACAAGAACAGTCAAAAAAACCCCAGAAGACAATCTCTCTGTGAGCATGCTTGGAAGAATCACCAGGACCCATATGCACCCATTGGAACAGAACAGACATCTCCCTATACACTAATCACCTGCCTAGAAAGACTTACTGTAGGAGTGAGTCACCAGTAAAACCAGCTGATGAAAATCCCACCTGAGTGTCATCCCAATTACAGAAGGAACCTGCATATGCAGAATCAGAAAGCAAGATACAGAAGATAGTCCTATTTCTTGCTATAAACATTGCTCTACTTCCTCTTACTTTAGAGAAAGTATCATCTTTGGCATACTTTTCATCACTTCCTCAGTCTTCTCCACAAATATCCTGATAATGACTCAACATACCACTGGACATTACACAACCCTTGAGAAAGCCAACTTTTTCTCAACTGCTGTATGATGAAATAGAGTGTCCTGCTCTCTTATTACCAGACAAGCAGCTGACACACAGGACATGGGAGACAAGACATTCAGAATCCAATGCAACAGAAATACAGGATGAGGATAACCAGGGACTGTAGAAGTCACATGCTTCAGAAAGAGTCAAAAGCAAAACACAGATTGCTAATCTGTAAAGATGGGTGGCCAGAAGCTGTTGAATAACTAGGTTCTGAAGAAAACACGTTTCACATAGGCCATCCTTTTAAATACCACATGCATACAATTTTTAATACACTAAACATCAGTGTAGACCTCTAGAAATATTACAGCTGAAGAAAAAGGACAGCACTAACCAAAATACTCTGGCCAATCCTTGGCTTACCTCCACACTCCCTTCTAACTACAATTTGAGAGGGGAATTGAGAATTCAGCCATTAGGATAAAGGAAAAAGCCTGCTCCCTGTTTACACACTCACCCACTACCTTGCATTTTTAAAAATCTGTAGTATCAATACTATGGAAAGCAAACCACTACTCTGCAGCAATGTGAGCAAAGTCCAATTCAACTGATGCTTTCTACTTGTAGAAAATGATACCAGGTAAAGTAAAAACTCAACCAAGGGAAAGAAATAAGTAACTCTTTTTTTGTTTCTATCAAATTGACTTTGGAGAAGTCAGGCAAACATTTACTTCCCCCGATTCTACTGTACCCAAGAACATCCCATCTGCCCCACATCCCAAAATAACCTCCATTAAATTACTCTAACTGGCATATAACAAGATTCATGGATTGGACTGGATCTACTTGTCACGTTTATTATATGACAGAACATGAGTTCTTTACTGTGGTAAGCAAACCCTGAGTAGCAAAGTGGGTCTAAAGAACAAATACTGCCAATAATAAAAGGCAACTGTCTTTTAATCCTGAACCTGGGTCCATAATAATTTCATCTTTAGCCTGTGTCCATAGTATCTGGAAAGGTCACTATGTGCCTCAGATGGTATGCCTTACACAAACAGCAGAGTACATAAAAAAAAAAATTAAAAAAATCAACTTTGCATTACACTTGCTACCTGCACATTTCTTGGCCTGCTTCCTCGGCCTGCCTACACACCAGGTCCAATTAAAGTTAAATGTAGACGCCTAAGGATAGCACAGATCAAAAGCTGCAGCAACAGCACTGTAAGCTACTTTCAATAGGTCCTACAGACAGCTGGTACCAGCCACTTGCAACATAGTCAGTCCTACATAAGAGGGCAGTCAGGCTTCAGTAAACACAAAGCAAATAATCCCAGCCTCACTTTGCCCTCTTGATGCAGATTAAGCGAGAGAACCCTAAATTCCAGTTCCATATATACTGCGCATTTTTTTACATGACCTTCAACAGAAGTCACAAACTGTTCTCCCACTGTTTCACTACATAAACACAGGAGAATTCTGAACTATTTAAGACTGATGTTATCACTAATGCATCGAACACGGAGAGTTACTGGATTTTATGTACTACAATTGGCAAAAGGATAGAATCCATGCAGCCAAATACATCTGGATTTTAAAACAATTAAATATGTAAATCCAAGCTACAGTTCAGAATCCAGAAAACACACTTTTGAAGTCTGTGCTCTACAGAATTCACAGCTGCCTAAAACCATAAAACTGTTGGATAATGAAAAGGCAACAACTTAAATATCGGAATATAACGGGCAAGTAAGAGAAAGAGCCTTTAGCAATATCCAAATTGCATGCCCAGTTCACCGCCACTTGATTTCTCATGTTGCATGAGTGCAACTACAGCTAGTATTTTAATGTCCATTCTTCAAGGACAGTTTACAAACTCCTGCAGGTAAGAGCATACGTTGACCTCTCACATATTTCAGTGCTGCACAGAGAATAAGGAGGTATTTCAATTCCGTAAAAATTCACAGAACAGCTGTTTATGTACATATAACAGAATTCCCTGCAGTAACATCAGATGTGGTGAAGCTGTAATTTACAATCAAAGGTGGGAATTGAGGTTGGAAAGCAATTCTAACACAATTCATCATCATCACATAACCACTAGTGACTACTTCAGCTTTAAAATTATCAAGACTGTTAAGACAACCAGCACTTCTCACTGACACGTGCAAGTTAAACACGCTGTATTTCTGACCTAAACAAGTGTCTCAAAATATCTTTTAAGAGACAGGTCCATTTTTTAGCTTTATTAGAAATAACATGAATGGTGACTACCTTGACAACATTAACAGTGAACTTTCCACAATGCTTTCCAAAAGCGAGTAACATTTTTTCCTGAAATCTAAAGTATCTCAAAGCCGTCAGGAAAACTCTCCTCCATACACACCTTCCTTTTTTAATCATTAGCTCATATTACAGTCATTGAAGAGATTCATGTGCAGGTGAAGACCAAAAAAAATTAAAAAAAAATAATCCAAACTATACTTAGACACTCAGACTGAAGGACCACTAACATTACAACGTTAAAAGAACCCAAATTGGAATAACAGCAGCTTTTAAAAATACAGATTCATTCTGTGCGAGTCTATAAACATACTTTATGTATGTTTGAAAGGACTGGTAAAAAAAGCTTAGCTACAAGAATACTGCAGCAAGTGATATTCACAGAAATTTTCGGTGCCAAGTAACTGGAAGAATCATAACAGCGTTCAAATGACATTACTGCTTTGAAACGAAATGCACTACTAGCACAAAAACGTATCTTAAGTTTGAAGAGGAATAAGAAATGAACATTCCATACTGCAAAATTACTGCACATTTAGAAGCAGAACAGTTACACCTTTAAGAGCCGCCAGAGAAGAAAAACTCACATAAATATTAAAAACAAAACAAAACAAAAGACGAGCTGTCAAAACAGCTTTAGCCTTACTACTTTACAACTGCCTTTTAATTAACCTCCACAAAATTAAGCTCCTCCAGGGTACCTGCATGCCTTGACCTCGGTGCTACCCACCCCCCCTTCGGGTTCGCCGCCCTCCCCCAAAACACCGGCTACCACCTGGCTGCAAACCGCCCGGAGGACCAGGAGCCGCCTCTTCCCAGAGTCACCCGAATCGCGCCCCTCCGACATGTCCCCCGGCTCCAGCAAGTACGAGGGACCCGCACCCACCGGCCCCGCTCGGGAACGAAACCACACCGCTCACCTCCACCCCGACGACTATTCTTCGGGCTCCCCCAATTCTCTAGGAAGTTACAAGTTTCTCACATTCCCGGTACAGCGGCGCCACCCGGTTGTGTGTGTCCATCCACCCC
>VUYV01000173.1:290019-316152 GCA_008711295.1 Anarhynchus alexandrinus | reverse complement strand
CCCCCCCCCTCCACCCGCTCCCTCCGCCCGCCCACGCACCCCACACGTGCGGCAGCCGCTCCGTGGGGAGGGGGAAGACGGAACATTAACCCCCCAATTAACACTCTCTGAGGGAAAATGAGTGCGGGGCCGTGGCGTGTGGAGGCCACCGAACTGCCCCGGCCCACCCACGGACGCCCCCGCGGCGCCAGGCCGCCCGCCGGCCAGCCTAGCCCTCAGACCGCCGGCCCGGAGCTGTAGGCCGGGGGTCGGTAGGCGAGGTTCCTCCCTCCCCACCCCCNCTTTTTTAATTGAAAGTTCCCACTTTCCCCCGTCCCCCCACGCAGCCCCCCTGGGACACTCCCGCTTCGCCTGGGCGGCTCCACACAGAAACTGTGGAAAATCGGCAGTGTCAGGGCTTTGGGGTTTTTTTAGATTATTTTTACCAGAGTGGCAGCTTTGCCACTTTGTGATAAAAATAATCTAAAAAGACCCTCAAACCCAAAAACCCTGCACAGAAGAGGGGTTTCAGGGCATTTAGGGGTGCCCCTAGTGCACGCACAAGGCCGTCATTAAAACAACTGGCTGCTGCAATGGAAGGTCTCCCCCTTCTTCTGTACGTGCAGAAGTCGTAACGCAGAAAAACGCGGCAGGTTTGTGTAATGTCCAGCGGTATGCAGGGGCAACCATTTCTGCAGCCTCGGAAATTAGGAGAGTGAGTTTTAATCCCTGCAGTTAAAACTCGGCTAGACCTCTTAACAAAGTGTAACTTCGGTAAGTTTTTCCCTGAGCAGACTGAGGCTGTAAAACAGTTATAAAAATATAAATTCCACGAAAAAAACGCTATCAATGGCAGAATCACTTCCTCTGTATTTCGTTAACTAGATCTAAAAGTGCAGGACAGCCAGGAGCCAGTGTGGTTTCAGTTTAACAAAACAGACCACCGCACCCGTTAAGTTAAAACCTTGTGTTTATTCAGGAACTGCTCGATAGCTGTCCATTGAGGATCTGCTCATTATCTGTTCATCCGTATGATGAACATACATGGCTCTAAACGTGTATGTTCATCGTTCAGACAAGGCGTAAGAGGCGAAGAACCTACAATGCAAACGGCAGCACTCAGGATGAGGTAAAAGCCTACGCCATTTTAGCTTCCTCCGTAGAAATACCTGAAATGATTCTCCGGTTTTCAACTGCTGTGTAAAGAATGACTAAGTGTGAAAACACCATGGCCCGTTCCACTGTCTTAACTGCTGTAACACCTAGAAGCCCCCAAAACCCCACAGGTTTTCATCAGGAAATTGTTCGATTGATTACGGAGAAGCCCCATGTTCTACAAGCGTGTCTTCACAAGACTCGTACTTGGGCCTGACGAGACATGAGCGATGCTCATTTCAACAGTCACAGGTATTGGCAAGTATCTGGCAAACAGCAATTTGGGAGATCCTGTTTCTGAACACTCCTGCCACAGAAGTATTTCTGCATAATACTACACTCATGTGTCAGACACTGACAGTCATCCAAGCGCTCTCCAAAAACAAAACAGAGAAGCAGCCTGGCATTATTTAAAACAGGCCAGTGTTTGGATTACTGTGTTGTAACTGCACACACACAGGCTACAAGTCCACTGGGTCACAAGCTTCCATTTCAGTACAATCTGCACAGGAAGAAACGAGGAATTCTCCCATCCTAACCTGCCCTTTCCTGATTTTGGAGTTTTGGTATTTCGGGTGGGCACTGCTAAATCCAGAGACTGCCATGGTAGCAACAGCCGCCCTTTGCCTGTTCAGATCGGGCAAGGTATTTTTGCCTTGCATTCATAGAAAGGTTTTAAAGACACTTTGTTAACACTTCTCCTTGTGAACCCCAGAGCAGAACACTTGTGAACTTCAGTCAGAATAACCTGTTGGCAAATAATTTAATCAGGTAATTTGTATTCAAGACTTATTTTACTTTACAGTTGTTTGGAAGTGTTCATCTTCTGCCTGGTCGATAGCTTTCAGTTAATCGTTCACTTGTCAGCAGATCAGCTGAATGGAGCCACTGGACTGATTTACAGTAAGCAGAGGGGCCTCAGCCCAGGAAAGCTGAGAAGACAACCCTGGCCTAGAGATAATTTAACTCCACCTACCTGGCCACACAGGCTATGCCCTAAACCTTTGAATAAAGAGCAGCTATTTGTCCTTCCTCACGGTTGCAAACTCCGGGAAGACTGGGCTGTCAACCAGTTAATTTTATGCAGCTCTTTTCACTATTCTGGAGCTGTGCTCAGTCTTAAGTAATTAGAGAGCAGCAACGTGGTACGTATCCTTAAATTGTAATTTACCTGAATGAATTCCACAGCATGTTCATCTATCTAGCGCATCATACCATGCAAAACACTGTTAAGGTCCTAAAATTTAAATAAACCCTAATTTACAGATTTGCTTGATGAGCTTTTAAAGGCTAATATTCTAATGTCAATGTGGATACCTGCTGGTTAATTGCACAGCACACACAAAACCACACAGAAATCAACTTGCCTTTTAAGTGAAGTTAAAGGTCAGCATTCACTCTGGCATTTCTGTCCCCAGGAACTCCCTTGCATTCCCCTTTTATGTTTCCTGGGCAAGTAACACACACAAAGAATCTCACTTCCACTGCTTTGCAGTACTTTGCTTCTAAAGAATGTTACAAATCCACGTACTGTGCTGTCATCCCAACTATTTCAATTCTTTGCTAAAGAATACCAGTGACTGGGTGGCAGGGGTGGAAAAGAAGAAAAAGGGGAAGAGAAATGAAGGACCCATCTCAACCCAAATGCAAGAGGTCACAGAAATGCAGGGTACCTTTGACGTGTTTCTCCAAGCCCAGTATGAGCAGGTAGCAATAATCTGAACTATTAGGTTCGTGGAATTATACAGACAAAAACACAGTATAAAAAATGTTGCAAGACAAAGACAAGCAGGAATGCAGACAACTTGTTTAAACATAGCCAGGAGCTTTGCTAGTGAACACTGTTCTGTATGTATATTCTGTAGTACTCTAGTATATATTCAAATATTTACACAACATGCACAGCCCAAACCACTTGACAAGCGTAGTCCAGTATTTTTAGTTATTGCTAAAACACGGTGGGTCAATTGAGTAATACCTCAAAATCATTACCTTACTATCAGCTTCAAACACCAACACCACAGCTTTCGGTTTCAGTTCCTACATCTTCAAAGGAGTATCTTAGCCTATCACTTTTAACACCAAGCTTTCTATCCTACCCCCTCACGCTCAGGGACAACACAACCTCCTTGCCCCAGAACAGACTGCTGATAGTCATCAGGTTCAGACACTAAGATGAGATGGTGTTTGGAATCAAAAACTCTTCTGTGACAGTATCTCACATACCAACAACTCCAGTTAGCCCAAATGCATGTCTGTTTAAAGCCCTCCAAAAGGCATTAATGTGACACTGCAATAGATATGATCTTTCAAATAATTATTGTTAGCCTTTAGCCTATAAAGCCCTAAACTGAGACTTCACTCTTGAAACAACTGATGGCCACTGCGCTGACTCTTTTAATCAAAGAACCCAACTCCAAGCAGGTTGTATCCACCTGCACAGCATTGAGCAGTCTGAGGGCACCACCCTTTGGAAAGCCTCAGGCTGCAATGGATGGGCCTCACGATGACACAGGCACAGAAACTCAGGCAAATATTGTCTAACACCTGGGATTCTAGCAGCCACAAAAAAACCCATAAAATGTATGAAGACAGATATCCACCTGCCCTTTTCTATCAATTACTCTCACACTGCTTCCCAGCCTCTTGCTTGACTACACCTAATTAATCCATGTTCATACCCCACTGCCTGTGTAGGAAGAGGACTTTGAAGAGGCTTGGGAATAGGCCAGTTAGGACCAGGCATTCAGCACGGCAAAGCATGACACCCAAAAGTCATGTACTAGAGAAAACAGTCCTCTGGTAGACCCCCTGGACACATAGGATTACCAGAAAGCATGGGCTATCAAGGATACAATCAAGCAAGACGAGTCTCAGCTGAAAGCCTGAGAGTTAAAACTGTGGAAGAAATGCCAGCTGGACAAGATTTAAACCTCACAGCACATGTGCAAGCAACAGTGTCACCAGATAACTGTTCTTTACCAAAGCTGGTTTTGTAACACTTAATGCATGTATGCATATTAACGGTTTTCATTCAACTCATTTTCATAGCTGCGTGCCAGTGCTTATTAGGGAAGCCTGAATAATGGTTCAGTTTTACATGAGCTTCACAGGAGAAATGTTTTTTTTTCCCTACTTTCTCTTTGTACGCTAAATTAACTACAAAATGTCTTCAGATTACAGAGACAGTCTTTCAATTTGAAGGAATGAAATGAATACTTAAAGAGATTGATTTGTAGCGAACATATACTTCAACGCCTTCTCCCAAACAAACCAACCAACCACCTGAAACTACCACAAGCGACTGAAAGATTCATTATTATCTCTTGGCAAAGCATAAGAACTTGGCAAGTAAAAGGAGGCTTCCCAACCCTTAAAGACATTCACCATGAACTGACAGTTTTCCAGCACTCCAGATACAAAGATGATCCATATATTACAAGAGGAGTGTCCTGGACCACAGAGGCTGGTGGAGATCAAAACCAAGATCTGCAATAACACTACACGGAGTCACAGTTAGCATAGCAAACACTACATATCAAAATAATAGAAAACTACAGAAAAACTGTAATAAATTGCATAATTTCACAAACATCATAGAGGATGCAGAACACAGACCAGAAGAACAACAGCAGCACCACATCAATGACAGCATCACATTCCTAGATATAAGGAAGAATTTTTTTACAATGAGAGTGGTGAAACGCTGGCACAGGTTGCCCAGAGAGGTGGTAGATGCCCCATCACTGGAAACATTCAAGGTCAGGTTGGATGGGGCTCTGAGCAACCTGATCTAGTTGAAGATGTCCCTGCTCATTGCAGGGGAGGTGGGACTAGATGACCTTTAAAGGTCCCTTCCAACCCAAACTATTCTATGATTCCATGATCAAAAAAATTCTTCACAGAAGCTAAGAAGAAAACTGGTTTAAATCAATTGAAGCATATACTGAAGATGAATATATGAAGCACATACTGAAGATGAATGCTAGCACATAACCAAGCATTGTTTCAAAAGCAGCAGTGTCGTAAGGAGTTAAGGAAAAATAGGTAATGCTGAAAGATTAAAAAGGCAAGTTTATACCTACCTAGGGGAACGTGTATGCCAAGTACATTGTGGCTTACCTTGGAAAATCAGATTCCCTGCCAATGCTCTTCAGAGCAGTTGCTTTTTTTTGTTAAAAATATATGAAACTCTCAGTAGCTTCAGCAATACATTTACACGCTGGGATGATGAAGCCAACAGCTGAGAGTGTCTCTGAGCAAGAGTAACCGTAGTAAACAGCAAATACTCTCAGTCACACGGAAAAGTCCCACTAACAAGGAATTCAGTGGCACCTCTGTCTTAAGTGCATTGACATTTACACTGGTCAATGCCACAGCACATATATCTGGTCCATCCTAGAAGTGGCAGCTGTACTCTGAATGTTCAGCAGACCTATATGGGACTTCGTAACATCTACAGTCTGATGTAGAACGGCCCTTCTTACTTGTCTGCTGACAAGCCACTCTTACTTGTCTGCTGGGCATCCAGAGCTCCAAAACAAATACAAACAGTTAGGTTCTGTCCTGCTACCACCTCCAGTCAGAGGAAAAGAGGAGGCATCTCTGGAGAAAATTAGACATATGGCATGTTTTACATGTCCCAACTCGGTCCAAGTGCAGCCCTCATTCCTCACACAGTACCAGAGACTTTGCCGAGGGATGCCTCCCTTTCCCCTCACAAAGGACACTTTTATATCCCAGATTTTACTCCACTTCAAAGAATTTTCATTCCCTGAGATGCAGGGATCGCTATATTCTGAGTTGCTTTCTACCAGGCCAGGGATTTCTGGCTGTACTTTATATACTTTGCATTTGGTTATATCGCATATGGTCTTTTACAGAGAGAAGGAATCTGTTTCAAGCAACAACTATAGGCAAATACCCTGTAGAAAAGGGAGTTTATGGACCTGGCCACCACCTCATCGTGGGAAAGTACTTGATACGCATAAAGATCTGGAGGTAGCAAATGGAGCATACTGGGCTGGGTGGTGGTGGGGAGGAAACCCGAGTGATTCATTCCAGAAGAAAAGCTGGAAGGTACCTCAGACATAGCACAGACATCCCTCATCAGCTTGATACCAACCTATAATCCATACCGTAACTAGGTTCACATTTTATCCAAATACACGAATATTAGAGAATGCACATACATGAAAATCAATTTACTGTCACAAGTAAATTACTGTCAGTAAGTCTGCAGGCAACACCAAGTTGGACGGGAGCGTTGACCTGCTTGAGGGTAGGAAGGCTCTACAGAGAGACCTGGACAGGCTGAATCAATGGGCTGAGGCCAATGGTATAAGGTTCAATGAGGCCAAGTACTGGTCCTGCACTTGGGTCACAACAACCCCATGCGGTGCTACAGGCTTGGGGAAGAGTGGCTGGAAAGCTGCCTGGCGGAAAAGGACCTGGGGGTGTTGCTTGACTGTTGGCTGAATATGAGACAGCAGTGTGCCCAGGTGGCCAAGAAGGCCAATAGCATCCTGGCCTGTATCAGGAATAGTGTGGCCAGCAGTCCTAGGGAAGTGATCATCCCCCTGTACTTGACACTGGTGAGGCCCCACCTCGAATACTGTGTTCAGTTTTGGGCCCCTCAGTACAAGAAAGACATTGAGCCACTGGAGCATGTCCAGAGAAGGGCAATGAAGCTGGTGAGGGGTCTCGATCACAAGTCTTATGAGGAGTGGCTGAGGGAACTGGGGTTGTTTAGCCTGGAGAAAAGGAGGCTGAGGGGAGACCTTATCACTCTCTACAACTACCTGAAAGGAGGTTGTAGAGAGGTGGAGGTCAGTCTCTTTTCCCAAGTAACAGGTGATAGGACAAGAGGAAATGGCCTCAAGTTGCGCCAGGGGAGGTTTAGATTGGATATTAGGAAAAAATTCTTCACAGGAAGGGTTATCAACCATTGGAACAAGCTGCCCAGGGAAGTGGTTGAATCACCATCCCTGGAGGTATTTAAAAGATGGGTAGACATGGTATTTAGGGACATAGTGGTGGACTTGGCAGTGCTAGGTTAATGGTTGTACTCAATGATCTTAAAGGTCCATTCCAACCTAGACAATTCTATGACTCTATGATTCCAAGTATTAGACAGGCTTTTAAAAGATGGAAAACAAATTGAAAACATGAAGCCAAGTAAGACCCTGAGTTACGCTTTTTTCCCTTAATGCAACAGTTCTGTTTGTTTACGTTTTGTGATTACTTGAAGCCTCTGAATACTTTCATAAATGTATTTAGGAAAATCAGTTCCTTTTGCACAACACTATGTTGTAACTGACAGCCCTCTGGGTAATTTGATATAGGCAAGCAATTTTTAGTAGAAACTGCATAAATGCATGATGGGATTTCAAGATAAAAAAGCAGCATCAGGCAGTGATATATCTGCATTTTAAATATATGCATCTTTATTTTCCTTATGTCATCCTCCTCAAGTTCTTTATTTCTCAGATACATACTCCAAAATGTATTATTACTGCCATACCAGTCATTTTGGGGTACTTTTTCAGTTAGGGCATGTTGGACAACAAATTTGTTATAAAGCAAACAATGTTAAGATTAGTTTCTAAAAATTCTTTATCATTCAAGGCATTTAAAGTCAATGGTGAAGTGTATATGAACTGTCTGACAAAGACCACTTCTGACCCAAACCCTGCTGTTTATATCCTCTGCAGTTGTCGGTGCTATTGCTGGCAGGGTTCCACCAGGAGATGTCATCCAACTCTAGCCACATCGGTAGGAGAAGCACCACTATCCGAGGGCACATGGACATACACCCGTCTTTATTGCCCACTGGGCCCAGATCTCTTTTTGCCTTGCACCTACCCTCACTCACTCCAAGTGTGCAGTTTGGAGCAGGTACCCAAGTGAAACCTCCACAAACTAGTTCAGCTACCAGAAGCAGAATAATAGTACGAATGCTAAACTCCTGATAGCCCAGGTGACCTTAGTTTTCAGTTATCTTAGAGGTGCACAGTGTAGATACTGCCTCAAGCCACCTCCACTTGCTTATATAAAAGCATGGAAAATCTACATGGGTTCCAAGAAAATGAGGAAAAAGAAGTTCATTGGACCTGACGTATCACCAAATCCTACATGGGTTAATACATACATAACAAAAGGACAAAGATAACTAGCTGCTTTATAGATATATAGCAACTATGTGCTTGATGTCAAATATACAGCTTATTGGTACATGCTAACATGCTCTGGGACTAGTTTCGGCAAACATGCATACAACACAGTAATAAATTACTGCACCGTTAACCACTGTCAAATGAAAGTTATCCAATACAGCTCATAAAGTATAAGTTGCGAAAAAAAACCCCAACTGATAGTACTGTTAAGATCTGCGTTTTGCTCTTAACAAAGACTCTTTGGAATTCAGTTTACAAATACAGTTCTATAAAACAGGTCAAGTATCTGAGTTTGCAGGAGATCTGAGCAGTTTGTGCAGGAAGGTATACCAAAGCTAAGTTAAGTATAAAGGAAAAAAAGCTCTCCAAGTAGTAATTTTGTATGGATGTTTCTTAATTCAGCCTACTGGATCCCAGCTACAGCACGTTCTACTAGAATTGCAAATACAGGCTGGGGTGAACAAACACGCTTTGGTAAACAAGTGCTCTGGCACAGAATGTTATGTAGGTGGGATCTACCCAGAATGTCAAGAGTTCTTCCTCAAATTGTAGAGATGAGCAAGAACATAAGCACCATATTTGCATTTTCAAGCTATTTACTGGTATTCTATTCAAATGAAACTAATCAAGGGCATTGGTTTGGGGTATGTGTCCCCCCTCACAAAAGGCTCACAGCCTTTTTCCAAAATATCAGCATTTTAAAGGCTGCCTAAGATCTACAGAATAGACCAGATTTGTGTTTGCTATTCTATTAATACTTCTAACAAACTGTTTATGTCAAAAGACACATGCACTCCACTAGAGCACTGTTACGCACCAATCTGGAGTAGAAAAAAGGTAGCAACAATTAAAAAACCCCATTATCAGAGCAAGAAGCCATATCTCGTAACCCAAAAAGGACAAAGATTTAAGTAAAATATTTTAAGAGTTTATTATTTGCTCTCCTTATTTTGTTTACTTGTTTATCGAGCCGTTTCCTCATGTTGGCCAGATGCCCAACTTATTTCCGACCCACAGAGAAGATGTATTTCCATCCACCAACTACAGAGACTGGTTTTTGTTCTCCAATAACAAATACTGTCATTTTCAGTCCTGGGTCAGTGTTTTAAGTGTGTATGTGGGTCTGAACTATTAAGTCAGTTTCAGCAATAGATGTATACGAAGATACATCCTGCCCTCTTGTACCAGGTAAAAACCAGTACAACACAGGATGTCCAAGAACAAGCAGGGACAGAGGACAGATGATGAACTTTTGGACTCTACTAAACTAAATTTTTCTTTAACATAGCTTTCTTTTTATAATATGGCAATCTAGCAGAAGACAGCTAATGGAATATTGTAAATCTGAGTGTGAAGCATAAGCATCAATTAAATAAATCCCTCTAATCTCGATATTATCTCAAGACCACTGTTCCATTATGCAGTTTTAAAAAGGAACATGGCAGTATTTAATTTTTCAGTTCAGCAATTTTTTGATGCTAGCTATTATGGTGTTAGGTGGCAAGGACCACAGGCAACAAGGAAAGATACCGTAGGTTACACCATGGAACATGAATACTAAGTAGGAAAAGTTATGACAAAATCGTATCTATTGACATTTAGCTTTCGTGTACATACAGCCATTTAAAAGGGACAATAAGAACCAGATTATTTAAAAGACATGGTATTTTCTTGCAGTCATTGTTCAAATTAGTCAACTGTTTCATACAAAAATGTTCCTGCACACAAATGGAAGCTACTCTGTTTTCTTTCTATAAGGCATAAGATCAAGAATAAGTCTTATTCCAACTACAGTTTTCTCCAACAATGCTGTACAAATTAAAGTAATTTTTGTAGATGACAGCGCAATTTTAAGCTTGCATAAGAACACAAAAGAGCACAATGCCAAAGTTTTCTAATTACATGGCAATCTTTGTGTCAACCTGATTCATTAAATGTTTTTATAAATCTTCAAATTAAGCAAAGAAAAAATTTTGTTCTAGAAAGAAGGTAAAGAATTTTGTAAAGCCATGAGAACTCAAGGTGTTGTATATCTCATGAACTGAAGCATTTGATAAATACATTGTTACTGCATTGGTAGTAAAATATGGGAGCTGTACAGAATCTGTACAATGATCAGGAAATGACTAATAATTGAACTCTGTTGGGATGCAATTGCAACGGTGATGAGGATACCCAAACTGGAATATGCACGACACTAACAGATGCGAGTAGGAGCAGTGTTGGAGAAGGATGCTAATATCTTCCACTCTTGGATTAACTAATGAAAATTTAACTTCAATCTGAAGCAGATACCACGTAAGTGCTCAAAAATCTCTCTGTGCTGCACTAGTTCTGTTTCCCCTCAGGTTTGGGATGAGTCACTAGCAGGTTTCTACACCAAATTGCTTCCGATTCAAATGTACCTTTCATTTATATAAAAACTGTTGCGGTAACAGCCCTTCAAAATACCCACTTCAGGAATAATGTTTCATCGTTCACCTTTATATAACTGCGGTTCTCCTAGGCCTACGCTGCTCATTTTTCTTCTTTGTTTGCCACCTATTTATGCCTACCTGCACACAGTCGTTAGCACACCAGAACTGCAGGGAACGCCTGCGCTGCTGTCCAAGGGGTCTTCACCACGTACCTCCATTAAAATAAAGTTGGGGTAATTACAGGTATATTCATTCCTTCACCCATCTGCCTCCACTGATTTATTCAGAAGTGTCTTCACAATCAGAAAATACAAGCACTGTTTCTTTCTCACTCTTAGGCGAATAATGCCTAATTTTGAGAAGAGAAATGCGGAAGTACTGAGGACAAAAACATTTTTTACTTAATCCTTTTAAAGTCAGAGCAAGCAAGATGGCTGTTTATACTGCTGATTCCTGGCTCCAGCATTCCTACATGCATAATTGCTCAATAAAGCTTTTCATATACATTTTATTGCATTCACTGTGAACTTGCACAGTTAAACTAGTACCACATTTTAAAATCTGGTTTATGGGAAGGATGCCTCAAGTCACACAAGCCACTTTTATGGAATAATGGAATGACGGTAGAGTTTCTGTCGACTAAGAAAAGGACCAGAGTCGAACAAGACAAAAAGAGAACAAAAACCCCATTAATTTAACACCAAAGAGAAAGACGTTTTGGACATTTCACATAAACGCAAGCTTCAAAGCATTAATATAGTGGGCAGGTGCAGAGTCAAACTACTTGTGTGGATGCTAGAATTGTGGGAGTATGAAAACAGGAAGATGTGAGGATTAGTTATTTAATTTACACAGGATAATATGAAGTCTTGTTTTATTGCATGTCCAGGAAAGTTGAGAGCAAAGCCCATGACTTCCTGTAGTGTCTGGGGGACGGGAGAGGAAAACATGCAGAACCCCCACACTTTTACTTTATAACAACAACAAAAAATTATATGGAGATTTTCTTTTGCAAGGAAAAAAAAAATATACATATACACACAAGCGGGGGGGGAGGCAAATTTACTACGAAGGAAAGTAAATCGGATATTAAAAAAAAGTTATTTCAGAGAATACTTGCCAGTATCTTCTGAACACATAAATCACGGAATTTGTCTTACATTTTAAAAGTTTTCAAGTACTGCTACATAATTTGCCCAGACCTGAAAAGTTATACAGTCAATTTACTGAAGAGCCTTAAAAGGACAATAAGTCTGACACAGGTCTGTGGTTAATTCTGTAGTATGTTGGCACAGAACGTATCACAAATTTGGAAGGAAGTCAGATTAAAGAAAGAAACAAACAAAATCCCAGATATTGGCTAAGGAGAATGAATAAATAAACCAAGGTCTGAATCCCAATAAATCGATTAAGTAGTATTTTCTTTGCCAGTAGCAGCATTTTGCTGGCCAAGACTATTCGGATTCCAATGAACAATAAAATTAAGACCTGCTACATTGTAAAACATGAAAACAGCAATAAAAATGTGCCTGCAACACAGACTCAAAGATTCAACCAAGGCACAAGGAAAGTTTTTGCAGTAGAACTAGGAAGAGATCTCAAGAGTCTTCCAAACTCCCAGTGCGTCTTATTCATTATCCCACACTGGAGGAAGATTACTTGCAAAGTACAACCTTTTTACTCAGCTAGGAAAAAATACTCTACTTCTTACTTTCTTCTAAAACCACCCCAGCCTTAATTCTCTTGCTCCACGTAACACTGATTGCTCATCTGTGTAGAGCAACAGCAGAACCCCCAGGTTACATACAGATGTTTGGAAGACCACTCACCAGCCCCAGCAAGATCGGAGCTCCCCAGGAGTATTGTATGACACATGGTGCATGTGTCAATACGCTCAGTGAATTAGTTTCCTAAAACTAATCTCTAATTAGGTACAAGATAGGAAGTGCTGCAAATCCATTATCATCAAAATCACAGTAAGTCTTACTGGGTGGAGATGTTTGTGCAAGTGGCAGAAAAGGAGACAGAAGCCTAAACAAGCATTTTGTGATCAGGACAAACTGGCAGAGCTTTGCCTCCTTAATTATTATATTAAACCCTAAATAACGTTTTATTTTGGACACCTCCTTCATCAGTGCAGAAAAAAGATTACAGGCAGTTGCACAGACTCCGCAAACAGTAATATCAAACAGTAATATCAAACAGTAGGCAATGAAAAAAATATCTTCCCATTTTCGTTGTATCATCTTTCTCACTTACCTTCACTGGGAGGATAACGTCTGTCTACCACGTTACACCCTGCCTCTCCACCTGCCTGTTCTCTGTAACCCGGCCTCACCGCAGGAAACCCACATGGTTCCAACCCTCAAGAGGTGCAGCTCTTTGCTCACAACCCCTTTCTTCCTACTCTCGCCACACTCGAATGCCACTGTCACCCACTCTGTTCAGGATCTTTTTCACGCTGCAGCTGTGACTTGTCTTATCTGACCAGCTAGGAATAAAAGACAGTGCAGAGTTCTTTGGAAAAGACGTCATCTTTATTAATTTTGTGCAAGACATCCAGCATGACATGGACTTGATGAGGCTTCGTGTGCTAGTGGCCACCAATGACCAAGATAACTACGTAAATTTATACATACAAATATGTATTATTGCACACACCCTTCTTAGCGTGCTCAGTGGACTACGTAGCAATCCTTTAAACTTTCAGAATCTTTCTGTTCTTAGCTCTTAAGGCCCTGGTCAGGACAACCAGATCCCTTTCTTTTGAAAGAGTGGCAGCACATGTCCCAGCTTTAATTCAAAGGAAATGCTGCACGGACTGGCTTCCCATAGCTGGGTAGGAGCACTCCATCTGCCTTTTTCACTCACCCCGGATTTGAAGAAAGTCAATGGTAAGCTTTCAGCATCATTGCTGTCACCAAGGGCGAATGTGCAAAGCCTCAGTTCTCTCTTGGGAGTGGAATGCAGTACAGCATTCCCCTCTCAAAACAGCAAGGGGGAGGCATTTACAGTTAATTGCCGAGGTCACTCGAGTCACACAACTGTTCATTCTGATGAAGTGGTTCTGTTAAAATTTTTTACTTCCATTGCTGTAACAAGCAGTATAAATAAATCCTCGGATGGAAGAGTTTGGATTCAGCATCTGATCTTTGTACAGTGTCAACAACTTGTGGAACAAAATCTGGACCCACCACGGATGGGCTCAGGTTACAGACCAGAAGCAGAGACGGGGTTAGACTAGATGATCTTTAAGGTCCCTTCCAACCCAAACCATTCTGTGCTTCTGTAAATCTGAAAGCATGGCCCTCTCTTTAGCTTTTAAATTGATGTTTCCCACTGTGGTAGATCCACTGGCACTGGGCACAATGACAGACAACACGCGGTAGGCAGTCGGCAGAGCCTGAAGCGTTGCAAGAACAAGCCATTTGCACTAACAGGGCTAATCAGTTTAAACCACAATGAAGCCATTCAAAATAGCTAGCAGCACAGGAGTTATTTGTTTGATATCTCAAATCTACATATCAAACAGCTAGCAACTTGGAAATAAAACAGAAAAGCCTGAAACGGGAGTCTAACAACACGTGCTATCTTGATAGCCACATGGTATCAGGAGCAAAGGCCTGTGAATTGACATGAAGCTTTGTTGTTGTTTAAGCTCACACTTCTTTTACTTCAAAATTAGCAATTTTTTAATTAAAAATGGAGAAAATACAGAAGGTAGCAGATCCTTCAGATTTGTTTCTAGACAAATGGAGAGCAACCAGTTTAGAAGACAAGTTGACTAAACCTCATGAAAGGGGAGGAGAGGGAGCTCATAAATGTAACGAAGATAAACGTGAACACACTCAGGTAGAGAGGAGACCTCACAAGAGACACTGCTAAGAGGAGAGACAAGAAAGCAGCATCAGTTCCTCCAAGAAACAATACAACAGGATAATCTGTGCTTGTGCCCTGTAAAAATTAAGAGCAGAAGTTGCAGCACAAGATTTATTTGCCAAGACAGACATAGAATGTGAAAACACGGTCAAATTGCTAGCAATAAGTATAAAATGTGCATAAGTATATAGGTATGAGAATCAGCATGGTTAAGATAGAATTATAATGCAAATATAAATAACTGGCTAGCAACAAAAAAAAATCTTATCAATATGTTTATAGCTTAAGAGCAAGAAAACCCATGCTGCCCTAGTCAACACAGAGAAAAATGGACGAGAGATGACATCGAGAAGGCTATCATGTTTAGGACATCAGTCTTCACCAAGAGGGTCAAATGCAAGCAGTGATAAGCATGAAAAATAGCAAAGACAGGTAAGATTTCAGCAGGAAGGGGGAAGAGAGAGAGAGAATGTGAATGAAAGTGTGCGCGCATCTGCATGATGGAGAAAAACAAACAAGTAAACAAAACAAAGGAACAAAAAACAACTGGTAAGAATATTAGAGACCCAATGAGTCAGTTTAACTTCAAATTCCTGGGGAAAACAATCCAGAACAAATTAATTAGCAGCACCTGGAAGATAATATTAACCTGCAGCCAAAAGAGATTTGTTAAATCATATTGCTAACTTCCTTTGACAGGCTTTCCAGATAGGTAGGAGAGAAACCACAGATGTCACATCTTTCCTTTAGTAAGGCTTTGAAACTGCCTCAAGATATTTTAACAATCAGACTACACATGCAGGAACAATAAGTATTAGTACAGGATGTGAGAAACAAAGGTTAAATACATCATCCTCAGGATAGAGTAGTGATCTGGAAGGATGGAGTAAAATGTAGCAGGTTATGTACAAGATACTGCCCACAGGCAGGAAACATCAAATATAGAAATACAGGATGGGAAGCAACAAGGCAGCAGACTACAGCGGGTCGCAAGAGACAAATCTCATGCTGTTGTAAGAAAGACAAACATGGCTATGAGATATAAAATAATAACAATCAAAAAAGAAGCACGGGAGTGCTAAGCCTGAGCATAATCTGCTGAACTCAAAAAAAATCCTTCTGCTTCACTCTGTTCATATCTGAATACTTAGGAAAGATGTGGACCCACCAGAGAGGGTCTAGGGAACAGTAACGAGAATGCAAAGTAGTCTAGAAAAGGTGACTTATGGGAAGGTGGGAATGGACAGGCTAGTTGTTAGTACAGGAAAAAAAACAACCATAAAGGATAGCTGTTTCATTGGAAGACTACTACAAAGAGAAGGGAATTGTCTCTTCAGTCACCTATGGATAGGACAAGTTCTAATGAGCTTAAAATGAGCATAGAAAAGGTTCAGGTTAAACATTGGAGGAGGGGAGACAAGAAAATAAAAAAAAAGTAATGGAAGCATAGTGAAGCACTGGAAGAGAGTCCACCAGGAAAGAGCTTTAAAAACAGCTGAGGCAGACACTGCTTCATAAAAGACAGATTGCACCTTTGGGGCAGAGACAGTTAAATGACCTCTTGAGACTGAAACTTATGGCTGGGAGCAATGTTCTAGGAAAGAGATGGTGGCAAACAAGAAGTGAGGGGAGGGAAAAGTGCTTTGAAAGCACAGAGAGGAGAAGCACTGAGGGAAGACAAGTGGCAGGCAGGAAACTGAGAAGAAGAAAGATGAAAAATGAGACTGCCATTTGCAGGGAGAGCCATTTCAGAGGTGTGCTACACTTTCATGAGCAACTACTTACAAGGTTTCACCTGAAGTCAAGAGAAAAGGCAGGCTCCAGGTGCTTGCATCTGCCCTTGCTGCACCTTTTGTTCCAATATCTACCTTAGCGAGTAACGCAGTGCAAGAAAAGCACATCCAGAGAGGAAACAAGTTGATGTTGAGGACGCAGCATCCATACTACCCACGTTGGTGTGGCAGGATTTATATGTTTTGCTTCAAGCCAGCTCTAGCCTGGTCCTGTGGGCAGGACACCCATTTGTGGTTGGTAGGTGTTAAAAGCACTCCTGCAGAACATCTTCCAGTCTGACTTCATCTGAAAGGAACTCAGCTCAAGTTCCTCAAGATCACCCAGCAAAGTGAACTAAAATGTGGTGAGGGACGTACTTCAAAAGCAGGGTCCTGAACTAAACCAATACGGTAACACAGACTCACCCTAAGCCAAACCAGAGGAATCCAGGGACTAACAGTGGCATCCATATGGCAGACAGCAAAGCAGGACAGGTCAACCACAATAGATCAGAACAACACTGCTTGTCTCAACTGTTGGACAGATCTAAATACTTTGCAGCAACAAGCATGACTGGAGTGACAGCGTTAGGTGCCTAGGCACCAGGCACTGACTTTTGAGACAGCACATTGACCATTTTAACTGACATCTGATGTGACATATGGACGTCTTTGGTAGGTCTGTAAATAAACTGTAAGCAATTGTCACCATGTTTTCATTTAACAACTGCATTTGCTTTAAAATGCCGTTGCTAATCATCTCTCTCTCTCTTTCTTTCCTTCTTTCTTTCTTTTTCTTTTTTTCTTTCTCTTTCTTTAAATGAAGACCTATGTCTAGGGACTTTCTGACTCATATAAATTATAGCAGAACCAAAACAAGCCATCAATCTTTTCCAGCTGCTGCATCATAAAGCAGTAACCAAGACAAAGAATGTTTCAGTTTCTCATTGCCAGTTCCTAATTTCTTATCAACTTATTTTAATTTCATGATGCAACTTTCTTTTTCTAAAGAAGGGTCAAATTGTGCACATGTCTCTGTGTGCGTGTGCCTGTTTAAATTCTGAGCTGCAAGGCCATCCTCTGTTCCTTATGAGGCCATTACTCTGTAGCTTCTGAAATATTTGGCACCTTCGATTCCTTGTCATGGACTGTTTTGTTTCTTACTTTGTGCACGTTCCGCATCCAACATGGTTCCCTGAATAATACTCTGGGCTTTTCTGGGCTTTGACTGGGTGGTTGATGATAAAATTTCTTTCAGGTCACTTCAAGTGATGCTCCTACGTAAAACAGCAAACTGATTTTTGCACACGTTGACAAGTTTACAGTTTCATTTCTGAGTAAAACCCTGTAAGTGTTACAAGATTCCTCCTTCCACCTCTATTTTAATTCTTTATAAACAAACATACATGAAACATGGGGAAAAAAAACCCAAACAACCTCAATTAATATCAACAAATACAATTAAAATGGTTGCACAGAAATTCTAGATACCTTTTAATACATGAGAGAAGTTTCAGAATTCTGGGTTTATTCCCAGCTAATTAAACAATGGGGGAAACGGCTGAGGGCATCAAACATAAGAATATCTTAACCAAGGATCCTAGCCAGCCCATGTTGCAGAGCTATGTTTGCAAGACAGGCATTATTTACACATTCCGGTGAAGCACTCCACAAGTTTAACATTTTAAGGACGTTTATGAATTTCTCATGGCCTCTGTCAATTCACATAAAATGTGCTTAAACACCCAGATGCCATAACCAAAGCCAAATGAATCATAAATTTGAAGGTCGTCTGAACCTGTGAGGTTAAGTCAAGCTCCTAGTTTACATTTACGTTGCCTTAGATGCATAAATTAACATCCAAGCAGCAAAACTTACTTTTAATTGGCTTGGACGGTAGATGAACTCTTTCCTTTTCAGTCTGCCTTCTGATTTTAATTGGGCAGAAAACTACTGTAAATATTTTCTTCTTTCTCACCCCTTCTTCCCAAGGTTTTTTATAAACAAGTGAGGTATTGTTTAGCTGCTATGCGCTACACTCCACACACCCCAAACCAAAACAGAGAAAAAGTACGCCTTCAGATTGCTACAGAGCGCTCAGGGTTTTGTAGATTTTTTTTGATCACACACTGCAGAACAATTTTGCATACCTCCAAAAAAATTGACTAGTGCAACCTACAGCATCTTTTTAGCTTTGCTTTTCATTATCTGTGTAAGAAGAGAAAAGTAGGCTTGGAAACTTCAGCAAGTGAACCTAGAAAGATTTGCTCAGCAGTCCCTGGGTCTCTGGTCAACAGCTCTGTTCAAAGCCCAAGTACAAGTGCATCACTGTTCTCTCATTTAAATGTAGAATAATTCTAGGATTCATGGCAATGCCAGCTTAAACTTAGCTCTAAAGAAACCCTTTGTTTTCAAATAAATCAGTGCCTGGTTTTAGATAATTCTATAAAGAATCCTATTCATCCACCACATAACGTATTAGTTAACATGAAAAGAGCACCAAGGAGGCAGCCAACCTCCAAAAAATTCTGAAGAAAAGTGAAGTTAAACCAATCTATCTGGCATATGCCTTTAGAATTACATATAATGTGTGTGGACAAATACACAAGATGGAAAACCTCACTGGGAACAGCACAGCTTATTCTTGATACAAACACTTTACACTAAGACAGTTGAAAATTTTAGGGCACATTGGACATGTTGTCTTGCCAGAGCAATGTAACTGCTCAGGTCTTCTATCACTGCTGCAAGTACCACATGGTTTTTAAGGAACGCTACCAAGGGACAGTTTTGCAGTGCCCTGACAGAGAAGCCCCGTATGTTTTCAGTCAGGGCTCCGAACACAGAAGGATGGCAGAAAAGAGACCAAACAATTCCAAAGACAACAGATATTCTTTTACCAAGGGCCGATTTGGGAGGGATGGAGGTGAAATTTAGATGTTTTAATATTAATGTGCTGCTTAAGTATTTCCATGATAGTCTGAAAATCCAGAACCACTTGTAAGAGCAATTGATCGAGCTACATTACTTATTTACACAATATTTACCATGAGTACCAGGAGATTAGATTAACACCATTAGATATATTACTTAAATGAAACACTTGAATGAACAAGAGGGCCTAGTATTTGGGGAAAAAAAAATCAGGAGGCAAACTGTATTCTAGGCTGTCAGCATCTACTATGACTCTAGATCATAGAACCCTTCTGTTTCACTTCTTACCTTTCATAAAATATTGCTATACAAACTTTAATGCTACATGCTCTTTTTACTTACCTTTTATGAAAACATAGGTTTTTTTCTTTTTTCTTCCCCCCCCCCCCCGAATCACAGAATGGTCAGGGTTGGAAGGGACCTCTGGAGATCATCTTGTCCAACCCCCCTGCCAGAGCAGGGTCACCTACAGCAGGCTGCACAGAATGGCATCCAGGCGGGTTTTGAATGTCTCCAGAGTGGGAGACTCCACTGTAATTTTTCTGTAATATTATCAAGATGCACCATTACTACTGCAGCAAGGAAGCAAAAGACTCCTAGTTCTTTGATGCATTGTTCTTCAGGCATTTGACAGTCTGGGTTCTTTTGCCAGGTAGCTTTTATTTCTGAACTGGTCTAAATTTTCTCCATTTTGTAGGTTTTGGTAGCATTCCAAACTCATAGACTTAATGCATCTTGCTTTTGCAAGGTGTGGTTAAATCCCATCCAAAGGGAGTACCAAAGTTATTTTTTTCTTTAATTACCTATCCCTATTCCATGCTCTTCCCAACACTAAAGCAAAACAAATACCATAGACTGGAAATTCCATAGCATTTAAGTAAAAGCATTCATTTTCTGAATGTTCAGTCCTTACTTATTTACTAAACTTAGTATGAAACATATTTTAGGGCTTGATAGTGATCCCAGTTCATAAATAACTAACATGAAGATGCCAAAAAAAAAAAAAGTCTAAACCTAAACAATCATAATCTAAATACATGTTTTTTTCTGTCAGCGTCCTGCGGACTGAGTACATTCACATGTAAAGATATATGTCTGACATGCCTGCACCGAAGAGACCAGAAGACAGACAGAAGGTCAAGGGCTGCAGCAGGTGCTCTAGGAGGTGAGTCGGAGGCAACTGGACTCATTTAGCCTTGAGAAGAGGAGGCTTCACAGGGACCTAGCAGCAGCCTCCCAATGCCTTTGAGAAGGTTACGGAAAAGACAGAGACAGACTCTTTGCTTTTGGTGAGTTGCATGAGAAGGGAAATCATTATGAGGACAACTGACCACTAGGACAGGTTGCCCAGAGGGGCTGTGGGGCCTCTGCCTTTGGAGGTTTTCAAAACCTCGCTAGACAAAGCCCTGAGGAACCCTGCCTGAACTCAGGGTTAACCCTGTTTCCAGCAGGAGGTCGCACTCAACACCTCCCAAGGTTCCTTCTAACCTGAGTAACTGCATGATTTAAGATGTTTAGCCCTAAGCAGCACTTACCCCTTCCACCTATCTTCCTAGATAATCCAGAAATGTCACTGTAATGCAATGTTATATGCAACACTGAATCATAGAATGGTTTAGGTTGGAAGGGACCTTAAAGATCATCGAGTTCCAACCCCCCTGCCATGCTCAGGGACACCTTCCACTAGACCAGGTTGCTCAAAGCCCCATCCAACCTGGCCTTAAACACCTCCAGGGATGGAGCTTCCACAACTTCTCTGGGCAACCTGTTCCAGTGCCTTACCACCCTCAAAGTGAAAAATTTCTTCCTAATATCTAATCTAAATCTACCTTCTTCCAGTTTGAAGCCATTCCCCCTTGTCCTGTCACTACATGCTCTTGTAAAAAGTCCTCCCCAGCTTTCCTATAGGCCCCCCTTAGGTACTGGAAGGACGTTATAAGGTCTCCCTTATCAACATCACAGGACAATAATCCTCACAAGTCCCCCCAACACAATTTCTCATTAAAATACCAATTTGAGCAAAGATTAATGGTGCAAAGCCCTGAAATGGCCATCAAGATAGTTTCTGAAAAATAAGAACCATGTTTCCAACCAGTGCCTTATTTTAACAGCAAAGAGAAAAGTTATGAGACCTCAAAAATTGACCCACAGTTTACATATATTTAGATACCAGATTTTATAACCTCTATTACTTAGATAAATATAAATACTTAGGAGTGACTTCAATCCCACAGTTGTTCAATAAACACTCAAATATGAGGTGTAACTCCAAGAGATACTGCAAATCTCTTCTGATGCACCTGCTACATTAGCATTGAGTTCAGAACCAGTGACAAAGCTTTCCTTGGTCCAGTGTCTGTTCCAAAATATTCTGCAATTAACAATACAATGAAAAGTTTTAAATAGTTCTGGTTCGTCAGTTACTTCACAACAGCAAACAAGAGATGGAGAAATACTGTTGAAGGAAAACTGACTGCAAAAATCAGAAGAGACAGCAGCAAAGATGCATGCTGGTGCCTTGGAAGCAGCTGGAAATGTGGAGGTCTTGGCTTTGCAGCAAAGGCAAAGGAGAAGTTGGTACCTCTTTGGTTTACTCCAAGAGAAACATAACGGTCTATAAAGTTATGCTACTTCTGCAGTGGCAGTATTTTGCAATAGTACTTGGCAAGGCACGTAGCACTAACAGCTTGCCAGTCGCCCTCAGAGTTTCAAACAACTGCCAAAAACTAAGATGTGATATCTCTTTGAATAAAGGAGCTTTCAAATAAATTTAGACACCAGTCTTGCTTATCCACACCCCCCTCCCCAACCAGGTGCTTTCGTGCCCTAGAATAAAGAAACACTGTAGTAGCAAAGCAAAGCTTTTCAAATATGAGGGAATGAGGAATTTCCCTCTCCTTGTCAGATGATGCTCGCAGGGTGTCTGGAAGTACCAAGTGAAAAGATCACAGGAAGATACAACCTTACTTCTTCCTTTGCTAAAGGCTAGGGAAGACAACTCTCAACACAGAGCTGGGTGAGGGAATGGAGTTACAGATCAGGTCACAGACACCCCAACCGGTGGATTGGATTGGTCACAAGAACTGAACACCTGCACAATACAGAACTGCCAGGCTGGCATCTGCCGGCACACAGATACACCACGAGAGAGAGGTGGCCCAGGAAGAAGATTTCTGCACTGGAAATGGCATTTTCTGGTAGAAAATACTGGACGCTCTCCCCACTTCAACTTCAGGGCTTAAACTCCTAAGCCAGGACTACTAACAGCTGTCACCACCTATTCCAAAGATCAGACCCCATTCTTCTCGTGGGCCCAGTTTCTCCTAGAGCAACTAGCCAAGCATTGCTCCTCTCCTGAAACATGGAGGATGATGTGGAAATTCCCAGCTCCAATAACAGTCTCATCATCAGCGACCAAGCACTGGATCCCAGCCCTCCTCCCAGGGGAACACACAAACGGCTGCAACAGAGTCAGGTTCCTGCTGGTGCTCCCTCAAGTCATACTCGGGTGACCTGCTGCATCTTCCATGAGATGGCCCAGGTTAAACACAAGGAGAGATGTGCGCCTTCCCACTCACTCCAGCTTGTGCAACAGCTGCAGAGGTGGGGACAATGGGGGCTTGAACCCCTTGGGCGAAGGGACCGGGAGCCCAGGTTTCAACCCCTAAAACCCAGTCTACTCTTTAGACAAGTCCCACCACCACCAGTTCTCAGGGAAAGGTGAGCACTGGCTCCTCTTCTGGCAATGTTTTAAAAACAAAGCCCATACAACTGCATTTCAAGACACAACCAATCCTATCAGCGTGTGTGTTTACGGGGTGCTTGCCAGGTGTCCTAGTTTCTTGATCTCCTAAGGGCTTTGATGCTCAACTACAGCAGCTCTAGATAAGGCGCTGAAGAACTTTCTGCTTAAAGAGGGAGATTCAATACATTTAAGACACTTTCAGACTCAGGCAGACACTGTGTTAGGTGGTTTGGAGGATTTGGGGGGATAAATTCTGTTTGAGAATTAGGAATGCAAGCAAGAACCTGATTAACACATTTTAAAATGTTCTTACAGTATGCTGAAGCCCTTCAGTTCTACTTTGGAAAGCGTAAGTGTTTGCTTTGCAGGTTATTTTAGCATATGGATACTACTTAAACCAGAACAAAATGAATCCTTCAATATAAACACTTGAAGTGCTAACTTCAAATAAAAACAACATATTGCTTTACTACAGCTCAGTCTATATAAATACATAGACTACTTATGCTAGTTTCTAGTTCCTTGGTCTACAGAAAAAAATATAATTCATAGCAGTATAAGTCTTCAATGCCTTATAAGCATCCACAAATATAGTGACAAAATCAATCAGTAGTGACTTTCCTTTTGGGAAATGCCCACTCCTTAAAAATAACGTTTTTCTAAGTGACAAATTAAACAGCCAAAAATAAATATTCATTTACAATTACCAATATGTGTCATCTGATCTCGATTTACATGCAGAAATGCTGGGCATTTGTGTATAAAATGGCTTGTAGCCATGGAACAAAAGTGCCCTAGTACTTGCATGCAAATTATAAAACCAAAACCATCTGGAAAATGATCTGAGATACAGGCAGGATAACCCAGGAGCAAGCTGATGTGTGGATGTGGCTAAAGGATCACAGCTTATTAGAAGCTTATCCTGTATGGATGGGATGGAAAATAAGATTTGACATACCCTCTTATACACTGGTGATGAGCCTGCAATTAGCATGCATGGCATTATAAAATGACAGATGATTTCCATCATAAATCCTAAATCCCAGGGGAGACAAGAGTTGCTTTGCATCTATTTTTATTTGCTAATACCTGTGATATTTTATTTAATATACTTTATTTTTGGCTCTCAACATACCCTATTGAAATATCTTGTTGCTGGGTCAAGTCTGCTTTGGAGGCTTGCAGCTACTCCAGCTAGCTAGGCTGAAACAATTCTGCATATTAAAAACCAGCAATCGCTATTTTAAACACATGCCATTACAGTCAAATTATCCACCTACTTGTGGATTGACTTTAAACAAGTCAAAAAATGAACAGACTAGTAATTTTAAAGTGCCCACATCTTAAAACTTGAACGACTAGCTCCCTGCAATACATTATTTTATAAGCAGAGTGGGCTAGGAACCACCCAACTAATGTCCCCTGTAGGTCCTCTGAAGACCTCTGTTGAATGAGACTTGAACCTCCAGCTTCGTCAGGCTTCTTAGAAAGCTACTTGTCCTCAGAGAATAAAAATGCAGACAGCAATAATAAAAAGCAACAACTCCTACCAGTTGTTGATTATCAGAATGAAGATACCCTCTGAACAACATAACCAATAAGAAGTCTTGCAGTACTCTGGATGCAGCCCATGTATACACACCAGTCCACTTAACTCTCATTCCCTTCAAGAAATATTTAATCCTCTTTTAAGATAACAATAGATACTGAATTTATTAGATTAGCATGAAAAAAATTAAATGCAAGGGCTGTCAGCATCTATTTTGAGTGTCCAATATAAACATCAATGCCATTTCAACGCTCAGAGCACGTAACAAAGGGGCTGTAGCACTTACTAGAGAGAAATAATAGAGATCACTAACTGTTTTTTGCTGCCAAGAAGTGCATACTGCTGCTCTTCATACACTCCCAAAAACTAAGGGAAAGAGCCTGGCAGAATTCAGACAGAACCCAGCTCTGCAGGAGCACGTAAGTCTCAGGAAGGGGAAGCCAAGGAGCACTGACCAATACTCATAAAAGAACAGCGCCAAAGACGTCCTGCAAATACCAAGTCACGCAGGTGAATGCTGTGGGACACTCTTTCAAGCTCTACTAGTTCTCCCCCTAATGCAAATCCTCCAAATCTGTGCCAGAATTTTACCCTCCCTATAAAAGACCCATGCAGAAAGTACCGACGCTTTGCGGCTCCTTTTGCATGGGAGGAGAAAACGTTATTTTAATTTCCTCCCTGCCTCCACCCTTCTCTCATACTGAAGGCGTTTCAAGTGGTAAAGAGGCGATTCCAGCCCTTGCCTCCCTGGCACAGAGACCGCTAGAGAGAGGGATCGCAGACCCGAACTGCGTTCGCTGCCTTTCCCCTGCGAGGCACAACCCAAAGCGACCCGGGGTCTCCCCATCCCACGGGAGCAAGGGGAAAGGGCTCTCTGCAAATGGGCTCTTTCCACTGCTAAGACTGTAAATGCCAAGCCATCCCTTACCTCTCAAGTGTCTGCTTCCAGCTTAGCATCGCTGCCTACATGGAATTAAGTAGTGGAGCTGAAATGGGAGTTTGGCGGTGTCCATAGTTGCAACCCAGAAATCAAACCCTCCCAAGCCCAGCCGGCCATGCAAAATAAAGCATAATACGTAAAACCACACATACACACAGCGATGCAGAAAAACACTAGGGCAGGAGTACCGGCAGGAGCGAGTAACACTGCTGGAGAAGGGTGGGAATAAAAAAGAAAAAGAAAAAGACGAGCGAAGCTTGTGAGATGCAGAATGACTTTGCAACTTCTTTGCAAATATAATACCTAAAACTATACCAGCTGAGGAGAAAAGAAAAGCAGAAGTTTCTCCATGTTTGCTCGTTTATTCACCTGCGAGCACTCTGCCCCCCGTCCGTGTCTGGATCCCCACGCCCACGCGGATCCGCGTTTTCCTGCGTGAACAGTTTTGGTGTCCCCGTCCCGTCCCGTCCCCCCCGAAGGCGGGGGGGTGGGGGGGCGGCGGCACTGAACACACCCCACAGACGCGTCTGGGGATGTCACCGAAGCGCACAGACGTTCTGGGGCTGCAGCAAAAGGGAGGCAAAACGG
>VUYV01000173.1:245419-289731 GCA_008711295.1 Anarhynchus alexandrinus | reverse complement strand
GGCGGGGACTCGAGGGCCGGCGCCGGGCCCGGCCCGCTCCGTCCCGTGTCCCGTCCACCCCCCCGCGCCCCGCCGCGGCCTGTCCTCCGCGCCCACTGGCGCCGAGGGCCCTGAGGGACAGGCACGGGCAGAGCCGGCGGCCAAACGCTGGGATATGGGGGTCAGGGGCGGATTACCGGCGGGATTACCGGTGAAACCGGGCAACAGAGGGTAGGGGAGGGGGTTTCTCCAGGGGTGAGGGTGCTCTGAAGCGGCGGCTGCCGTGCCAGCCCTTGGCGGAGACCACCGTTCCTCGTCAGTTAATTAATTACACATAGTGCTGTTTCCCTCCGGCCAACTGCTGTCGCGCCCGGGGCAGGGAAAGCGAGGATGGATTTTCGGTGCCGGGATTTCATTCATCTGGCCCGGCAAAAAAAATGAACTAATCGGGCTGGATGGGAGGAGAGGGACACTGGAGAGATTAGCTCGGGTGCAGATGCATCCTCCCCCTTCTGTCTTCTCGGCATTACCTTGCCTTTTTTTTTTTCTTCAATAGTCGCTTTCAGCGCTCGTTCCTGGTGGCAGGATGTGGTAAAAATAGAGTTATCAGTTCGTCTCAAGCGACATTCGTTGTCTCTTTTTCTGGCTGCTTCTTCCCTGCTTCCTGCCACGCTTTCTTCTCCGCGCGTTACCGCAGGATGCAGCACAGAAAAACCCACCTCCACCCTTAATTTGCGCAATCCTGCCTCAGCCCGCTTCTGCGTATCAGGTTCATGGTTCTGCGAATGGCCGGCTGTGGGTCCCTTGTGGCACACCTCAGAAGATGATACCAGCCTGGAGGCTTCATGAAAACAGAGTCTCAGGAAGGCCTCGGAGATGGGACGTGAGGCGAGAGAGGTTGTTCCCAGCACAGATGGGGCACAGGTGACATTTTTGAGTGGCAAAAAGAGGGAAGGCAGGAGACTTCTGAGAAAGGCAACAGCTTTTGCACCCCGAGATGCAAGGAAGGAAACGGAGACTATAGTATGGGCAGCAGTGAATCCTAGACAAAGAGCTCAATCTGATGGTCTGGTATAGCTACTCTGATGTCCTGCTATATCTTAAAAGAATGATCGCTACATTACAGCGTCCCTTCAATACAGTTTGGATAGTTCCTTCCCTGCTTCTAATTAAGCAAAGGAGGGAGAAGAAAAGGTACAGCTAAAAGCCACATCTTTGAGGAAAGATAGGAACAAGCAGTTCTTGCCAAGATGATGTGATTTCATGCAAGCTTCCATTCTTGCTCTCTTCATTTAAGGATTTCGTTAACACATTTTCAATGGGAATGCTGTTTTAGCGCATGTCATGGCCAGTCATTTGACCGCATCTATAATTCACCCCTGGTCTTGGTCTTTTCTTTAGCCTGCCACCACTTGCTGGACTTGTACATTTGAGCTGCAACAACAATTGCTGTTCTGTCAAACATTTCTCCTTCTGACTGACAGCTTCTCTAAAACTGTGCTGATGGTCCAAAATACAAACTTGGAAAAATGCCAGATGATTTAGATCATTTATCATAGAAAGCTGAAGTACATTTAAACATCATCATAAACTTCTGTTTCTCATAAGTCTTGCATACATTTTACATTACATCCATGTGGGTGTCCTTGATCCATCTTCCATGTGTAATTGTTTAGAGTACAGTCACACAGAAAACTATTTTCAGGGCAAGTTCCAAAAGGCAAATCTCCAGACAAAAAGGTTATGCAGTTTGACCCATTCAAGAGACCCACCCCTGTTACGCAGAAGGAATGCTAAAAAGTGACAAGAGAGATTCTTGCCATATTATACTTGGAAGAAAGTATTTGATTAACACAACTAAATCTTTCCTGTAAGGCCTAGATTTTCAGGAATTAATCTTTCAGTATTAGAGCACTATTTCCGCATTGGATTAAATTGGTAGAGACAAGACTGAATAATAGATGAATCTACTCTCCCTTCTCTCCCAAAGAATCTGAATGAGGAAAAAGTCTTGGAAGGTTTTTATCAGGACAAAACCAAAACCAGAACAAAACACGTTCTTTTCTCCTCCCCCAAAAGGAAAGAACTGTAGCCTGTAACTTGGTGAATCATCACAACATTCTTGCACTTCTTAAACACTGGATAAAATACCTAGTTTTGTTGGTGCTCATCCCATGCTGGCACCACGATTTCTACTTCCAAAGCCCTAACAAGGTATTCTGGTATTGTTTATTCCTTATCTGAAATTAAAAGGTGTAAAAATCATCCTTTTTAAGTGAAACCCACCTCAGTTATCTAACAATAACATGCAACTCTTTCTGGAGTTCTCCTGCCACTTAAAAAGAATACAGAGCTAGCAGGAAGAAAAACAAAAGGACGGCCATAAACAGCAGTCTTTATCAGTTGAGAAGGTTGAACCACTGGAAGTCTCTTCTAGTCCTTTTTTGTGTGTGTGTGTAAAAACACTACAAATCTTTCTTTGACCTGATAGAATCCATTTTTCCTGCTTCACACGCAGTTTGACACAAACTAGGCGGCTTGAGAAAGACATGGTCCTCCTGCAAGTGATGGGCTGGCTTGCTGACAGCCTGGGAAAAAGTTTCCAGTCTGGACCCCTTAATTTAATGGGACCCCTTCTATTCTGTGACCACAACCTGCAGACACAGCCCTGGCCCCTCCATGACATTGCTGTGGTGGTGGAGCCTCTGGGTGACTGTAAATTCACACTCTTTTCCAAGTTCAGTTCTCTGCACCAGAGACTCCTCTGTTGCTACTCAGGGCTATCGCACTCTTGTACAGCCACAGCACAAGACTTAAATATCAGTGAGAATCTTAACCGCTCCCCCTTTAATATAAGCAAATTTTACCAAAGGTGAAAGCCTCTTAAAAAAAAAAAAGGAGCAAAGAAAAAAATTACTTGCCACTACAGTCAGCCTTTTCTTTTCTTCTGTCATAACTGCCCTGTAAGAACAGCATGTTTTCCTCTTGCTCTGGTATTCTGCTGCGAGGACATAAGTACGCACTCAAGGTCTCTAATGCTACACCATCCATAAGAGGAAGCACTAAACCTAGAAAATCTTTAAAAGGTCGGTCTCAGTCCTGCTGCTAAACAAATAAAGGTAATAGATGTGCCTCATTTGTTCCGTCATCTGTTTGCTCCTTTGTGTGTTTTCTTTTCTTACACATATCCTTGCAGACAGGTTGATTTGTTTAACTACACACAGGTCAATGTCTGAGTAGCTCACCTAGCAGCACCAGCAACACAGAAAGAGAAAATGGGGAAAAAAGAGATGATGATGACATACTGCTTTTAAAGCACAACAAAACTCCTATCAACATCAGCAGTCTGGTGCACAGACTGGTGCACAGACTGAGGTCAGAGTCAACTCTTTGTGCAGTGAGTAGTTGTGGAGATGTCATATTCTCCGCCTTATTGTGAGAGACCAAACAAAGGGGGAAACATCTTTTGCAAGGTCACCATTACTTCTGCCTTCTTGCTATACCTTCTTTCATTCTCTTTGTTGCTGCACCTATTTGCGAGTCTCCACCTTTCTTCCCTTTGCACGTCTTTCCCCATAGCAACTCTGCCTCCATACATCCTACTTCTGCCTCCTCCCACATCAAGAAGCTTTGTAACAGTGCGGGCTGAACTTCAGAAGGGAAAATTGCAAAAACAAATGGTCGTTAGCTGATGTAGACTGGTAGCGAGCTTTCTAGCACTATGGGCTATGAGCCAAAGTAAGGAGAAAAGAAATCGAGATAGACTAAGGACAAGCGGAATAAAAGAAGTTAAGAAAGTTTTAAAGCAGAGAGCAGAAAGTTATACAAGGTGCTCTTTCACCTAGGACTGTCTGTTCAGCAGACCTGACAGTACACGCTCAGGCTAGTTGGATCCCCCACAACCACATACTAATAAGGAAATAAATCAATTATTACGTATCACGCGAAAGGCTTGTTGTGACATGGCATTCATCTGCCACTGAATCCACGTTTGTGAAGAGGTTCCTATCTTGAGGCACACAAATTCCCATTTTTTCAGAGCAAGTTCCTGAAGGAATGATAAAGTTTGTCTTCAGGGGGCCAGCTAACTATTTCTATTTCCAATAAGTGTAGAGCTTTACCAGATATAGGTACTGAATTTACTTTCCTCCTGTGAGGTAGTATAACAGTTACATGCTTTATTGAACATTTGAAACATGGACTACAGCAATTAAGATGCAAGTTCAACACAGATGTTAATTAAAAAGAAACTTAAATGCTCTACTGAACTCCTGGAGCTTGGTTGCCAAATCACATCTGGGGATCCCTATCTAACTCCCCTTGTGCCTCCAAGGAAAATCTTCTCCAAATCATTGCCATTGGGCTTTCATATCAACAGCCAAATCAGAACAGGTTGAGAAGAGTGGAGGTCACCCTTCTCATAGCCACCATTTTAAGTTTGTTTCACCTGGTTAGATTTCCTACACTGTTGGATGCTTTGCATCTCATACTTTAGTTTGTACTCATCAGTGTCATGAGTAAATCTAGATCAGATTTTGCAGAACTGGAGCCCACCATAGACGGATATTCAGGTGAGGTGCCCACCTCCAGAGTGTAAACAGAGACATGTTTCCAAGTCTTAGTTGTTATTAAATAATGGTCATTAGCAGTCTTTAGCAGTCTAATCCTGAGACAAGGTGAATATCAGTGAATTGAGTAGGAAGAAGATATTGCCAAGTTTGTGGGTAATATTTTAGGACATGTAAGCACTGTAACTAGGAGCAGCTTTCAACGCAGTAAGTACAGTTCTTTTCCTGAAATGGTGAAAAGTAAGCAATTAAGCATGGGATCCTCCATCTAGGTAGCTAGTGAACACACTTCATTTTCTCTCCCTCCTTCCAAAATGTAAATTTGTTATTCTTTTATCATATCCTCTTACTGAACTGTTGTGACATATCACATTACTATTAAATGTTTAAGTATGTGCTCTGTAAAGTTCAAGGTTAATTAGACCTGAAGGTGCACTGCCCTTCAGTTTTTGTTACTGGATACCCTGTGAGGTTCACCCATTCACACCACAAGCCTGTTTAATTTTTGCATACAAAGCAGAGCCCATTTTTTGCATTCAGGATCCCTGCTGCTGTGAACTATTTGTCATACTAAACACCAGTCACATTGGCTACAGCATCTAACAGTCAACCTCTGCAAGAATTAACTAAAATAATGGAAGAGAGTATACTCTTTAAATCTCTAACAGACTTCTTTAAAAATAATAAAACTATTTATCTTTAGTATATGAAACAACAGTTCTCAAACATCCAGCCAAGAGTTAGAAGCTATTTCTCTACAAAAAGACACAAGAAAAAAGGCAGTATGGCATGTATTACAAGGGTGCGACATAACTATTGTACTTAGATACCTTCAAGCAGAAAACCAAAGGATACAGCAAAGAAAACATGAGAGGATGCATAGTAATCTTACTGCAACATGTAATAATCAAGCAGATGATAAGTTAGAGGCCCTAAGTAAAACCCTAAGTCTACTTTTGCTTCTTAAGATAGTTTTATAAAAGGGATTAAATCTTAGTGGTAAAGGAAAAAAATACATCATGTGATATAACAATGAAAGTCTCCAAGAAGTTAAAATTGAATTAACTTACCAAAGTTTCAGTGTAAGAAAACATCCCACTTAGAAAACAGATTTATTAAATGAAGTGGGTTTTTTGTTTCTTCTCTCTTTTCATTTTCATTCCAGCGGTGGTTGCCGTTTTGGGGAACAAGAAAGTCCCTGCCTCACATGTTTCCCATGAGTTATCAGGAAGTACCAAAGATGAGGCAACAGCTTTCCCAGAAATAAAATCTCAAAACCTACCACAAATTCATGGAAGTGTTCTTATTTGTCTTAATGTAGGAGTTGGGGTGTAAAGTTTTTAAAAGAAGAGAATAAGTCTTTTGAGTGGGCAAGAGAAGGCAGCTGTAAGGAAGCCAAGTTACCCATTTCTAAGTGAAGTGGAGAGGTTAATAAAGTTTATATATGCAAAGTCTGTTTTATATATGAGTAAATAGGAAGTGTTGTTGCTTAATGCTCACTCTTCATTAACAGAGACACTCTTTTCAGCCCTGCTGATAGTGAGAGTACAACTTAAAGACTAAAATAAAATTTTTGTTTTCCTTCAGTTTTGTTGTTCTGCTTTCTTATCTTTACCGTCTTGTGTTCTATGAACTTTTCTGCACTGTAATGCAATACAGATGAAACAAGATTAAGGAAACCAATGAAATATCTTCTGTAGAGTAAACTGGGAAAGACCTGAAGTTACTCATCTTTTTTTTTTTTTTTTTATAAACTTGCACACAGAAATAAGCATAGTGAAATACAATGGGCGTACAACAAAACGATAACTGAACTGGGCAAGTGAAGGAGAAATATCCATGCTACTAAGCCCTGGGGTCTGTAACATGCTATAACTCCATGCTAAAAGCATCTATTTTGTAATCAACTCTTGCAGAGCTCCAGCAGGAAGAATAGAGCGAGTGTCCCAGATGTGCCAAACAACTGGTACATGGATCTCAGTAGAGCATGTTTCAAACACCGGTAGCTATCTGCATCTGAGGCAGCTTCTTTGCTGGTGGGAACTGCTGGAAGTTTACGAGAAATCCTTTTGCACACATGATAGGAGATAGCTGCTCACAAAAGGTCTGTTTGGGAAGTGTCTGGAGTCCTAGGAAGCGACTGAGGCACAATATTTAAAGTAGGGATTAGCCAAGCTTAAACCAATGTTAAACCAGTGGTAAAAATGCCATGTTCTCCTCCACTTCAGAGTTATTTTCAGATCCTATCTGTTTTTAAAGAGTTATTTGGGGAAACTATCCACTCTCTTATATCTAGACTTGAAAGGCAAATTTTTGGGTGCAGTTACGTATCCTCTTGCTTCTTCTCCATCTTATTGAGACAACCGTATTAAAAATACCTGCCTGAGGCCTTCTTCCAGTTGTCTGGTATTGTGCAACAAGGAAAAGGGATTGCTGGAGCTCCCTTTCTGCGGAGCACCCTGCCAGAGGCTGCTTATGTTGTCTCCCCGTACTAGAGGTCCCATGTGTATGCCTTTCCCCCTCCACTGCCCCACCAATTCGCTGAATCTCTGTAGTCCCCGGATACTTGAATTCATTTTTCCTTCATGGAAGGAAATGTGTCAGAGAGCCACTGAAGAGCTGAGTTGGGAATAACACTCTTGGGAGGGGTAACGGCTTCAGTCAAATATTCATTGATCTGTGGGTTATTATAAAACTAGCTGAAACTCCCAGCTCTGCTAACCCACATACAAGGAGGTAAGCTCTTGGTCTCTTTTCCTTAAATTCTCATTTTGCTTTTTTTCAGCTTTCAACATAGTCAGCATGTTTTTGTTTGTCTTTGTCGAGAACGTTGCCTCAAATCCCACAGTTCACCTTAAGCGCTGGGCTGGCCACTCATGGTGTAAATAGGAGGTGAATAAGACTTAACTGTCAGACTTAGCAGTCACAGACACAAACAGGAAAATAAGAAAGGGTTGGGAGTAGAGCAAATTATCTATCATGAAACAATAAAATCTCTTGAAATTTTTTCTCATATCCTCTAATTTTGTATCATCTTTCTTTACTGACATCTTGACTCCTACTTCCAGCCTGCGTGCGATAGCAGCCTCAGTTACCCAGCTCTTGCATGCTTACATGAGGCCATCCATTCTTTCTCTCACGTCTTTTTTTCTTTTTTTCAAGACAATGATTATTTTTTTTGTTCATCTAGCTTGGACTTTCCCCTGTTGGTTCACATGCTTCTTGAAATGAGGTACCAACACACACCGTGCTTGCTGCAACGTTGCCACGTCGATCGTTTTGTCTTACCTGCGATACTCATACTTTAAAAGGCTTTGCTTTTTCGTAACAATATGACATGGCTGACTCACAATCACTTTGTGATTCACTGTGTGCCCTGATCCTTTCTGAAGAATGTTTCCAATAAATTTACTCCCTTACTTTGTGATTATAAGTGGGAATAAAGTATTATATATGCTGATTTCTAATCCTATTTATTTCACCAGCCTGTCAGGATAATTTTGAACTATAAATCTCTCCCTCAAAGTGCTTGCAAATCTTTCCAGCTTAGTGTTTCCCACAAGTTTATTAAGTATAATCTTGCATGTACGTAATGAACAGACTGAGGACAGATGCCTGCATAACCTCATTTTTATATGCTTTTACAGTTTGGTAGTGACCAGCTGCTCTGTGTATGCCATGGTAACATAAGTGTGTTAGAATCGTGGCTTTTTTATCGAGCACAGCAGTATCCGATGGGCACATCTTCTGCTAGCTTGACTGTAAGGTGTAATGGCAGAGGATACCAAACCTCATGAATGCCAAGATAAGACAGCTATCACTACTTACCATGTGTGTGGCCTGCTGTCACTGAGAGAAAACAGGTTACCATATTTTGCTGGCATTGTCAACCATTCCTCATAGTAATAATGCATTTGCAGAATGTCCTCCTTGTGTCCCCTTAATTGTGTCTTACTTTCTGCTGTGGCATGGTCGGATTTTTTTGACCATATTGCTTTCTGTTTGGTAATTTGATTTTGGTTTTTATTTTTGGTATGGTTCTTCTTGAGTCTTGGGGTCAATGTCATTGTTTAACGAGGTTGCTTTTTCTGCATATTACTATTCTTTGGATCAGGATGGTTTGGGCACATGTAACCTCTGATTTTTTCAGAATTATTTTTGATTTTTACTTTCTTCCCATAAAATCTCTTGCAATGTGGAGAGTTTTGAAGATGTTTTATTAAAGTCCATTGTCCTTTTTTTATCTCTCTTGTCATTTCATGAACAGTCGTGCAACTTGTTTGCTACTTTTGTTCACTCAGCTAGATTTGCTCAGATTCAAATCTAGAAAGCCTTCCCTATAGGATGTCTTACATCTTCTATATCGACAGAATCTCTCTCAAACTTTCTACCTGTTAGCCGACTTTCTCCCACTGTACCCATTTGCCAGCAGATATCTGTTAATTTGAGTAGTGAACTTGGTGGTAATGAAGGACCGTACTGTGACTTTAGTTGAAACCCTCCCCTTAAAATTATATCCCCTGAATCTTCCTTATGCAGTGCTCTATAGTAAAGTCATACCATAGCGGGATCTCTCCTCTGCTTTCTCTTTACCTCCATTTTGTTGCGGTTATTTGAGCAGATCTCCTGATGAGTTCTGGACCTCAGAACAGGAACTCATGTTCTCGATGTACAAATCATGGTTTCTCATCATTCTTCAGCATGCAATGTCCTTCTATAACAATATGTGTCTTCTGAACTACCCTGCCATGCTTGCTGCGCTAATGAAATCTTGGCGCGTAAGCAAAGCTTGTCCAGCTTATTTGCTCAGTAGTGTACAATCATCTAGGACGTCCAGCAGTTGGACCTTCAGATTTTCTTTATTTGATTAGTCAGATAAAAGGCAATAGAGTGACAAAGTAGTTGTGCCTTATAGCACTGATGTATCACTCATGTAGCGTGGCAGTTCCTGGGATCAGTGCGAAGGTTCACTTGGTTAGCTTCTGCTGACACCTACTGCCAGAGCTGAATGCAGCAAAATAACACAGGAGAAGGCTTTGACGCTGTCCCACATGATTCATGGTATGTAGCTTTGGATTCAGACTACCAGTATTGTACTTAAAGAAATAAATACCATCCATAGTTTTATGGAAAGAAGAGTAATACAGATCAGAAATGGCAAAGTCTCCAGGAGCAATTTTTTTGTTGTTGTTGCTGTTTTTCTAGTAAAATTAGTGAGGACAAGAGTTAATTGAAAGTCACTTTATGCATTTTCCGTGATGGAAGCTAATGAGTTTATGGCTAGAAGTAAATACTTCTCAAAGGCCAAAAAGATGTAATTTTTTTTTTTAATAGAAGATACACCTTCATTGTTATAGCAAATGGTTTTATGACAGATTCAAGAAAAAACTTCTCCTCAAAGCAACTCCTGCCCAGTAGTAGGGACCTGTTTATTTGTTTTTGCAAACCTCTTTTTCACTTATTTCAATACTGAGAAATCACATAGAGGACAAGGAAGTGGGGTAGAAAATCCCACTTACTGGAAGGGTATTAGGTTTAGTGAACTGCAATGAATTCATGCATAGAAGAGCTGCAGTTTAGACCTTAGTAGGTATATAAAGGACTAAAAACCTTCTGAGCTATCAGAAAACTAGAAACTATTATAACATCTGGCAACTGCTGGTGAGGGTGTTTGTGCATTTTGGAAGACTGGGTATTATGCTCAGTTTCTAAAGGACAGGGCAACAAACCAGTTTGAAGTGTTCATCTAGTTTATATGTGAACTGTAGTAACATCTAGGTTAAAACCTCAGGAGAAAATCTGAGGATAGAGTGGCTTTGTCAGTTTTTCTTTTTTTCAGCCCATCGATCTACTCCACTGTTTCATATTTGGGTACCAGGTTCTCTCCTATATCTTCAAATCTGAAAAATTCAGGCTGTCAACCCGTCAATATTTCCAAATTTAAGCATAATCACAAGCCAGGCATCACTGCTATGTGTTCTCTGTAAAAAGCATTCGTTGCCTTTGCCACCCATCTGCATCCTTGACTTGGGAATTCTTCTGTACTGGAAATGGCTGTTCATTCTTCTCCACTAAACTGGCTATTTGCAGAGAGAATTTTACTAAGGACCAGACAGTAAATTGGGATGCTTAAATACGTATGAATGTCAAATAGATTTAAGTAAACCTTTAAAGGCTGCCGAGATCAGTGACTGTGCATATGCTGTGAACATACAAATCAATACAGCAGTGAGTGTGTTAGTTGCTCAACCTATTTTATTTTGAGGCATTTATCTTTTAGTGTAATGGGATTGTACCATTCCTTCAATTTGTATTTGACAGAGCACTATAGAAAGCAGATAAATATTCACAGTAATTGCCATTGAGACTTCCATGTAATCAGGTTACACATCTAAGCTAATAACACTTACATTCTCCTTTTTTTTTAATGGTCTACTGCCCTAAAGATTGATTTTCTATTGACAGTTGCTGGACACTGGCAGTCCTGATAAATCCATTTTGTTTGCCAGTTGTGCTGACATCAACTTTCAAAGAGATATTCAGAATAAAAAATGTAGGGCCTTATTTTTTCAGAGGAGTTTGCATGTGAAATCAATTTAATTTGCTTGAAAGACAGGGCCTCAGAAACAGATATTGAGCCAAGAAATAAAAGGAAAGCATAAGTAAAAAACCCCAGTCTACCCATTGACCAGCTTGTCTTGGATGCCGAGATTGTCCCTGCATCTCGGGATGTCCCTGTACAGCTGTTCTTACCAGACAAGGCTGTACCTGAACAAACATTGGGAACACTGAGTTTGCAGCAGCAAAGCCTTTGAGCAGGTTATTTGGATAGTTGTAATTAGTGTTAGAACCTCTGCCCAGTATTTCCCTTTTCATGTTGTTTTCCTAACATGCTTGTGTTTTGCTAACACACATACCACATTTGGAGCAGCCCAGATTTGGTCTCGTGTGTAGGAATGACACCAACGTCAACAAAGTGCATCCATTAGTGGTGTGAAATGCAGAACCTGTTGCAATAGCAGCAGTTCAAGCTCTGACTCTGTAAAAACACTGAAGGAAAACAGTTTTTCATTTTGGAGTTCATTGGAAGGCCGTAGAAGAGGGATATGGAAGTTATTCAGCTGGACATACCCAGGACAAGAGTTACCAGTCCAGGTCCTCAAAATAAGCCAGATGCTGTTTCCTAACCACCATCAACTAACTATTAATTAACCCAAAGGTTTATGAAAGCTGAACTGAAGCTACTGAGTGGTGATTCCTGTCCTTCCAGAACTCTGTGCTCGGCTGCGCGCTGCCTCTGAGGACAAGGATGCGAGGAGGCCTGTGACCAACACCCCTCTGGCATACCGCAGTAAGCACGGTGGCTAGTGCTTGGGCTTTTAGTAACACCTGCTCCAGTGAAGGGCAACAAAACATTCAGCAGCAGTTCAGCAGCAGTTTGGAAGCAAGCGCAGAATCGGTTTAAGAAGAGCGATAAATACAAGAGACCACACCGCATGGAACTCGAAGCTGCTCTGTGCAGTGCAGCACATTCTGTTGTTGACTCCTTGTAGATATCTGGTACTACTAAATAGTACTTCTGATATCATGAGTACTATCCAGTTGGGGGCCTACCCATGCTTTTTAGACACTAGGGTGTCATATCTAAATAGAAAAAAGTTGCATTCATTGTGAGTTGTGAGGATATTGCCATCTCCCCTCTAGCTCACACTTGTGTTTTCTCTCTCCTATTTCTCGAGTGTGAGGTTGAAATGTAGACTGCTTTTAGGGCCAGGTCAGGCAAAACTGGTAGTCTTGGAGGCTGGGCAGGATCAGCTCTGCCAGGGATTCAATGGAGGTAACACCAGATTTTAGCTATCCTTTCTCCATAATGCATGGCATGGAGAGCACGCTGAGTTGTAGCTGAAGGCTGACAATAACTGTAACTTCTTGACAAAATAGAGCATCTTCTAGTTTATCATGACCTGGTCTTTGGCACGCTGCACAAGCCTCCTGTTTGTTTAGCTGGAAACTTCTGTCATTGCTCTTCCAAAGAAGCAAGTCCCTCAGAAATAATTGCTTTCACCTGGGAATGACCCATTTCCTGAGGGGGAATGACAAAGAAAAGAGGGAATAGCACTGGGTGAAGATCAAACTGAAAATTTTCCATCTTGCATCCTGGGCCTGAAATGAATGCCTGGTATTTTGCCTGGCAGTGCTCGGTTCTCATCAACAAAGTAGCACGGGTTCAGATATATCCTCTTGCTGACAATTAACCACTCTTCTGACCCATTATAAATAGATCTAACTTTGTAATCAGTGTGATCTTCAGGTATGTGGTAGATTTGAAAGTAATCCTGCTTTCCTGATTGTGATGTTGCTGTTTGCATTGCCTGTGAAAATAGTGTGGTTATTGGCGTGATCTCTGGTAGGACTCATTGCTGTACTTCTGCAGAGTGTCTGCTAACAAGGCAGACACTGTATTTCCTGAATTTTCCTTTAAGGCTGCGTAAAGGTTTGGTTACTTGCATGACCTGTATTCAGTGATATAACACAGAACCTCCTTATCCCGTTTGCCAGATACGGTGTATAAGGCTTGTAAAGAAATATGCATTTAATTTGCATAAATTATTAGCTTGCCAGAGAATTGTGATTTTTATCAAAGATTCTGTAATGAAAGCTTATTGTTGCAGAAACTGCTTGGGCAATCAGTCATCATGCTAAGTCTGCATATCGCTGGAATACTTACAAATGTCATTCATCGAAAACATTCATGTTAATTAGGGTCAAGTCACCATAAAAGATAGAGTCCTCTATTGAATATCATTTATTAGTTAAATTAATGTAGGGAATAGGAAGGAGAAATGCTTTTGACTTTACAGTCATGTTTTATCAATTGCTTTCATAAAAACATCTGGCTAGAGAAGTAAACAAAACATCGAAATTTCCGTCAGCTTTGGCAGTAAACGCTAATTATTTCACCAGGGTGCTACCTATCATTTACTACGAAGTACTATTAAACAATGACAGAAGTGCTTATTTTCCACACGCGAAGAAATGGGATTGCTCCAGAGGCCAGCGATGCTACGGAAAAATTCTTTTGACGTTCCTTCAAAATGCAGGCCGGGTTAGCACAGGATTGTCACCGTCCAATGCCCTGAATGGTGCCCATTCTCAATAGCTGCCACGCAGTTTCACAGAGGACAGAGGCTTCCCTATTTGCATTTTTACTGCGTTCCTACTGCTTATGAAGGGAAGACTAAGGAATGAATGGGCATAGACTGCTGATTTATCCCCAAGTACAAGGCACATCAGCAGGACTATGGAACTGGCGGTGCCGCTACCTTACGGTCAAACACATAAAAAAAGAATTGGTAGCAGGCAAGAATGAAAATCTGTCTCATAATTTTCACCTTTTCCTCTTTAAACGTGTCCCAGACTTTGGAAGATTAGATAAAAGATTATGCTGTGGAATGCATACGTTTACACACACATGTATATTTTCTATGCCTGACAAATTACTGTAACCGAGAGGGAATGAACATGCACAGCTCTGCTGCCGTCACTGGAAGGTGGCAGTGCTCAGTCTGTCACAGGGCCAGGCCTGGAGCCATTTTTTTCCTTAAGCCTGTGATAAAGCACACAAACAGATTTTTTTCTGTATGCATTAATCATCTGAATCTTTATAATTTAAATGTCAGCTGCATAAATTACTTTTCATGGATTAATGAAACATGCTCTTTGTATTGGAAAGTACAAGCACAATACGTTCTCTATGATTTTTATTCTAATTCTAAATTGTTTGGGTGACTACAGAATAGGTAAGGCCTTGGGAGGTAAACACCAGGTGTTTGGTGGAACAGGGATGATGGAGGAAGTAGTCATTTTTGCCCATGTATTTGTAGGGCTGGGTCACTCTGGTACTTGGCAATACCCTGTGAGGTGCTATGCTGTCCTTCAGAAGTTCAGCTTTTGTTTTTCTTTATTAAAGGATAAATCTCTGTCTGGAATGGCTTCCAGAGAACTTAAAAAAACCCGTGTGCTGACAGTAACCCTCCTTGAGCTCTCAGCATGAATTTGCTGCCAGCCCACCGTAATTAGGTTGGAAGTTGTGAACATTATTCCCTTTCATTTTTGTGAAGTATCATTTCAGACGGCCACTGGAGATAACGTAAGCACCAGCTCCATTCCCTCATTATCTCCTTATGTAGCACCAGCAGGAGGGATCACTTGTGTTAAGAACTTGCTCTCGCGTCTCCTCGTGTCTTGTTTCGGCGCTATCAGCAGCCGGCAGCTGGGGAACACCTCCATTTAGATAGCTCACCTCCCGGAGAAGCAGCCTGGCGTAGCTGCTGGGAAAGCGAAACCCGGCCAAGGCTATGCTGAGCTCCAGAAAGCCTGGGGAGTTCAAAGAGCAGGCACGGCGCTGCCGCTGCCGCCAGCCTGGTGTTGGCCAGGCCTGGCTATGGTGACTCCTTGGGGGCCAGAGCTCACTTGCCCACATCTGCAGGGGATTGCTGCCTGGGGGGACACAACGCTTGTGGTGCTGCTGTTTGAAAACCTCCATGCCCAGGAAGCTCTCAGGGCTCACCCCCTCGTCCCTCAGGCCCTCCCTGTGCAGCAGCGCTGAGGTGCAGCCTGGGGCCCGGCCGCCATGGCTGGCCTTGGCGACTTGCCACTGTCAGCTCCCTTGTCGGTGGTGACCTGGCCAGGCAGCGCCGTGAGGAGATGGGGGCCAAAGCCGGGGGGGATAAAGCCCGGCCGGCACCAAGCCCTTCAGCTTCAGGCAACGTGAGCAGCCGCCTTCCCCGGGTGCCTGCCCAGAGGTGACAAGGGAGGGAACCTAGCTCCGGTGTTCGTGCCGCGGGGGTGAGCAGGCGGAGGTGGGGGGGGAGACGGGACAGAAGAGGAATATATAGGTGGGGGTGTCACCTTAAACACAGGAGCCTGCCCTTCCCCCACGCCCTGGAAGAGGAAGCGCAACAGGCGCTCGCAAAGCGCCTGAAGTGTGTCCCTCTCGGCTCCCCTCCTCCGCGGCCCACCCGCCGAAAGACTACACTTCCCAGAAGCACCGCGGGGCGGTGCGGCCGGCCCGGCTCGCCCCGCCCCCGCCCACCCTCTGCCGCATGGCATCATGGTCTCTGTAGTCCTCCCGCCCTCCCCGCTCCCTTCCCCAGGCCGGGCCTTGGCGGCGGAGAAGACTACCGTTCCCGAGTGCCCCCGCGGCGCCGCGCCTGCGCCGTTAGCGTGGAAGTGCGAGAGGCCGTTGCGTTGCGGGCAACGGCTGAGGCAGCGGAGAGGCTGTAAGCGGCGGCGCCGGCGGCGGCTTCCGCGTTCGCCGGGGGAGGGAGGGGGGGTGCAGTTGGGGGTGGGGGCGAGGAGCGGCGGCGGCGGCGGCGACAGAGGGAGGGCACTCGGTGGATGGGCGGTTGGCGGCCGGCACCGGTGGCGGCGTCTGTCAGGCGCCGGTCGTTAGCCGGGGCGCAGGGGATGAGCCTGTGAGGGCGGAGGAGCGCGGGTTGGGGGTGAAGCCCGGCCAGAGCAGAGCGATGTCTCAGCCTCAGCAGCAACAGCCGCCGCCGCCGCCGCCGCCACCGTCTCCTCAGCAGCAGCCGCAGCCGCCGCCTCCGGCCGCCTCCAAGAAGCGGGACCGGCGCATCTTCTCCGGCACCTGCCCCGACCCCAAATGTCAGGCGCGGCTTTTCTTCCCGGCCCACGGGCCGCAGAGCAGCGGCAGCATCGAGTGCACGGACTGCGGGCAGCGCCACGAGCAGCGGCAGCTGCTGGCCGTGGAGGAGGTGACCGACCCCGACCTGGTGCTGCACAACCTGCTGCGAAACGCGCTGCTGGGTGTCAGCGGCGCCGGCCCTCCCCGCAGGAACACCGAGCTCGTCAAAGTCATGGGCCTCTCCAACTACCACTGCAAGCTCCTGGCCCCCATCCTGGCCCGCTACGGTATGGATAAGCAAACTGGCAAAGCCAAGCTCCTCACGGAGATGAACCAGGGAGACATCTTTGACTGCTCCCTCTTGGGTGACCGCGCCTTTCTCATCGAGCCGGAGCACGTTGAAACCATTGGTTATGGAAAGGACCGCTCTGGAAGCCTCATCTACCTGCATGACACCCTGGAAGACATCAAGAAGGCCAACAACAGTCAGGAGTGCCTCATTCCTGTCCATGTGGATGGAGATGGCCACTGCCTCGTCCATGCAGTCTCGCGAGCACTTGTTGGCAGGGAACTGTTCTGGCATGCTCTGCGAGAGAATCTAAAGAAGCATTTTGAGGAGAACCTGAGTCACTACAAGGCGCTTTTCCATGACTTTATTGATGCAGCAGAGTGGGAGGACATTATCAACGAATGTGACCCTTTGTTTGTTCCTCCAGAAGGTGTGCCAATGGGCCTTAGAAATATTCACATCTTTGGTCTGGCCAACGTGCTTCACCGGCCTATCATCCTCTTAGACTCATTAAGCGGAATGCGAAGCTCTGGAGATTATTCAGCAACGTTCCTCCCTGGTCTGGTACCCCTAGAAAAATGCATGGGAAAAGATGGCATGTTGAACAAGCCAATCTGCATTGCATGGAGTAGCTCAGGACGTAACCATTATATTCCTCTAGTTGGAATAAAAGGTGCTGCTTTACCTAAACTGCCTAGGAAGCTACTTCCTAAAGCCTGGGGAGTTCCTCAAGACCTCATCAAAAAGTACATCAAGTTAGAGGAGGACGGTGGTTGTGTTATTGGAGGAGACAGAAGTTTGCAAGATAAGTACTTGATGAGGCTCGTTGCTGCAATGGAGGAGGTTTTCATGAGTAAACACGGTATCCATCCCAGTCTTGTAGCTGATGTACATCAGTATTTCTACAGAAGGACTGGTGTAATAGGAGTCCAGCCCGAAGAAGTCACTGCAGCTGCCAAAAAAGCAGTGATGGACAACCGCCTTCACAGGTGCCTCATCTGCGGCGCCCTTTCTGAGCATCATGTTCCTCCAGAGTGGCTGGCTCCTGGGGGGAAACTCTATAACCTGGCAAAAAGTACCCATGGCCAACTAAGGCCTGACAAAAATTACAGTTTTCCCCTGAACAGTTTGGTGTGTTCTTACAACCCCGCAAAGGATGTGCTGGTACCAGACTATAACCTGAGTAGTTTGACTGCTTGTAACTGGTGTCATAGTAACTTAGTGCGTCGTGTCAGAGAAGATGGATCTGTTTCATATTTGGACGGAGACAGAACTAATACTAGGTCTACAGGTGGCAAATGTGGGTGTGGATTCAAGCACTACTGGGAAGGTAAAGAATACGATAATCTCCCTGAAGCTTTTCCTATTACTCTAGAGTGGGGTGGAAGAGTGGTGAGAGAGACAGTTTACTGGTTCCAGTATGAAAGTGACACTTCTCTGAACAGCAATGTGTATGATGTCGCCATGAAACTTGTTACCAAGCACTTCCCTGGTGAATTTGGTAGTGAGATTCTTGTTCAGAAGGTTGTCAATACAATATTGCATCAAACTGCCAAAAAGAACCCTGATGATTATACCCCTGTAAATATCGATGGTGCTCATGCCCAAAGAGCTGATGATGTACAGCAAGGACAAGAGTTAGAGTCGCAACTTCCAACCAAAATTATTTTGACTGGACAGAAGACAAAAACTTTGCACAAGGAGGAGCTGAATATGAGCAAAGCTGAAAGAACTATTCAGCAGAACATTGCAGACCAGGCTTCCGTAATGCAAAAACGGAAAAGTGAAAAATTGAAACAAGAGCATAAAGGGCAACCTAGGACTGCTTCTCCTGGGGCTGTTCGTGAGGGGCCATCGTCTGCACCAGCTACACCAACAAAGACCCCATATTCTCCAACATCTACAAAAGAAAAGAAAATACGGATAACCACAAATGATGGGAGGCAGTCAATGCTTACCCTAAAGTGCACTACCACCTTCTTGGAACTACAGGAAAGCATAGCGAGAGAATTTAATATTCCTCCGTATTTGCAATGTATTCGCTATGGCTTTCCTCCTAAAGAGCTTCTGCCTCCCAAAGAAGGCATGGAAAATGAGCCTGTTCCTTTGCAGCATGGTGACAGGATTGCAATAGAAATCCTGAAAGGTAAGGAGGAAGGCAGGCAGTCTGCTTCAGCACACTCTGCTCGTGCCGTGAAGCATGAAGATGTTGCTGTGACTAGTAAAATCTCGTCAAAGGAACTGCAGGAGCAAGTCGATAAGGAGATGTATTCTCTCTGTCTTCTAGCAACATTAATGGGTAAGGCTGACTTCAAGTTATACTTCAAAATTGTAATTTTAAGTAGAAGATAACATTTTACAAACTGTAGTTACACACATGTCTTTTTTTTTTCTTTTATGTAACCATGGAGAAGGTTATTTCCTTTATTCCTCTATTAGAAGAACATTTAACATGCTGTCAGTGATATATTGAGTGTCATGACTTTTAAAAATGTGTATACAAGATACTTGTTCTTTTTTTGCTGTAAAGTCCTCTCTTTAAAAATTGCTGTTTAGAAGTTGTGTTTCCTCTTCTGTCTGTCTCTCTGTTTGTTTTTCCTGTCTCTCATTAGGCACACATCTGATGTGTATGTGTGTGAGCTACATGCTCTCTTTTCTCCTACATCTCCCTCAGGTTTCAGGAAATAAACTCAGAGCAGAGGTGAGAAGGGGATGTTGAATGTCTGCTTATTGGAAGTTTGAGGACCAAATTGTCACCTTTGTAGAAGGATACAGTCCTGGCATTTCTCCCCACAGGGAGTTGTGTTGGTTTAATCATATCAACACAACATTGTATCCTTAGCTAATCTGCTAATTTTAAGTGAAGATCGGGTCTTTTTAAAGAGCTGTGATGTAAGCAGAGGAGAAACTGAAAGAAGCTGAACACAGATTTGAATCCCAAAGGTGGACATAGGGTTGCAAAGCTATGCTTACAAATCGGCAGTCATGCAAATCTGACTAACTGTTAATAATTCCAGATGAAAGGACTTTTCTCAGTTGCCTGTAGTTTCTATTTTCATATTTGGACTCAGAAGGTTTGGACCTTCATTTGTGTACTTTTTTCATCAGGTTTCACAGTTCTTGCTGCTTACTGGCAGGAAGTAGAACAGTAATTATCATACATTTAGCTCTATGAACCAGTTGAATAGTAATGTTTATAGGGTTTTTTGTGGGAGCATTCTCTTTTGCTGGAGGGATTTGGTGTGGCTAAAGCATGTGATGTTTCAGAAACGAAACCATTACATAATCACAGAGTGGTATGTCAGAAGTTCATCAAGCAGAACTTTGATTCTTTTCCAAGCCTGATTGTTTACTCCAGTGTCTCCCGCAAGATAGCGTGCTGAATCACTAGCTACCTCGTCACACTGACATTTACACCACAGTTCCAAAGTGCAGGAAAAGGTTAGGTTTAAAAGCTGTCTTAATTTTGAGATGAAGCTTAAAAGAGTTCTTTCCTGTTTTCAGGAAATATTCCTGAAAATGTAGTTAATGGCTTACAGAAAACTCTGAGGTGCTTTAAAAGTATCTCAGTGACTTCAGCATTAAGGTGTCTCATTGTTTTACGAGTATTTATCAATGAACTGTGAGCTGATCTTGTATTCAGGAAGCAATTTTTGTCTTTGACTCTCGTTGCTGTTAGACTCTGCTTTCAAAGGACGGGTGAGAATAGGATTTACCTCACCCTTCTCTGACTGCATCCATTTTGCATTACTAATAGAAGTCAAAGTGTCAGCAAATGATAAACAAGCCAGTTATAACAACTTATGCAGCTACTGAATAAGATGCTATTTTTATGTAATCACTCTTCTCATCAGGGCTTCGTTTTCCTTCAAAGATACTTGTGGAAAAAATCTAGACAGTTGACTATTTACAATTGTGATTTTTCAATGGGGAAACAAACTGTAAAAAACTGTTTAAGTCCTTGCACTTTCTTAAAGAGTATTGGGGTGGCAGTTCCTCAGGGTGGTATATTCAGCCTTTCTGGGATAAGAGGCCTCGCTGTTTCTCAGTGATGTTTCTGTAGGGCTAAAAACCAATGCTGCAGAGTTCTAAGTCAGCTCATCCTGCGTGCTCTTGCTGTAACTTTGTTCTGCTAAAAGCAGTCAGCTAACACAGATTAGAATGTGTAGAGGGGAAATGCTATTGAAATAGCTCTCTGGGCCAGACATGCTTTGCGCTCCCCCCTCCCTGCCCAACGCCGCCCATAGTGAAAGTGTGTCTTCAAACATGTGTAACTATTAATTCTGCATGCTTAAAAGCTTTTCTTTTATACAGGGTCTCCTGTAGGCTGACTTCATGCTTCTTTCAGTTACTAGAATTTTTCTTATCTGGTCTCAGCTAGTTAACTTATTAAAATTTTACACCATGTTTGTTAATTTTTCTGTATATAACTTAAAAAATTAAGTTATGGGTAATTAGATACTGTAATTTCTGGACTACTTAGCTTTACAAAAAATCATGCATAATATGTTTTCTCCCCTATTCTTGTTTAGCTCAAAATATAGAATTCTTTAATGAAATTACTAAAGGAATTTTAATTTTACATTAACATAGTTAAAACATTGTATTTTAAAACTGATTTTATGTACACCCATTCAGAAGTACTCTGGATGCATGCAAGCCAAGTATGAATCTATTTACATTGGTTTGATTTGCATTGATGAATTTGTCAGTGCACAAGAAATCAAAATAGCCAGGTTTAAATTAAACTTATTAATCGATAATAGAATTTGCTTGGGTTTAAACAGCTTGTTTTTAAGCCAGCTGTAGTTCCCTGTAACCTATGTTTATTAACTGAGGTTTTGATTTTTTTTTTTTTTGCAATTCTGTGTGTCCTCTCTGCTGTACAAAGTGATGGTCTGGGGCTTCCACTGCTCTTTTTCAGCAGCATATGAGTCATGCTTGTGGGTAGGATAGTCTTCATTTGCTGCCATACCTTCGTGTTGTGGGGCTGAGGTCTGGTCTGAGGGAGTGTGTACTGGAGTGGGAATAGTGCGGGCAACATCATCATGTATTCTCTTGAGGGTGTTTTTAGTCTAACTAAATGATCACCCAGATTAACTTGTGACCTATAAACATCTTACTGCTATGGTAAACAAAACCAAAACAAACAGTAAAACCCAACTAGCAACAAAAATGTGCAAACCACAAATGTAGTTTAGTTGAATCACACACACTACTTCCTCTGATCTGGGAAAGTCCAGTTGTAATTGTGGGGTTTTTTTGGTGTTCCAATCTGACATCTCTATCAAAACAGCATGGTTAGTTTGTATTTCTTTCAGTGGCTGATGCTTTTGTTTTGTGAGCCCTGCTCTCCATACTTTTCTGCGTGTAGTCCTTGTTAGTGTTGCATAAAAGGCTATCTAAACAACGATGCTTCTCTGGTGCAAGGCTTGAAAAATCATGCCTGTAGTGAAGAGGGAATCTTTCCTTTGAGAATACCACTAACATGTAAAACTGGGCTGCTTCTAAAAGCCTGGTGGTTGCCTTGTGGAAGGATAAGGAGCCCTTCAAATAAGAACATATTGTTAGATGCAGCAGTATAGGAGTCCTTAGTTTGGAGTCAGCCACTGTGTGGCTGCTGACTGGGGCCTCCCCAGGCTTGGGTAGTCTGACAACTGTATTCTATTACTTATCAGTGTAGCGGTTATTTTGATTCCTGTGGGCAGTATTTAAACCATCAGGAAGACTTCAGCTTGCTGCTGCTTGTGGGGAAATGAAGAGGCACAACAGTGATGCTCTGGAGCCATTGTGTATAGGGATGCATGTTTCAAAATGTAAATGAGAATGGGGATGCAGGGGTAGCAGTGAATACCTTTTGAAATGCCAAAAAACACGAGAGAGTGTGTTATCAGCAGTAATTGTCCTTCCTCCATGCAGCTGTTTGAAGAAGAGGGAAAGCAGTGGCCATAGTGGGTAGGAAAAGAGAATTCTCCTTTTAAACTGTATTTGTTTTAAATTTTTTTTTTTTTTTAGTGGGTCAGTGAGAGCTGGAGAGGAGCTTCAAATTTATAAGCAAGTCAGTAGAGAGGAGTTATCAGGATAAAGTCAAAAGACAAGACCTCCTTCTTTAGTAGATCATGGAAAATAAGAAAGACAAGTAGTTGGTTTTACTTAGATGTTCTTGCTAGGAAGTGAAGGCCAAACCTGTGAGCTTGATGTGCAAATGAATGCAATGAATGACAGCATATATGGTTCAAGGGAATGCATTTAAAATGAATCAGATTATGTAGGTCTCCTGTCTTTAAAATGTCTTGAAAGACAAAACATGATGAAGTTGCACTGTACCTTTTTATAGAGAATGAGGACTCAAATAACACCTGAAGTGGAGAGGTGAGTGACAGGATCCTTCTGGTGGGGGGACAGACGAGCAGGGGAGTGTACGGAGTCCTGTGCCTGTCGGGGAAGGGAAACAGAAAAGTCAGAGCGTGGCTTGAAGGGTCTCAAAGCGTAATGTAGCACATAATGCCACTGTCACGAGGACGAAACATTTTCTCACCTGAGGCGGGTGGGATAGGAGAGTAACGACAGTTACCTTGTGGGATATGCAGTAAAGAAATGCAAGGAGGGATTTAGATGTGCTCTATACTCAGTATGAGGAAGCTATTAAAAATAGCTTTTAACTTTTATTTTGCTCTTAACAACAAGGAGAGAAATATTGGTGGGTAGTTTTACAGCCTCACACATAGCAACTATCTCTATTCCAAGTAGTAAGCACATCCAGTTAACTTTAGTTGATGATTTACATTCTCCAATTTTAATAGAAAATTGAGAGACATGGTTATTGAGATCTTGATGCCTAAAGAAGGGTGCAGTTTCTATTTAAAGTATCTCAGTATGTTCTCTGAATGTTTGATATAAAGTGGGAAAAGCACTTTTTTCTGAATATGTATACGCACAGTAGTTTCTGCATCAGGAGAATGTAATTTATCAGTGCTTTTTGTTTGCACTACTTTGACCACTACATCACATGTCACTTCTCTGAAGCAGGTAAGTGGTTAGCAAAATGAGGAAAAGGGTATAGGTAAAAATGCAGATCTGAACTGATTTAGCAGGTGCTGTTAGGTCAGTGATACTCTCTCATTGTAACCCAATTTTTCTGTTCTTTATATTCCTTTCCTTACATAGTCTAGGTTTTTTGGGTTTTTTTTGTTTTTTTTTTTTTTTCCTCTCAGTGGCATTTAAAGTTGTCACATTTCAATGCCATTTTTGGCATCTTTGAAAAATGCCAGTTACATAGGACTGCTGGAGCCTCACAGTTGGTATGTTGTTTGTAACTCTCAAGAAAAGCAAGGTACAGACACAGCTTCTATGCAGCTGCCTGTGTGGACGTTTCTATCTCAGCTACAGCATAAAGTCTGCTGTAGGGCAGCTGTGAAATTGAGATCTGATTTTTGAGAAGGTGTAGGGATATAGAATTGAGGTTTTAATGTGCAAGGGTATGTGCTTGAATTTTGGAAGCATGTTAGTCATTTCCTAGTTTTATGTTGAAGCATGGGTAGGAGGGGAATGGAGACTTGTGTGTAGGGTCTGGCAAAGAACCAGGAGCTGCAGTTTGGATCAAATCAAATTTGGGAACCTTTGTACTAGAACATGTAGGATATTTGACTGCAGATGGTGGTATGTTTTCCTGAAAGTTTCTCAATGGGCTCCTGTTCTGTAAATTTGCAATAGGAATTCAAATTCTTAATTGCATAGAAGAGAGTAAAGATTCAGCTTTTAATTCAAGGAGTTACATTTTCAGCCATTGTCTATAATATTAAAATATGAATGTTTAATTCTAATTATTGTGTTTGATTTTTACAGGAGAAGATGTTTGGTCTTATGCAAAGGGGCTTCCTCAATTATTTCAGCAAGGTGGAGTATTCTACAGCATAATGAAGAAAACCACAGGTACTTTTTGTTTTTATCCCTTCCTTCCTCTGTTTTCAAATCTTTAAATTGTAAATTGGTGTTGAGTCACTTGTAAGCATAAATATATTTTTAATTTATTACCATGGTATGTTTTCATTTTTACAATATTGTAGAACTTATGCTCCCTTAGAGAGCCTAAGACTAGGGAATCTAAGACTAATTCATTCAACTTAAATCTCCTCCTTTCTGAAACTTTCTCTGCAAACATACACCTCCATTTAAACTTCCTGAATTGTACAATCAACTTCAGTAAGTCAACTGATTTTTTTTTTTTAATTTTTGTTTTCCCCTGAAAGATCAAACAAAGAGAAGATCATAAGACCTATTCCTGTTATACTTTAAAACACTTACTGGATAAGCAGTTCATCTTTCTAGTCTGCTTCTTAGTAGATATTTTATACAGGAGTACTGCGTTTAAATGGTTGGTTAAATTTGTCTTTCATATTCCAAAGATTGCTGTTCAAAGGCAAAGCTGTCCATCCCCGTCTTGTGTTAATAAATGTTGCATCTTGGACTATGTGCACAATAACCAAGCAAGTAGTTGGAGTATATTTGATTTTTAGATGGCTTTACAAATACTACCTACAAAGAATAACATCTGTTTCTTTAGAGAAGAAAGTAGTATTCAGTTATTTTCTCTCATTTAAAATTTATTTTCTTACTGAAGTCTTTGCATTCATAGTTTAGCTCTTGTGGTTTAATCTATAATAATGATTCCTTTGCTGCTTTCTTACTGTTTGATTTCTTCTTAGGCAGTTTTATCAGCCTTAACTTAGTCTTGATTATTTCTGGAAACGGGTATTTTACCACATAATTTCTGTTCTGTTTGCAGTAATTAAAATGTGTGGTATACTCAGTGCCCACTACCTCTCACCGAGTTATTAGCCTGGGTAATAGAATTAGCATGCAAGTGTCTTACAGCAGATCTGCTTCCTTTTAGTTTTCTTTCTTTTACTGTGCTTGTACAGTAAAGACTGGCGTATTGTTTGTGGCAAGGGAATTAGCTTAAGCAGTGCCTGATGGAAAGGATGTTTTGGACCGATTAATGACTAGCCACAGTTGCGAACCTGAAATGAATCCAAGGGATTGTAACCCAGCTGGTCATTAACTCACAGAAAATGCCTGACTTAAAAGTCATTTTTGCCAACTGACAGTATAAGAACTAAGGCTGTGGGAGATGATATTCTGTATTGGAACATTATTGCATTTCTGTGTGTGCAGTTATTTTACACTACCTTGGTAGGCAGAATTACTGTTTCAGTATTAACATACTTGTATGATTCTAATATTATATGAACTACTAAATTCCCACATTAAACAATTACAGTGTGCAATAATCTAACTATTTTTTTCACTTAGAGAAGCTCCTTACCTATTTGTAATATTTTGGTTAATGTAATAATGCAGCTATTGGAATCACAGAATGGTTAGAGTTGGAAGGGACCTTAAAGATCATCTAGTTCCAACCCCCCTGCCATGGGCAGGGACACCTCCCACTAGACCAGGTTGCTCAAAGCCCTGTCCAGCCTTGCCTTGAACACTTCCAGGGATGGGGCATCCACATCTTCTCTGGGCAACCTGTGCCAGTGTCTTATTACCAATTATACTGGACACTTGGAACAAAGCTTCCTATCAAGTGTAGGTACTGTTAATCAATTGAAATTTGATTTAGTAGGTCTTGTTTAAGATCTTCTTTTGAGGTTTCAGGATTGCAATTTCAGAGGCAATTTTGGTCTATCATAGAAGGTTAAGCTGGTAAATTATGTAGTTAAAATATGTTCTTCAGCCCAAGTTAGACAGATAGGTGTTGGGGATTAAATTTTGTTCTGTGTGAGTTTTGGCTGTTTGGTTATTGGTTCCCATGGATATGTAAAGAAAGTAGCTAAGTGCCTGCAGTTCTCAAAAATAAAATCTCATCTGTAGATTCTCTGCAACAGTAAAAGTGTGTGAATCAGAAGCTGTGGAGCATGAGTGTGAGACTGGTCAGTTGGTTCATCAGTATAAAACCAGTTTAATAATGTTTCAAATTATTTGAGTGACCTTTTCATTGATGCCCAGAATACTTGTTTTGACAAGTTATTTAATAACACAGAAATAGGATTTGCTTGTTGTGTTTCTTCCCTTCAGCATAATTTCTGACGGTTTTTTCAAGAATTGTAAGAGAATATGAGGAAAAATCCCATTAATGTACCTATTCCTGGCACTTCTTAAAAAGTGGGGTTTTATTGCAGCTCTCCTTGCATAGCTGATAGAACTGAAGAGATTTGTTGCAGCCAAGTTTTCATCTGCAGATAGCTTTTAACTCACAGAAAGCTGTCATCACCTTACTGCTTTTACCACAACATGTACGGGACAGAGTTGAGAGAGTTATTTTGTATTTTATGATGATAACCTGGAAAACCAAATGTTGCCCATTTTTGACACAGAGCAGCTTCAGAACTTAAATTTGTCTAGTGAACTCTCAATTTTAGCAGATCGGTCAAATTGTAAGTGGGACAATGAAACAAACAGCAGATCAAAAATATTATGCCTCATGTTTGTTTTGTAAAGGTTAACAGTTATGATCTCCAGGACTACTAGGAATAGTAAGCTTGAAACACTTTTGTTTGTCTAGCAACACTTCCTCTCTGAGAAGACGGTAAATAGCAAATTTGAAATTCCTCATGCTTAGCAGCAGTTGTACACCCTGAAATCCTACTACAATTCTAACTAGTACGGAAGTGGTCTTAAATAGTACTTCTATAGATAGGCAGTGATTTGAAATGTGCTCTTGGCAGTTTTCTGGTGTTTTGTTTGTTTGGGTTTTTTTGTGTGGTTTTGGGGTGGGTGGCAGTAGTGATGGGGTATGGCTTGCTTTGTGTTACTGCATGCATATACTATTTCTTTAACTTATGTTGCATTAGAACTGTGCGTTCCAGCAAGGCAGTTATTTTATCTAATAATACTGCAGTCTTGTCTCTTCATTAGAATCGCCATAGAACGCAGCAGCATCTTAGGGGTATACTGTGATTGCTGTCATATGGCATAAAAGCCTAAATTGTTTTTTCTGTCACAATAGTAAGTTTCAGTGTGTGGTTTTTTTACATACTTCATGCAATAAGTTTAAATACAATAATTACTGTGTATTCAGAGCATGCCTTAAATATATGTTAGCACTTTGAATAACTTTTTCTATCTTCGTAGGTTTGGCTGATGGCAAGCACTGTACTTTTCCACATCTGCCTGGTAAAAACTTTGTGTACAATGCAGCAGAAGACAGATTAGAACTGTGTGTGGATGCTGCTGGGCACTTTCCTATTGGTCCTGATGTTGAAGAGTTGGTTAAAGAGGCCTTAAGTCAAGTGCGAGCAGAAGCTACTTCAAGAAGCAGGGAAGGAAGTCCTTCACATGGAATGCTGAAGCTGGGTAGTGGTGGAGTAGTGAAAAAGAAATCTGACCAACTACATAACATAACTGCATTTCAAGGAAAGGGCCATTCACTAGGAACTGCATCTAGTAGTCAACAACATGATCAAAGAGCCAGGGAAACACCACTTTTAAGAAAGCATAGCACAGAAACGGACTTCAGTCCTTCTAAAATTGAGCCTTCTGTATTCACAGCTGCCTCTGGTAATAGTGAGCTTATCCGAATTGCGCCGGGAGTTGTGACAATGAGAGACAGCAGGCAGCTTGACCCCACTTTGATTGAGGCACAGAGAAAAAAGTTGCAGGAAATGGTCTCTTCTATTCAGGCTTCAATGGATAGACATTTGCGGGATCAGAATACAGAGCAGTCAGCATCAGTTGATCTATCTCCAAGAAAAGTAGAGGCAGTGAGTTCAACTGCTAAAACTGGGAGCTTTCAGGCTGGCTTGCCCGAATCGTTTTCTGCACCAGGTGGTACTGAACACTTGAATACCGAATCAACTGATGGTAACATGGTGAATTCTGTGGGAACAACATTTCCTGCAAGGTCTAAAGCACAAAAGGGAAATTCTGTTGAGGAGCTTGAGGAGATGGATAGTCAAGATGCAGGAATCACTAATACAACTGAGCCAATGGATCACTCTTGATAGGTTAAAATCTAATAAGGGTAGAAGAAATTACTGTTCAAATGTTTATTGGCTGGGCCACACGAAGTGATTAGTTATTAAATCTTGTATGTATGTCAAAGATTATATCATCTTATTCAGTGCATGATAAGCGTGTGATTGGCAATAGCTTTCAATATTACCATACTGCTGCCCAGGCTGGCTCTGTTACCTGTAAATTAGTTATTAGGAAATGCACTGAGATGAATATCTGCTGTAAATGTGGGTTCTTGAAAATTCTTTGTAATTTTTAATTCCTTAAAAGTCTTAAAATTTAAGCCCATGCAAAGTTCTTACCATGCTAGTCTAAGGTTACTGGAAAGGCTAGAACAGGCAAAACTAGAAACATGACAAAGTTAATTCTGTCCCAGGTACTTAATTCCACTCAAAAAATACACTATAAACATGAATTATACATAAATTTCAAAAAGCAACTGAAACTAAACTTCTGCTTAATTTGATAATGCAGCATATACAATACTTTAATTATGTTGTGCTGGCACTTCCTCCGATTTAAAAACTTTTTCATTCATACAGCTGTATACGCTTGTCAGAAATCTTGGAATAAGTGTAACTTTAGTAAACACTGTTAATTTCTGCATATTGTCAGTTTAAGCAAGTTAGAAAAAAGGCTACTTAGTGTATGATGAAAATAAAGTGAATGTGGTGTGGTTATGCATGGCTGTCTGAGCCAACACAACCATTTTGGTGCTCTGTTAGTAAGTGATAGCATGTTTTTATTTCCTCCCAAATACTGAGCTGGTCAGATGTCGTGCAACTTTTAATACAACTACAGGAGAGAAGAAGTTGGCAATTGCAAGAAACAACAAATGTTCAATGGCAAATCCATTTCTTTTAAGACTTTGATTACTAGCATTGGTTAGTAATGGCAAAAATTAAATAACAGCGGTCCTCTCCAGAGCAAATTAACAATTTATTGGAAGGAAATGACTCTCTAACATACATTATCCTAAAGTGTTCAGTGATAATTGAGCTTTTGGAAGATCACTGTTTACTCCATGGAAACAAGGAACACATGCCCACCTCTGTTAGCCTCACTTGAGTTTGTGATGCAGATTTCCCAGCATCAGTGATAATATAGCTGATATCCACTTAAGTAGCGTGTTCATCAGACCTGCAGTGCTAGTTCTTAAGATGCAGCCGTTGTGCTTGCTCCCTAAGGATGGAATGTGCATCCAATACTGCACTTTGCTTCCTATCTTCATAGTCCTATTTAAGTGCACTATTGTTGCTTCCTCTAATGGTAAAATAACATTGAATGGATGAAAGATGTTAATACAGCTTCAAAGGAATTAAGAGCATTTAAATATTGAAGTCTGTGTTTGTGCACATGTGGGTTTTTACCAGTTCGCAAATGTTGTTTGTATTGTATATGTTTATATTCAGAAAAGTCTCCTCACTTTTTACATTTCTAATCACTTAAACAGTTCTAAGTGTTAGTATGGTAAAATGTCCCATGAGGGAGGATTTATTTTTGTATGTAAAAATTAACTGAAGCAAGTAACTTAAAGAATAGCCCCCGTTTTGTCAAAGTAAATTAAAATGCCTCTGTTGGTTAACTTTTTATGTAGAGGGAATAAATATTTTATGTTTTAGTATACTACTTATAGGTAAAAAATAAGAATCACCTTTTCACGAATAAATGAAAAATTTTAAGATCTCAAATTGCTAACCCTTAAGTTAGCAATTTGGAAGCTTGGAATGTATGAAGTAATTTTGGCTTGCCAGAACTGACCTTGCTGATGCACTGATTATCTGGCAGGGCTTATTCAATGAGAAACAGGATGCACATGCAGCAGCTGGAAGCCTGCCATGACTTCTGAAAACACTTAAGTCTCCCATGAATCAGTCTAGCTGTCTGAAGGCTATTTCTATGTAGAAGATGTTGAGCAGAGTCTTGTGCTTTGTCACAGCGTGAGGTGTAGAAAAATATAGCAGTGGCATGTCCCTGGGAAGGAGTTTAAGTCAGGAGAGGCTGAGGGGGAGGAATCTCTTGGATTTCTTGCATTTTAGACAAGGTAACTATCACTTAGACACTTTTAACCTTTTCTTTAGAAAAATAAGTCTTCCTCGGCTGTAAAAAATTTGGGTAGTACCTATGACAGAATTTTAAGTTTGAAATAAATTGAAATACTTGTTGCACATCATCCTTATTTCAAGGGAAGACGCTTACTTCTTTTATGCCATTCTGATAAGACTACAGAAGTTTGTGTGCCTTTTACTGTGTAAAGAGGAAGGCTTGGTTTAATTTTGACACACTTCCCATTTCAGCAGTAATTTGACGTTTTCCTTCTTATCTAAATAGAAATAGACACAGATAATAGCTCAGTTTGACTCACCCATAGTGTCATCTTGGGTCCACGCAAGTCACATAGATCAGAACTTCCTAAACCAAAATGGTCTCAAAAAGGAATGATGTCAAAATCACAAGATCCACTGGTGTGAATTGCTCTGGCGTAAAGCAGGATTGTGTATACTTCTTTGCAGTGTTCTTATTTCACGTAGCTTTCTCATGCATTTAAATATTGGTGTTTTTGAGAAAGATGGCTTTTGATACTCTCAAGTGAAGCTAAACTTCATCTACATGCCAGTGAGATGTGTAACTGTACAGGAGAAGTGAAATAAAGAACACTGAAGTGTAAATTGAGCAGATTTTTCCTTTGATTGCTAGCAGTGGGTGCAAATGTAAGTTGAGGCAAAAGTGTGTGCCTGTCTTAGGAGCACCCATGTGACTGTTAGATTTCCCTGTTCAAGTCAGGAAAATGGTGGTGGGGTACAAGGGCAGGGAAGGCGTTGGCTCATTGTGGATGTGAAGCCATGTCAATAGGACTTCTCAAATGGTGTGAAGAGTGTCCCTTTCTCAAAAAAAAAAACAAACCCCAACTTCTTGCTACTGAATTGCCTGTGAACAGAGGCTGTGGCTCTAAAGTCTTTTTGAGTACCTGCCTTGATTACTTTCTTGTGTAGGAGCCAACCACCTTCTACACAGTGTCTCATCGCAAAGATGACTTAAATTACTTGAAAATCCTAAACTTTACCATGGCTTAATATATATAACCTAAATGAAAGATGATTACTGAAAATACAGGCCCAGTACAGAAAAAAAAAAGGGGGGGGGGGGGGGGAGAATGAACTAGATTGCTGATGAGCGTATGGGAAAACTGAGCAGAACAGATCAGTTTTCCAGGCAAATGCAAGATTTTTACTGCTTCAAATGGCTGGCTGCTTAGTAAGGTTGACTTTTTGATAGTGCTGTTTCTCTGTGAATTGTTTGCATTTCAGTGAGGGAAAATAAATAGCCGCTTTTCAAATGAAATCATATAAATGTATTTAGGATGTCTTCAATGCTAAAGTCACAAAACAGCAATGTATATTGTTGGCTTTGTGAATCCCATATAGTTTACTAGTCTTCTGATAATTACAAAATGTGAGCTAGACGTTGCCTCTGACAGAAATCTCTAGCAGCGTCACAGAGGCACAGTGCCACAAGGCTGTACGCTAACAACCCAGTACAACAGGCATACTTTCAAGACCAAAATGCTTCATTTACAATCCTTCAAAAAGTAGAATCTGTTCTCACTGTCACAGGGTTAGCAGAGTTGCTTGCTACTTTTTCAATGCGCTGAAAATGCCAGATAATAAAATTCATACTATGCTTAACAATTGGGAGGGCGATGCTCGACCTGAAATGTATGAAAAATGAATGATTTAAGAAGATGCCACTGTTACCTCTACATTTGTTTGGCTCCCATTTTCAAATAGCAGAATCTACATGCTTTTGTAAAATAATAATAATATGAAGTTGATCCTTCTGTTAAAAAAGCCACAACAGTAAGTGGTTTCTTTGTTTTGCTTGTGGATATCAGTTTAGCTTCTTAAAATTGAAGAAATTGCTTAAGATCTTTAGAATGCAGGATTCCCTCTGAGCCCTTATGCCTGCGGTTGAGCAATAAAAGGTTGAAACAAGAGTGGTATTTTCAGAATTATTTTACGTTTAACGAGGATTATTGCCAAGAAATGAAAGAGTGCACTTTTAGGAGGGAATGCTATTTAAAATGTATAAATAAGAATTAAAATAGTGTATATATTTAGAAAACAAATCTTTTTAAACAGCAAGTGCTTTACATGTTGAATTAAAAATAAATTAGCATAGAAACTATACCATCTTCACAGTACTGGCTGTTACCCAGCACAGTTTGGTTTGTTTTATTTGTGATTGCTGTACTAATTATATTTGATTTTTTTATCTGTAATGTAACAATAGTGTATTATAACAGTATATAGTGTACTATATTACACTTCACTGTACAGTATTTGGAATTTTCTTTGATTGCTATATTAAAACTATAAGTTGAAACATCTGCTTTGGTTTTATAAGGTGCAACTTTTATCTAGCCTTTCACACATTAGCCTGTTTAATTAACACTGATTTCCCTACAAAATGAATGAGTTGTAATTAACTTCTGCATTCTACATATAAATTGCATTATGCTTGCGTACATGAGTACTACTACAGCTGAAAAACTGGTATGAATCTTAGAAAAGTAAACTCTGATGCTATCCATTTCTCTTTAGTTATGTTTCTGTTTAAAAGAAACTTTTTTAAGAGAAAAACTTTTTATGGAAAAGTTTTTTTGACCTCATACCTGTTCTGAATATTTAATTAAACACATAGGACCTTTGAATTTGAGAGATTTTTAAAACAGGTTTTTATGTATTTGAGATCTGAATCTTTTTTCAAAGTTGTCACCAAGAAGAAGGTGTAGAAAAATGCTGACCGAGTCATGCCTGACATTTAAGATATGTTGCAATCTGTGGTTTGAAACATAGGTCAAAATGTATTTCAAAGCAAAATTTTAATGCATGCATGTAATATGCAAGTATAAATAGTATAATATGGAAGAACTAGGATTTTGAAAAATTGGCAATACTCGAAGATGAATATGTTGACAACTACTTAAATTATCTCTGTGCTTTTTCTACCAGCTATATGTGGTACTTTGTTTCAAAAATTGGCCGTAATCACAACTTTTAAGCCTAAAAAGAAGGCATAAAAGCCATCTGCAAAACTCTGTTACTTCTTCCTGTATTTATTGAAAGGCTTTAATTCAAAGTGTGCTAGCATTAAAGCATTCTTTAAAATGATAGGTGTAAATATATGGAGTTAATTTTGATGGCATGTCATATCATGAAGATGTGAAAATTATCCTTTGGAAGACTTGTATTTCAAAGGCTTAAATGCTTAATGCTAAGCTAGAAATTTACTCATCTTTATTAATGCAGTGTTTATAATCTGAGCCAAAACCAGTACTGAATGTATGAAGCAACCCAGTTAAGAGTGCTTTCAAAGTGTTTTCATTTTTCTTCTGCCATTAATTATACAGCCTTAGTATCTGTCTAAATTTCTTTATTTTAGATTGGTGGGTTGTTTGGTTTGGGGTTTTTTTTTCCCCTTAGGTATGTCTGTAGCAAAACTGTTCTAACATCCCTGCAAAGCCCTAGCTTCCTGCCAGAACAAGACCCCTCACAGCATAATTTTCTTTTGGTATTACCAAGAGTCAATTAAAACATATATTGACTGCAAAAGTTAATAGAAACTGTGTCGCTTTACTTGATGTGGAGTTTGGTTTACTGAGGCTTTGATGTACATTGGCTTCCACTGATTTGTGGTATTTTGAGTATTTACTACTTAATGATAGATAAAGAAAAGTAGTAGTGTTTGGATCCATAGTAGACTTGATGGCCAAGCTGACATTACAGAAACCTGGTTGCCACAGTTGATTTGAAATGGCTTATTCTGATTTGAATTACTTAAATTGATATACACTGGGTGATTCTGAACACATAATATTGTCAAAGGCATTAGGCTTTGGTGTAAGCATGACCTCTGCTGCAGTAACTTGCAGACGCTTTAAGAGGCTTCAGAAAAGACTATTATTCTCTGTTCTGTTAATGAAAGGCATTGACTTGATAATTGAGATAGCTGCACAGACTTGTATTTGGATTTTATCCACCTCTGTTTTTTTTTAAATGACTACCTAATTTTGTTTTCTGCTAGAAATAATACTTCTAGTGGCTTGTCTTGCTGGTAGCGAATCTAATTTCACTTCTAAAGTGATCCTGTAGATCTGGACTGGGTCTGTGCTGTTTGGAAACTTGTATTCAGTAAGTAAAAAATTAAAAGAAAGATAGCAGGTGGAAGGAAGTTACCAGAAATTTGAAGAAGGTTTAGAAGGTGCTATGGTTCTTACTAGCCAATAGCCTGTGAAGCCTGGCTGCGTGAAATGCACAATCGTTTCTTATAAACCTTTAAGGCATGGTTCAAGCAACTTCTTTCAGAATAAGGAAAACTTGATTTTATAGGCTGTTTTGTCAACTTAGTATATGAAGATTTTCTTTAAAATGAAGATTCTTTCTGATTGCCACATTGTTGTATAAATGTAGATACTTGCCAGACGCTACCTCCTAATCCGAACCTCTCTCTTCTGTCCCACATGCATTTATGCAGACTCTGCAAATCCTAAAGAGGTCTCTGCTGATGTTGGGCTAGCTTTCCTGTTTGCTTTTCATCTGCCATTTGGACTTAGATACTGAATCATTTTTACCACAGACATTTTTGTAAGCTTATTGTTCTCTGTTTATACTGCTGCTCTTAGAGACAGTAAAATCCAATACATAAACGATCCCATTTCACACAAATTAGACTGATAGAAATGAAAAATTTGTTTGACAGAAAAGAATAAAGGGAGATTCCTAAGAGACCAGAGGACTTGTGGGCATATTCAGGAGAGGGAAGAAGATACGTAAGGATTTATCAATGATTCTAAAAATCACCTAGTAGGACAACCATGTTTCGTGTTGTTCCACCTCCAGGGTGGTGAGCTTTAGAAGCTGCAGTGGCTCAGTCTAAATCTGGGGATTTCCCTGAGATCCACCTTTCTTTTCTCCTAGGAGCAAAAGCTGCCAAATACATACTTTTCCAACCAGTGAGAGAGAAGCGGTGACACCTCACCAATTGTTGCCACATGATGGTGTAGGGTTTGTGGCAGCAAGAAAAAAGCCAAAACACACAGAAAAGACAAGGGCCTAACTTAAAATTGTGGGGTATGAGATAACTCCTAACTATTTGTATGTTCAAATCTGCTCGAGTCTTGCTCAGTACATGCCCAAGTCCTACATCTAAACATTGCACATACAAGAATACTACATTTTCCCCCACTATGTCTTTCTTAAAATAAAGTCCTTCTTGAGCTTCTGAGTCTGCTCAAAACCAAAAGAGAATCGTACCAGAGGTGAAAAAGCAAACAACTACCTGTTGAGAATTACAAGGGCATTGCCAGTGTGTGCAGAGATGCAGTTAGAAAAGCAAAAGCTCAGCTCAAATGGAAATTGGCCAGAGATGTCAAAAACTACAAGAAAGGGTTCTTCAGGTACGTAAACAACAAGCAGAAACAGAAGGAAAATATTGGCCTGCTGTTAAACAGGAGAGGTGAATTAGTCACCGATAACTGAAAGGGCAGAGGTTCTCAACACTTTCTCCACCTCTGTTTTTACCAGCACTGTTGGGCCCCAGGCCTTGGGAACAACAATCCCGGTTGATGCAAACACAGAGCCACAGGCGTTGAAGGAAGAGTTGGTATGTGAACTCTTACAGGAGCTTGGCCCCTACAAATCAATGGGCCCTGACGTTTCCCACCCGAGGGTGTTAAGAAAGCTGGTTGAAGTTGTTGCAAGGCTGCTCTCCATAATCTTTGAGAAGTTATGGAGATTGGGAAACATCCCAGAAGACTGGAAGAAGGTTAATGTCACCCCCATTGACAAGAAGGGCTTAAAGGAGGATGCAAGAAATTATAGGCCCATCAGTCTTACTTTGGTCCCTGGGAAAATTATGGAATGAATCCTCCTGAGGGCTATCACAAGTCAAATGAAGCAAATGGTTGGGAAAAGCCAACGTGGATTCACCAAGGGCAAATTATGCTTGACAAACCTGATCGCCTTCTACGACAAAATAACCTGCTCGGTTGATTGGGGTGAGCGGTGGACATTGTCTACCTGGATTCTCCAAGGCTTTCGACATGGTTCCCCACAGCCTTCTCCTAGAGAAACTGATGCGTTATGGTCTAGACGAGTGGTCTGTGTGGTGGGTGGGGAGCTGGCTGATGGGCCGCACCCAGAGGGTGGTGGTAAATAGCTTCTTTTCAAACCGGCAACCTGTCACAAGTGCGGTCCCCCAGGGATGGATATTGGGCCCAATGCTGTTTAATACCTTCATAAGTGATCTGGATGATGTGATCAAGTGTACCCTGACAAAGTTTGCTGATGATACCAAAATGAGTGGGGAAGTGGACACTTTGGCAGGGAGAGCCACCCTGCAGGAAGACCTGGATAGGCTGTAAGAGTGGGCTAACAAGAACCTTATGAAGTTCAAAAGACAAATGTAAGGTCTTGCACCTGGGAAAACACAATCCAGGAGTGCAGCACAGGCTGGGATCTACATGGCTGGGGAGCAGCTCTGTGGAAAGGGACCTGGGGGTCTTGGTGAACAACAAGCTCAGTATGAGTGAACAGTTTGCTGCAGTGGCAAAGGAAGTCAACAGGATGCTGGATTGCATCAACAAGGGCATCACCAGCAGAGAGAAAGAAGTCGTTATCCTACTCTGCTCAGCCCTTGTCTGGCCACACCTGGAATCCTGTGTTCAGTTTTGGTCCCTGCTGTACAAAAAAGATGTAGACTGGCTGGAGACATCCAGAGAAGCGTCACAAAGATGATCAAAGGGCTGGGATACCTGCCATATGAGGAAAGGCTGAGAGAACTGGATTTGTTCAGCCTTGAGAAAAGAAAGCTTAGGGGAGACCATATCATGATGTTCCAGTATTTAGAGTGGCTACAAAGAAGATGTAGACTCCCTTTTTACAAGGAGTCACATGGAAAAGACAAGGGGTAATGGGTACAAGTTACTCCTGGGGAGATTCTGATTGGACACAAAAGGACAATTTTTCACAATGAGAACAATTATCCATTGGAATAATATCCCCAGGGAAATGGTGGATTCTCCATCACTGGACACTTTTAAGATTTGGCTGGACAGGGTAGTGGACCATCTTGTCTAGCCTGTGCTTTTGCCAAGAAAGGTTGGACCAGATGATTCTTGAAGTCCCTTCCAACCTGCTATTCTATGATTCTATGTTTGGCTTCTGAGGACAGATGCTGGAAATAGCAATTATTTTTGCAGACAGAAGGAGGGATGAAGGAAATAAGGGTTGAGAGTACCTGCTTCCTTTTGCTTTCAAAATAAGAAAATTCAAGACATGGTACAATGGAAGAAACTAAATACCAGTATTTATTTCTTTGGTCCTCCTGTTTCTCCTAACCTTAACTACTTCTTTACCCCATCATATTCACTAATGGTTTTTTTTGTTTTGTTTTCTTCCCTGCATTTGAAGTCAGCCAAGATAGCCCATTCCCTTCATAGTTTGAAAACTTTGAACTATCTCAGGTTTCTAGTAAGCCAGCAGCCCAAAAATCCCCAGTTACCTATTGTCTACTCTGAAAGCTGTCTTTTTTTTTATTCAACATTTTGGATCTTTCCAACCCTAACCCTGAGGTTCTACATTTGAAACTCTCATACACTCGCATCCTTGCACAAACTCAGAAAATACATTTGCAGTAATGAAGGACCTTTCACGGACACTCATTACTGACTGCAGAAGTGGAGCCAGGATGGAGGTGTGCAGTCTTTTGCATCTGTGAGCACTCTCCCCCCTCTCTCTGCTCTCCTCCTGCTGGAATTCTGCCGGGCATGGGAGCAACTCTGCATTGGAAAAAGAGGTAAGGTGCTGTTGTGCATGCAGCAGAGGCCAACATCTCTGGAATTGCTGGCTGTGATACTGGAAGAGTTGTCTCCGTGACTCCTGTTAGGAGTGGGAAGGAGAGAGTGAGAAGGTAGGGGATCAGAACACTATTCTTTTTATAACGTGGTTTTTATTTTGAGTTTAGAAAGTTAAGCCAGTGCTTTCCATTTATCACCAGGATACTACTGAACTCAGGCTGTTTGCTTCAATCCAGCTCAGGCTGCTGCTGGGACACCGTGACTTCTGCCTGACTACTGGTTACCCCAGTGACTGTTTGGTTGGCTCAGTCTGGCTCCAACTGCTTTACAAAGCCCTTATATTAGGGCTAATTGTTTACTTCTGGGGTTGGCAAAATGTAAGGATTAAGTTGACTTCTCTTGCATTCGTAGTGATGACTTTCTAGGGCATAATTCTGAAACAGCGTGGGAAAACGGATACTGCTAATACCTGATTAACAGGTGACTTCTAAACGACCTCTTCAGTCTCCAAAGTTGTACGTATGTTTGTGAAAGGAGTAAATCCTTTTTTTTAAAACATTTGCATGCCTGACCAGAACGAGTAAAATTATTCCTTCTTGATTTCCAAACTAAACAAATGGCATTTGAGAAATTAGTAAAGCTTGTTAATTGAGATTAATATTATAATCTAATCTTGCAGCAGTATCATTATTATTTATTAGGAGAGTTGATAGTGAGATCATAGGTAATGTCTGGGTGTAAATTTGGGAATGTTTTTTCCCCCCTTTGATTGATTCAAGGCTGTTCCACTTTTCACCCCTAGAAAGTAATCTCTTTGCCTGTATAGTGCCTCATACAAATTAGTAGCCATCCCATTGAAACCATAGGTGAAGTGGTTGCCAACCAGAAATTGGACTCTTCAAACGAGTGCTATCAGTGTAGCTACTACTGTACTTGTACAAGCAAGTGAGGTGAGGCTTAGGACTAGGTGACAGTGTCCATCAGAGCCGTGCACTGACACTGTTTCCTCACACTCTGTGCAAGAGAGAGCGTGAGCTCAGCATGACCTCAGTTTCTTCTCAAGCCAACACCAGCTGAGGATTGCCAGAAGCAGGGATACAGAGCAGCTCATGAGATCTGAAATATAATCTCATCCCTGACAACTACAATTATTCTACAATAACTAACTTGTTCTTCGTGTATGTGCCTGAGCTATCCCAGTGTAGGTCCCTGGCAGGGCTATATCCCTGGAGCTGCTTTATTAATCTCCTCAATTTAGGAACTGCGGTTGTTTTTTTCCATCCAAAGCAAGCTTGATCTCAGAATTCTTTGAGTAGTCATACAGCCTTCTTGAGCAGTTGATATAGGCTATTTTGGGAATGCGTAAGAGGATGTTTTTTATGCACAATTGTCACAGAAGTTAATGCATCAGTATAAATGCTAATATTTATGCTAATCCAGATATACTCAATTATTTTGATATTTTTGTGATACGGTAGCCTTTAAGCCTTACATTTCCACCCTCCCTACACTAGCATGAATAATGTAGACCTGTCAATAAAGTAAAGCAAAACTCATGAAATCACAAAGTACATACAATTCTTCTGTGTCATGGTTAACAGAACACAGGATAATTGAGTTAGGCAGAGGTATTAGCACTTTCCCCCCGCCTCCGAAAGGCTGTATAAATAGATTGAGTCAAAGTGCACAGAGCTTGCTAACTCTTCTGGGTGAAGTGCTTGATCCTGTAAGACTTAGCATCTCTGGAAAATGTTGTCAGGAGCACTTAGAGAGAATTCCAGCAAAAGCAGATCATTTTCAACAGCCATGAACAGAATATTGCCCTTCAGAAACTTTGATACTAAGAAGTTTAAAAAAAAAAAAAAAGACTAAGTACTACTATGAAGGCACACAGCAAGTTCAAATTGCAGTTTCACTGAACTGACAGTGACGTGACTCAAGTTCGAATGACAAGATGGGATCTTCAGTACTGAGACACGGAGCAGATGCAGACAATAAGTTGCTGTCCATATGGAGAACTACTTTAATTTAAAAGAGTATCTGGTGAATATCCTTGTGTTCTTCATTGGGAATTTCTCCAAACATGGGGAGGAAGCTCAGCCCCCCCAGGTCTGATGCAAGTAAGATCACCTTGGGTGCTGAATGAGTGGTATGGTGACACCGCATCTAGACTGAGTCAAGTAGCTGGGCTGAAGACTTGTGGGATGCATGTGGTTTTGACTGACGTATTTGGTGTTTCTGCCAGTGTAGAGCTCTGAAGATTGTAGTCACTAGAGAAACTGGTGACAGGGCATTGAAGACTACTAAAAGGAAAGTATCCGGTAAAAAACCCATAAGCTGACCTAACACAGAGTGTGGACTTTATTTTAGCAATCATCACGTGTTTCTTTTACTTTATAGACCTTAGTTTTATGAGACTGGCAGCAGTTGCTTTTGAATTGGGAAACTGTTAGCTGAGAAAATAAGCCACTTCTTTTCCACACTTCAGAAAACTAATTCCTGAGTTTACCTTGTAGGCATTGTGCTAGATTCAAAGGTTGAAACTCTTGTAGCAAGAAGTCAGTTGCGTGCCTTGTTGATTCTCTGTGCTGAGAATCATCTTCACAAAGACTCTGGGTTCCTCTGTTGTAAGGTTTCCGTACAACCTACAGGGGCATCATCTAGGATAGACTGATTGTTCTTAACTTCATGTCAGTGGTGTTAAGCCCTGTGCCTTCTGGGGAGTATCCTCGTATTTCTTAGTTGTCAGAAGAAACGTCGAACTGGCTGCCTAAATTCACAATGAGATTCTGATGAGCATAGCAGCAAAGAATTCCAAACTTCTGCATGACTTCAGAGTTTTTCCATCATTTCAGCTCTGTGACAATATGAAATGGGATCATGACTGGTATTTTTTTCATTCATTAAAGGCTTTGCCAGGGAATAGATGGAATTGGAGCAGTAATAAATGAGCCCGGTAGTACACATATGGACTTAACATATGGCCTAATAGTGGTACCTTCATACCACTGCAGCTGGGTGAAATTTTCTGAAGCATCAGTGGTGCACAGAAAGGGACCTGTTTCCCAGCAGCAACAGAGCTGCTGGTCTGCTGTTGGTTAAGATCATAATGAACGCCTAATAGAATTTTTCTCCCTGCAGACCAGCAGGAAGCTTAGCAACAAGGAATAAATAACAGGGCAAATTATAGGATCGTCACCGTCTCTTCCAGGGTACTTCACCTATCAAATCATCTGGGTAAGAGTGGGAGTGAGTGTCCTGTCTTTGGAAGTGGGGTGCCCACTGCTGTTAGCACTTGGGGAACGCTATGAAGACCAAGTAGGATCCAAATTCCAACAGGTGGTTCTAGTGATGTTTGGTTTTGATTTGTCAGGAGACCCAACTAAGCAGTCCGAAGGCAATGGGGAAGTGGCAAAGTGCCACTGGAAGTATGCCCACTGTCACTCAAGGTCTGTGAGCTTGGAGTGATGGTGACATTTGATTCATCCTGCCACCCTGAACCTGCAGCAGAGTCTTTGCACCCGGTCATGTTCTTCAAGATTAGGCTGGAATCGAGCTCTCCTTGCTTACAAGGCCTTCTTGGGAAAGACAAGCAAAGGCAGGAAGCCATTCTTGCATAATGGGACTCATATTGCAGGCTGGTGACTGTCCTACCAGAAGTCTGTTAAGGCTGAGCCTGATGATTTGTGGGCCATGACAGCCCGGATGGGATGAGATGGGACAGTCACTGAAAATGATGGCATCTGGGGAAGACGTTCCATATTCCGCTACAGAGACTGGCTGCCCATTTGTGCCTTCTTTCTTAGGGATGCTCTTATATGTACAGTTGGGAAAAATGACTCGTTGTAGGGTTTCTGAAGAGAGAAGCAGCTAGACGTCTGGCTTGGTTTTGTGAAGCTACTAGAAGCTGGGAAGAGGTGGGGAGGGGGATGCATTTCCATCTTTTTTTTTTGTCATGTAGAAGTAGAAGAAACTTGGAAAATTAGACCTTGTCACACAGGACAGTAATACATACAGGATTAAAAAAAAAAAAAAAGTGAGGTGCCTATTTGCTTACTGTTGTACTCCAAGGAGAACGTTTACTGGATGTCATAAAAAACTGCATCTTTAGATTAACATTTTTTTAACAACAGGACCATCAGTACTTAGTAATATCGTAGTTTGACTCAGCTAATGCTTTCAGGATCTATTTCCTACAAATTAAGAACACATGTATTACTTGGTAATATACAAGAAGGTACTTATTTAAACAACAATATTTTTATTTCAGGCTCCTTTCACTTTGAATTAAATATAAATGAATGCTAAAAGATGACATTTCATACCAGATGAGGCTGATGACACAAATCCTGTCTCAGGGTGGTTTTTATTCCACATACTTTTTGATTACAGCTTTTGTAGTTCAAAGGCTCCTGTCAGAGCTTTGATGTGGGGAAACCTGCTGTGTTGTCATCTCTGGATACTAAAAGTGAATCACAGTGAATGCAGGTTGGTGCTGAAAACCTATAAAGTAAGCAGCAGAGAAAGACTACTTGTAAATAAACAAATAAAAACCCCAATGACTTTGGTTTTTTTTTTTTCCTGTGAAAGATGCAATGATAAAAGTTCACCCTTGTAATAGTAGGTGTGTAATGCAGGTAAGTTGGGTTTTTGTGTGTTTTTTTTTTCCCCTCCTGTGCCTCGTGGGCTGTGCCAGGGCCTGAGGTTCCCGTGTGCCTGCACAGCAGCATTGCCAGCCAAGCGTTTCCCCTCGCAGGCAGGGGATATGTACAGATATGAACATATATATGTGTGTATGTACAAACTCCATGCATACAAGGCTTCATTTATACAAATAACTTCCAGCTTAAGGCTTTTGTGTAGGGGAATACCTAGAAGATACATGGATTATGCTCGAGCGTAGCTTGTACTTCATGGCTGTGAGAGCCTCCTCTATGGTGGTGGTGAACAATTTTCTGTAAGTAAAATGTTTAAAAAATGTATTTGGAATAAGAAACCACATGCTGGTTTCTTAACAGTAATTTGTTTTGAGCATTAAGGTAAAAACCACATTAAAATTAATAAAGGAAGAAGTGGATGGTTGGGCCCTGAGATGGACTGGAGCAGCCGGGAACTGAGCAGAGGCTGTGGGTGAATGCTTTTAAGGGGTGACCCCAGCACTGCCTTCCTCAGGGCAGCGGGAAGACCCCCCCTGCCCTTTTTAGTTGGCTCTGTAATGCCAACCCCCATTTTTACGGCAGGTGTCCGCACCCTGCTCTCCTAAGGGCTTCGCAGGGTTCATGTTTTTCTAAGCGCAGCCAGCAGAGGATGTGCTGCCGTGTCTGGGGTGACCTTTTTTCATCTAACGGGGTGGCGGGTAGAGCAGCCACCCCGTAAGCGGGGCGGCGGGGGGTGAGGAGACCCGCGCTTCTCAAGCACGCCTGTAACCACCGGGCACCGGGGTTTCGGAGGAGGAAGGAAAGGGAGGGAAGAGGCCCGGGCTGTCCCGGCAGCCCGTGACAGACCGCGCACCGCCCGGCGGCGTGAACGGCCGAGGGCAGACTCCTCGCCCCCTGCGCCGCCCGACCCGCCGGTAGCCGGGAAGAGGCCCTGGGGGCGAGCACCCTCCGGGTGCCTGTGGTTTCAGACCTCGGCCCGAAAGCAGGTCTTTACGATCTGTCTGTTCCCGCTGAGGGGTGGGGGGAGAAGGAGGGCCGCGGCCAGGCTGTGTGCGGCGGGGTGGAATCACTACGCAGCTCCCTTCGATAGCTCAGCTGGTAGAGCGGAGGACTGTAGAGGCACGGCTCGCGGGAATCCTTAGGTCGCTGGTTCGATTCCGGCTCGAAGGAGCGACTTGTTTTTTTTCGCCCCGCCGTTTTTTTCCCCCCCGTCAGGAGCTCCCGCCGTTGCCGCCGGCGCGCGGCTGCTCGCGCCGGGGCGTTACGAGGCGCGGGATGGGGGGGGGGGGGCGGGGGA